>JAHNEJ010001126.1:0-305664 GCA_022559845.1 Amorphophallus konjac
TTTTATCTTGAGCTCACCCTAGGTGGTAATATAAATATATCCAATATTATTTACCGTACCTAGTAGTTTGCACAAAATAAATGCATCCAATGTAAAAATAAATGCAAGTGATCATGGACTTTAACCCTAATGTAACTAAGAGATCCGGCCCGCTTCCGAAGCAGCTGGATCGTCATCGTCGGGTGTGCTCCACGCTTTCAAACTCCGACGCCGCATTAATTACAACTTTTACACGGCACGCAGGTCGAAAAAATTAAATTACATGTGACTCAAATTCCAGCAGCCCTTAGGGCGAGTACAACAATGGAGGAAGATAGAAGTACATTAGAATTTTAACAGAGAGAGAAAGGAGATTCGCAGACCCCAATTAATTACATTAATCCAAGTCCATGATCACTTACCAACCCATTCAAATAAAATCAATCAAGGGTTATTTTCTGAAAATAATCCTTACCTTTTGAATTTAAAAATGGGATGTGCAAACAAAAATAGGATAGCTTTGTTTAATTTTAAAAATCAAAGCATGATTAAGTAAAATTAAACACACAAGCAGGCCAATACCAGGTAAATAAAGTAAAGCACGTAAAGAATCATCATTTTCTACAGTGGCATCTAATTACGATAATTAATTAAATTTAAATTTAAATTTAATTATCTAATAATCAAATTTAAATTCAAAATTTAAACATGCCAATAATTTAAATTTAAATTCAAACGAATTATCTAATAATTTTGTTTGAAAATAAATTTAAAATGATGCAATTATCCTCAATTAGTAATTTTTTAAAATTTAAAATTTGAATTTAATAATTATCTAATAATTAAAATTCAAATAATTAAAATTTTCACATTTAACTTCAATAAAATTCAAATTTTAAATTTTCTAATTATCTAATAATTAAAATTTTAAAAATTTAAATTTTACTTAAGTAACTTCAATTATTACTATTTTATCTCAAGGTAAATAGTAATTATCTCATCTCGGTAAATTCAACACGGTTAAATAAAAATTAACTTTTGACATTTACCATCGAGATAACATAATTAACCTACTAGATAAAATTCTATTTAATTTACTGTACATTTTCATATATATATCTAATATATATATTAATGTTACTAGAGCACAGTAAATTAAAAGGGTTAAAAATAATTTTTTTTAAATTTTTTTTTATTTTGCGCGGATCAACCCCGCGCGCGCGGGCGTTGACCGCCCGCGGCAGGCGCCCGCAACGCGGGCGACCCGCATTGCGGCCGCCCGCGGGCGGGCGCCGCCTGCGGCCGCCCCGCGTGGGCGGCGCACGCCCACGCGGGTGCGCCCGCCGGCGCACTGCGCCCAGCGGGTTCAAAAAAAAAATTTTTTATTATTTTTTTAAAAAAATTACTGTTTGAATGTCCAGCATCCAGGAAGAATAGAAATGTCCAAATCTCTTTCTACAAATGATAATTGAAGTATTTAATGCCTCTAAAATACTGTTCTTAACGACAATAAAAATACCGACCAGAGCGCGAACCTGGCTCTGATACCACTGTAAGGTTTCGCACAGCACCTACGGACTACGCAGCGGATAACAAAAATTCATTTGCCCGATCCCGGTGTTGTGGAAAGCTTAATCTGTACTCTAATCGGTGTTTCTAATACCCTAATTACGGGTTGCGTGTTTCACCTTGCGCCGAACGACACTGTCCGCTAAGTCCGATGCAGAAAAACTGAGCTGCACAACAGTACGGCCTCTAGAGACGATCCACACGGACCCTTACGCAGCGACGGTACCTCCCCGGCATGACTATCCCCGACTCTATCACCTCCTAGAGAGAGAGAGAGCAAGAGGGAGAAAGGGGGAGACTAATCCTCTCTCTTAAGCTTAATGCTTGGTTAGCTTAAGGGAAGGAAAGAAGAAGCTCGAATGAGCTTCACGTAGGATCTATATATAGAGTTTAGACTTTTTAGAAAATGATTCCAAAAGACCGAAACTGTATATATGTCCTATCTATTATTATACATATGTATTAAGCTCCATTTACACTCCTTTCCAAAAGGAATTAAAAGGAATTAATACATACACTTGTATAATAATAATCCGTCACCCAAGAATCTATTGTGTGTGATCCTCTAGGCCCATAGTCACTCTAGTTTAAGGCCCATTAACTTCTAATTCCCAATTAGAAGTAAATTAAACATATTCTGCGCTTCTACAAGAGCCGAATAATAGTTTAATTTATTCCGAACCTTTCGATCACGTTGGGTCAAGCAAATCCGCGTGATCCTAGAGGACGCCGGGTTTAAACCAGCCTGTCTGGTACCTGTAAGTCCACAGTTACCGTATCGATATAATCCCTCGCTCATTCTATGAGTCTGGTACGATCGAGGGTATGGTTTCTGTCAAACCCCATAATCGTGTCATTTGACTATGACCCCCTTAAAGTGTATGACGTCCGTTCTAAACGAACTCGCACGACCATGGCGAGGGATTTAACGGAGCGTCAATGTCATGACCCATTAACTGTCTGATATATACCCGACAGTGAGCGATCCCCTCTTGCCCATTGATGATCTTCACACGTCTCCTGGAGTGGTTAATGACTCGACAACTCATGACTTATGGTTAAAGTCACTCAGCTAAATAATTAAACCATTCCAGTCCTCGTGTAAGATCCGATCAATGTCTCAGGTCAAAGGACCAATGATGCTACTGTGACCGTTGGATCTTCAGTTGACATTAGGTATAATCAACCATCTGAAGATCCAATAGCGGATCAGTTCAGTGCACATCCTCCAAGGACATACACCTACACATATGTGTTGGTGCCCCGCACCAATGACCATGAGACTGGTCACTGACACATCATGTGTACTGGTTTAATAGGTAATCAAAGTCCCCGAGTGATTACCCTCCAACCATGAACAGTTTAAGGTATGTGTTCATGTAAAGTAAGTCTCATGTTCGAGATCTCATCTCGAGTTGACTTTACAACCACATATCCTAGGGACAACGTAAAGTAACACAATCGCATATTTACGCTCAAACACCACTTTATTAATGAACAAGATCGTACAACTATTGGGCCTACCCGACCCGAAATTGGCCTGTAGCACACCAACACTAACACCTTCTTCTTCACAAATAATACTGGCGCACCCCAATGGGAAAAGTTAGGATGAATGTACCCCTTGTCCAGCAACTCCTGCAACTGCGTCCTTAATTCTCTCAGCTCAGCGGGAGCCATACGGTAAGGAGCCTTCGACAAAGGCCCCGTACTAGGCACAACATCGATAACAAAATCGATCTCCCGCTGGGGAGATAATCCAGGTAAATCCTCGGGAAAAATATCGGGGAACTTGCACACTACCGGAATGTCCTCCACATCTGGCCCCAACTGGTCCACCACGATCACAGAAGCGAGAAAATCCTGACAACCCGCATCGAGCAATCGACGAGCCCTCATAGCCGAAATAAGAAAGCGGGAAGAGGAAGACCTGATACCTTGGAAAAAGAAGGTGGGTCCTCGAAGTTGTCAGAAATAAACCTTCTTCGAGCCGCAATCCACTAAGGTATGATGGGCCTCAAGCCAATCCATATCCAAAATCACATCAAAGTCCTGAAGTGGTAACGCATAAAGCCTGGCCGGCAAGCTCTACCCTTCCACCCACACGGGCACCTTCTCAAAACTATACGGGGTGATCATAAAATCACCAGTAGGTAGCTCCACCGCCAAATCACAGGACATCTGGGTTACCGGCTCCTCAATACTCAGCGCGAAATCCTCCGAAATAAACGAATGCGACACACTAGAATCAAACAAAACCCGAGCTGCGCAACCCAAAATCATAACAGTATCTTCCACAAGCTGCGAAGACTCTGCCTCTGCCCTGGTCATGTGTGTAATCTTGCCGCGAGACCTCTGGCTGCCCACACTCGCTGACCGGGGTAGTGGCGGGTACTGCCCCTGCTGCTGATGTTTCTGCTGCCGAGGGTACTACTGCTCCTGAGGATATTGCTGCTGATGCAGCCTCAAAGGACAGTCACACGCCATATGCCCTGCCTGGTCACATCTGAAACATATTACTGGCGCCGTGCACTGCCTGAGCGGGTGAGAACTGTCGCACCGGGGACACGACCCTCGCGAACCACCAACTGATCCCTGACATTGATAAGGAATCGACTGCTGAACACTACCTACAGATGCCTGCCTCTGATCTCTGCCCTCCTTGCGCTTCTTACCAAAACCTCTCTTGAAGAACTTCTTAACCTTCGAGCCAAAAGATACAGATCCTGCCGTTGACGCCGCCAGTGCTGATGCTCTGAACTACCCGTAGCATGCTAAAAGGTGCTCTGCTGCAGGGTAGCCGTCTGCTAGCTGTGGCCTGACTGGGACTGCCCCTGGCCAATCTGTCCTCGGATCTTCTGCATATCCAGCTCGAATGATGCCGCCACACGGGAAGCCGTCTCCAAATCAGTGGCAGCATTCACCATCAAGAGGTGCCTCAGATCTTGCCTCAAACCCTAGACGAACTGCTCAGTCTTCAGCCCCTCATTCTCCATGATATGGGGAGCATAACGGCCTAACTCAACAAACCGATCCCTGTACTGCAACACTGACATGTCGCTCTAAACCAGGTCCAGAAACTGACACATCTTCTGCGTACCAACATAAGATGGGCAGTAAGTACGCTCGAGGACCCTAACAAAGTCCTTCCATGTGAACTGCTAAAGGGAACGCGACTGAAAGGACGTCTTCCACTCTGAAGACCACCAAGCTCCAGCCGAACCCTGCAACTGGTTACAAGCCAACATCACCCTCTCCTCCTCGGCGCTGTTCATGGAACTGAACACTCTCTCCATCTCATCAAGCCAATCTCGGGTCACATCTGGGTCTGGCTGGCCGTTACAGTAGGGGGGATGGAACCACTCCACGGCTAGCACCACCCCTAGACGACGAGCCCTCACTAGCATCTCCGCCGAACTGCTGAGTCATAAACTGAAACATACTCCGAAAGAAATCCTCTGCCCCCAGAACTATCACAGTATCCCCTATCTAAGTGGCAACTGGTGGCACTCTGCTCTGCTCCTCCTGCACCTCTGTCGACTGTCCCTGCTGAGAGTGTGGCCTCCGCCTCTGCACCATACTCGCATGTTGCAAAAGGCAGAAGAGATGGGAAACGGCGAAATCAATAAAATATACGATGCCCTAAGCCAGTGCTGACTGTACATCATCATTGTGGACTAGTGGACCACTGTAATTATTTATGATTCTTTATATATCCACAACCGCTGCTCTGATACCAACACACTTTTCAGATCTGGATCCGTGGGTTTCGGATCAGTTTTGGGGGTCCCGGAACGTGTTTCGTGGTTTACACGTGTTTTTTCCAGACGAACCTACGGAACCCTGTGTAGGGCAAACTATTACGTTCTCCTACACCAGGACAATACCAGTGCGTCCGGCGTGTTCCGAGGATCGAGGAAATATATTTTTCTATTTTTTTCATATTTTTCAAAAAATCCGGGTTTTCTATAAATACCCTTTTCTTTTTTCTTTTTCCTTCTTCTTCTTTCTTCTTCTTTCTCCAGAATGAGCGCCGATCGCGATCCCCCTTCTTTCTCTCTCCTCTTCCGGTGACGGCCGTGGTGTGCTCCCCTCCGACTGCAGACGGTGCTGAGACGACGACGTGGCGGCGAGGCGATCGTGGCGGCGTGCGGTTCATGGGAGCTCGTGGGAGATCGAGGGTTTCAAGCAAGGTTTTTGAAGATCGGCGGTGATCCATCGCGTTTTGGGCGACCCTGAGGTAGGGTGACGGATCCTTAGCTCATTTACCGTCTTCCCGTGATTTCTAGGCCGAGAGGAGAGGGGTTCATTTGAGCCGGGGAAGGGAAAACCTTGCTTTGGGATTTGAGCACCGGATCTAGAGATTCACCGCATTATTTGGTGGTTTGTGGGCATCAAATGGTGCCATGGGGCATGGGGAAGGGTTCCCCTTTTGTTTCCCCCTCACCTGGGGGTGAATGGGGCGTGGAATGGTATTTTTGGGCCAGTCCCGCCGTTTTCGATTTTCTGGAATGGAAGCGGTCGTTCCAGGGACCGTTTCTTGCTAGAAGCGGCCCCAGAGAGACCGTTTCCTGGCGCCCAGTGTCGGTTGGGCCTAGCGGTCACCCGATAGACCGCTAAGGCCAAGTGACGGCCTATCGCCGACTGCTTTCCCCGTCGGCCAGAGTGGCCTTCGAGGCATTTTTGACCGTTGGCTCTTGACCGTTGGAGGTTTTTGGGACCAAGCGGTCGCGGGGGCGACCGCTTACTCCCACCTGGCGGTCCAAGAGAGGACCGCTTCTTGTCCCAAACGATCGTGAGACGACCGTTTCCCCTTCGCAGCCCCATGGCTAGCGGTCCCCATGAGACCGTTTATGCTTGTAAGCGGCCCAGGAGGAGACCATTTTTCCCCTGATGAGCCTTGCGGTCCAGAGAGGACCGTTTCCTCTTTGTGGCGGTCTAGCACTAGATCGTTTTTGCCCAGAAGCGGTCCAGAGTGGACCGCTACCTGTATTTTGTCAAACCGGAGTTTGTTTCTTGCCGATTCAAATCCCGAGTGAGTGGACCTCGATCCCTGTGTTGACCTACGGTCCAACCGGTGCTAGGCGCCATGTGGGGATTGTACGTGGGTGCCATGGGGACCCCGGGAGTGGCGCGATTCGGCTGACGTCACCGTGAGTTGGTGTCGGTACGAGGAGCCGTCCTTATACTTTGCCCGGTTTAGACATTATTTTCCGCTGGCTAGAGAGTCTGCTATTTCAGCGACCCACCACTAGTCGTAGCCTTCCGACACGAGAGTGGTCCCACCAGGGAGTGGTGGCGAGGCTACCCTGAGAGACGATTTTTAGAGTGGTTACCGTAGGGCCCCACGTCTTGCAGCCAGAGTCTGGCTGAGGGGAAAACCAGTCAGAGGGCCTAACCTAGGACGCATGGTCTGTGTGTGCACACGAGCGTGACCCCGACTAGTCCTTGTTTTGTGGTTACTTGTACTGGTCCCCGTTCCGCCAGGGTGCGATGAGGGGGACACCTGAGGCGCGGTCTAAGACGCCAGGGGACGCATCCGTCCTTGCTTCTAGTGGGTGGTACTCCTGTCTTCGTCAGGTAGCAACTCTTGTTGTTCTGTCGGGTTGTCTCGATTTTCATGCCGTGTGGTCGGTACTAGACGTAGCTGAGCTTTTCCGTTTATTTACTCTTGTTGCTCCGCGTTCTACATCTTGGTAGTGTTCTCGCTATAACTGCCTCCCGCGCAGTTTCACGTTTTGCGTGGTAGGGGTCCGGATGATCCCTAGTGAGCCTTTTGTTATGAGGCTCATTCCCTGCGTTTTTCCATGGTTTCAGGTGAGGCGAGGCTTCAGGGGAGCATTCTAGAGGCTCCACGCGGTTCTAGTGCTCAGGGTTAGTTGCCAGTTGCCAGAGCCGGGGTATGTCCCGTGTAGTTGTACCCTTTCTTTCTGGACTGTACTAGTTGTGGACTACTGTTATATTTTAGACTGATGTTAGATTGTGGACCATGTAATTTATTTAATGTTATTTATTATTTCCTACTTATTCATATTAATTGTGTAGTTATGCAATTATTTTAGATTCTTGTGTATTTCCACACCATCCCGTTAACCCTTCCGAGTCTTCGGGCTCGTGGGTGGCGGTTTGAGATTCGGGTTATCGGGCCTTCCCGATATTCGGATCTCGAGTCGTTACATTTTGAATCAAAAATTTTAAATTAATGAGAAAATTACCTATATACCCCTAAAAATATATGAATTATCGTTATATTCTCACCTTTATGGAATTTACTCATAAGCCTCCAAAAAAACTCTTAACTCGAGTAATCATGCCCTTGAGGTTGCTTTCCGTCCTGACATAGGTAACAATCAAGGTGATTTGACCGTTTTACACCCATCAAAGAGAGAGAGAGAGAGAGAGAGAGAGGGTGCCAGAGGGAGTCTCCCCCTCCGACACTGGGAGCCCCAGCAAGTGTTCACACATACATACACACACACAGAGCAAACTTTCCCTCTGTGGGTGGATACATGAAGAGAGAGAGAATGAGAGAATGGTGTGGGGGGAGGGAGAGAGAGGATAGAGTGAGAGAGAGAGAGAGAGAGGGCAGAAGAGGGAGGAGAGTGCCAAACATGGTCTTCCCCTTCGACGCTAGCACCCCCGGTGGCTGCACACACACACACACACACACACACACACACACACACACACACACACACACACACACACACACACACACAAGAGAGAGAGAGAGAGAGAGAGAGAGAGAGAGAGAGAGAGAGAGGTCCCCATCCGACCTCAGCACCCCTGACAGATGTAGAGAGAATGAGAGAGAGAGAAAGAGGGCAGGAGACGAGGGAGGCCGTCTGTAATGCCCCGGATTTTTCGGATCATTTTAGTGGGTCTCGGAGTGTATTTTGTGCTTTACACGTGTTTTTCCCTGATGTGCCTTCGGAACTCTTTGCAGGGCAAACCGTGGCGTTCTCCGACTCCGGGACGTTACCACTGCGTTGTGTTCCTTCCGAGGATCGCGGAGGTAATTTTTCGTAATTTTCTGAATTTATGCAATTTTTGGGTTTTCCTATATATACTAACCATTTTCTCTTTCCCCTCTCATTCTCACTTTCTCACTCTCCCTCATCTCTTTCTCTCCCCCTCTCCCCGGGCGGCCGACGGTGGCGGAGGAGGGCGAGGCGGGGTGATGGCGGGAGGCGAGGAACGGGGAACGGGTCGAGGATCAAGGGCCGGTGGCGCGTGGAAGCTCGGCCGCGGGTTCGTGGAGCGGCGAGGGCTTCACGGCGTTTTCTTCGCGGATCGATGAGCTCGGGGCGCGAAATATTCGGTGGAGGTAGGGAGATGGACCCCCAGCTCGTGCACTCCCTTTCCCGCGAGTTTCGTAGGCCGTGGTGAGCCGAGCGGGTGGAATCGGGGTTTTTTGGGCAAAACCCATGTTTTAGGGCTTGTGGGCCGATATCTCGTTTTACGGTATTTTTGGCCGATCCGAGGCCTTAGATGCATGCTAGGGGCTATTTGGGGGCTTCCCCTTGATTTCCCCCTCTCCGGTGGAGGCATGGGGGCGTGGTTGGAGTTTTTGGGCATTTCTACCGTTTTTCGGGCGCGGACTGAGAACGCGCTATGCTCCAGTAGCACGTTCTTGATGGTCGCGCTGCCCCGACGGGGCGCGTTCATCGGAGAAGATGAACAGTATGGCGGTTCCTATCGCGCTATAGGGCTATGGCGCGTTCTGGGCTGTCGCGCTATGGAAACATAGCGCGGCCTGCCTTGTCGCGCTATAGGCTCCTAGCGCGTTCTGCTTGAACACGCTATGGACCTATAGCGCGTTATTGAAGTGACCATCCGGGCTGCCCGGGGCGGGCGGTCTGCGGCTGATCATGCCCCCCTTGAGCCGTGTGTGTCCTGGACACCCCGTGGAGTTCCGTGACCGTGTCTTTGGGTGTCCAGAGGTTTGGGTTACCTCGATTAGCGTGCCCATGAGTTTAAGGTCCGGGTGACCTTCTAGTGTTCTGATTGTGTTGTGTTGGTCTCTGGTCGACCCGGTTGTGACCCAGTGGTCGACCTTTGACCTTGCGAGTGTCCCGGGCACCCCGTGGGTTTTGTTACCGTGTTTTGGGGTGTCTGGAGGTACCGTGCTACCTCGATAAGCGTGCCCGTGGGCTTGGTGGGTCCAGGTGACCCCAGGTGTTCCGGGCTCCCGTGTTCATGCCAGATCGTGTCACCGTGTGCCGGTGTGCGTGCGGTGGGGTCTCCCCAGCATGTCGTGGGTTCCCTTTGGAAGGCGATTCCCGCGTGGGCCACGTGTTTGGCCTTGGACTGCGAGTCCAGTTATCCGGCCTGGGGATGAAGGTTTCCCGCTTGCTACAAGATGGGAAATCATCGTGGTGGCTTATGTGCTGTCCTGGGAATCGTGCTTCTGTGTTTTCCGTGTGGCCCGTGTGGGTGGCCTTAGTCCTTTGCATTCCCTTTCCGAGGGAGTGGTCTTGACGGCTCGTGAGCTGTCTCGGTACTTGTTCTACCGTGGTTTTAGACCTAGAGATTGGACTAGATTGACGGCCTCGTGCTGTTGCGTACAACGGTCTTGACCCCGAGTCTTGTGACTCAAGGACCGTTGGGTGTAGTGCGTCTAGAGGACTGTCCAGAGTCCAGTGGCTTAGCGCCACTTGAGTTTTCTCGACTCTAGCGCACGGTGCGTGCGTGGCCGAGGACTGCGAGTCCTGTTTCTTCTCCGATTGTGGTCACCGTGCGACGGGACCGGTACGTGGGGTGGTCCCCGTACGTCGTCGGATTCGGACGTTGTTTTCCGTTGAGTTGAGAGTCTACTCCTTCAGTGACCCTCCACTAGTCGTAGCCTACCAGTACGCGTGTGCTGTGTAGATTCTAAATTTATGATTAACCCCCAAATTGATAAAAGATGATGATTTTGTTTTAAAACAAGATATCGCACTCAATTAATGATGAAAAAGGGGGAAAATCATATGCAACAATTAAGATCCGTGATCGCCACTGAAGCCAGAGACATGCCAAACAATAAGAGATTAGGATGGGGCATGTTACATACCTCAGAAATCCATAAAGGGGAGCCGTGGGCCTGGAGATTAACGCGCTATATCATCCTAACGTGTTCTCCAGGTCGCGCTAGCTTCGTATAGCGCGATATCAGACATGTAGCGGGATTTATTTGGATTCGTTCCTTCCTTGCTCCAAGGCCGGCCAAGGTGCAAGGGCTCCACGTATCAATCTTCTAGTGCCTGCAAACAATCATAAACAATAAATAGAAAGCCCATTAGATCGAGACTCGAGTAGAATCTGCCCTTATTCTTAATCAAAAGCATGTAAAAAGGGGGCTCGATTACCTGGGGGTTTGGTGGTTTTTAAACCCCTATGGATGGGCAAAAGATAGGTGTGGTGTGTGTGAATGCATGTATTTTGTAAAAGGAGTGTTTTGAAATCAGGATGCAATACTATGCAAAGATTAAAAATCCAGAGGGGAAAAGAAAGATGAAAGAGGAAGAACACAAGGAAAAGCCCTAAATACTCCCTTGAACGTGCGAGGAGCGAGGATTTATTGATTGTGCACGAAGTATTTCCTCCTCGTCGTCAATAACTCGAGTTGCATCCCCCTCAAACGACGGCCAAAGGGATGAATTTATAGGAAAGAGGTCGAACATTAACCCTAGGTCGGAGTTGATTCAATCCCAAGATTTGGAGGCTTCAAATGAGGTAATCCTGCCGATTAAGGAGGGGGAAAGGTTCCTGCTAGGTTTAGAAACCTTCCTGGATAAGAAACACAGTCAGTAACTTACCGGATAAGGACCCTGGATCGAAATAAGGGAGGTCCGGTTTGGAAGGGAACTCTGCCTGATAAGGCGCTATACTTCAATAGCGCGATAATGAAGAACGCGCTATGAAGATATAGCGCGACAACTAAAGGCCCATGAAATGATTTAAAAGAAAAAAGAAACTATCATTTGGGCAGCCTTTCAATCAAATGTTGAGTGAGAATAACATCCAAGGTGGATGCTACAATGATCAAATGTCAAGAAATAACAGCTGCTCAAACGATAACTCCAATTAGATCCACAACGCGCTATGAACAAGACAACAATAAGAGTGGATAGCGCGGGAATGCCAAACTCGAGATCCAAGGTATGGAATTGTAATGTTGGGCCAAGAAGAGGGAGAAATCCCAAGAATCAACCAATTAAGGATCAATTGGGGCATTAACTAGAAGAACAAAGAAAATGCTCAATTATCGGCCAAAATTGGGTGTCTACAGATGCCCCTCCTTGATATCCGCTTTGCAGGGGAGCGAAACGGAGGTGAAACGGAAGCAAAACGGAGATGACACGGAGTGGTAGTGACGGGAGATGAAGTGAAGATGGAATGAGCGGACTGATAAGTGGATATCCAGGAAGAAAAGACACCCATCACAACCGACAAATGATAGGAATAATCCAGAAAACTCCGAGCTAACCACAAGGTCAAGCCAGCATCAGTGACTCCCGCCTAGAATGATAGGCACGAAAAAAAGGAGCTGATCAACCTCTTGCACAAAAGAGGCACCCGCAGTGCGTTGCACCTACGAATTTCACTCAATTAGTGGAATAGACGCGAGCCCGGCGGATCCATCGACGCCATCGTGCGGTTCACAGCTAATGAGTGGATCAAAAAGAAGGAGATTGAATCAAAAAGGTGATAAGCACATTCAGGCAAGGGTCACATCGACCACGAGATCCAGCGCTTAACTGGGAGCAATCTTTCAGATTCGGAATGGAATTAAATTCTTTGTTCGAGAACAAAAGCAAATTGATCCTTTAATTAGGAAGAAGATTGGGCGATTTATGGATGCAAAAGTGGCATGATGCATGCAGGGCTAAAATAAAAGAAATCATCAAAACAAATGCCAAGAAAGATAAAATACAAGATACTCAAGGATAATATTGCTAAATCAAATAGATTCGGGTCAAGAATTATCCCAACCACGGCGTGCGAGATGAAGTCCATCGTCCCCAAATTTATTTTGATCTAACGGCCTATCCGACGATTAACTGCATGTTTCTAGATCATCACTGTTTTTGGTAGAGGGGAACTCAAATCCCGAAACATACAGAGAACCAGCCGGTCCTTGAGATAATAATATAAATAGCATATAGTAATGCAATAAAAGAAGGGACACAGAAATACTTTCCTGATGGCATGGCTTATGTTTCTTTTCTTCCTGCAATCTCAACGTTAGGCACAAGCAAATTCAAGCAAATGCAACCTCAATGTTAAGCAAATTCAAGCGATCTCAATGTTTAAGCAAATTCAAACATATAATCAATCTCAATGTTTAAACAAATTCAAGCATATTCAAACATAAGCAAAAGAACACAAGTTCTCATTCATTCTCATCATATGTTCTCAAGTCATATCCTCTTGTCTCCCCTCCGTTCTATTTTCTTATTAATTTAATTATCGCGCTATATGTACATAGCGCGACAGTGTCGCGCTATGAACATGTAGCGCGTCCATTAACCGCAGGTTTTCAAAACCGCCCCCCCCTTCTATTATTCAAACTTACTCCTTCCCTCTCCCAACTCATCTCTCGCCTTCTCAGCCTCTCACCAGCCCTAGCCCCCATTTGCATCAATCTGATGGCGGGTGGTGCTCCTCGACGCTCCAAACGGCGTGCCACCCTCGGCCGCCAAAGATCGGACGTGGAAGAGGAACGGGCGCCCCCTCCCGCGGAAGAACCCGCCGACTCGGAGGCGACGATCTCGGCCCGACTCGAGGGAGACGAAATGGACGTCCACCCAGACGAGGCCGAAGAAGTTGAAGGCGCCCCGGCGGCCGAGGAGGTGCGGCGGAGCCCGTCGGAGGCGCGGCGGCCCGAAAACGTCGGGTGGTAAGAAAATCACCCTAAACTTGTTTTTGATTTGATTTTTCTTATTTTTTCTTTCTTATGTGATGAAAAACGGAAAGGGGAATGCCCCTAAAAATCAAAATGTAGGGCAGAATGCCCATAGAACAAATTGCGGGAAACGGGGGTCACCCCCTACCTACAGAAGGGGAACGCGCTATGTCTTCATAGCGCGTTCTTGAAGAACGCGCTATGACGATATAGCGCGACATATAACAGCATGCAGGTCTTTCATTTTCTGATTTGCCTTTTGTTTGATGATCACAGAAATTGATTATTTTTCTTTTATGTTGTGTGCAGGGTGTGGAGGGTGCAGTGCGTGCCCGCATTTCTTGGACATTAGTCCGGGCAGCTTACCACGCACTACCAGAGTTTCAAAGGGCCCGCCTCCGCCATATGGGCTTCGGGGAATTTCTGGAGATAGAAGTGCTGAGAGTTGATGTGGGGCTGATAAGGCCCTAAAAGCCAGATGGGACACGGGATGCAAGGCCTTCCTCTTCCCCTGGGGTCATATGATCCCGACCTTGGAGGACGTCACGCGCATCACCGGGCTGCGGGTGCACGGATCGGCAGTGACGGGCTACACTTACCCCGACTACCGGGAGATGGCGCGCAGGCTCCTTGGCTTGGAGCTGGAGGGTACAGGCCGGACCTCACTAGTGTCGAGGATCGTCCTGCAGGAGAGTCTCGGCCTGTTCCACACACAGAGGGAGGTGGGGGAGACTTCGACAGCTCATGAGAAGAGGCTGGAGGCAGGGGCCAGGGAGAGTTTTACTACTGAGGCAGGCCCACAGGCAGACATGGAGCTGAGGAGGTTCCTCATTTTGCTGATCGGCAAGCTACTTTTAGCGACCCAGGGCGACGCAGTGAGTTGCCGTTTTCTACCCTTACTGGAGGACCTAGACAGAGTGAGACGATATGCCTGGGGTGCGGCAGTCCTAGCCCACTTGTTTGACAGCTTCGGTATCTCCTCACTCCAGTCTTCACTCGGGGGGTTCTACCCTCTACTTCAGTATTTCTCTACACCTCAAACTTGTGAATTATGCACCTGCCTTTTATGTTGATCATATGAGCTATGTTTCAGGTTTGGAGCTACTTATACCTTCCTACCCTCCGACGAGCCTGGGAGGATCGAGGGGACCGACTGCCCCTGGCCAGACGATGGACCCCTACACGAGACGGCCGGTCTCTGAAGGACCAGGTCACCCACATCCAGGAGACGCTAGACATGATGCCCCCTATAGAGGTAAGATGAATTTTGAAATTGAATTTAGTTATGAGTGAAATTAAGGGCAATGATAAATTGAATTATGCAGGTGGACTGGACTCCCTATCAGGGGAGAGCCGAGGTGATGCCCTGGGTGGAGCCAGCCATCCCTTTCTTCGGGAGAGAGATTTGGTTGCATGCTCTCAACCTGGTCGAGCCACTATACCACAGGTTGATCATGAGGACACTTGGGCTTCATCAGGCGTGGTGGAGTTCCCGACCCAGGCGACGGACCCACGACCTGGACGACGCTTCCGAGGCCTGCAGGGTACAGACGACTGGCGGCAGCGTGCCCGAGAGCAGTTGGCAGATTGGAAGAAGCGTGGCCGAGCAGTCCCTGCAGGAGCACATTCAGATGATGCCTACCTTCAGGCATACTCACAGGCATACGGCAGCCGAGTCTATCAGAGCGCTCGCGGGACAGGTATGCCCTTAAATTCAATTGTTGTTGATTATTCAATATGTGATTAACAATGTGTTCTTGCAGTTCGACATAGAGGGGAGACTGGCCATGGTACAGGGACTCCTCGATTCCACAGTCCGACAGCGCGAGGAGCTCCAGGCAAACCGTCGATGAGCTGGTAAGCACTTGAAACTTAGAATGATTCAGATTTGAATTGCAATTAATGATAATGCTTCTTTTCAGCGCAGGAGCTGGAGGCAGTCCGATCCTCGCACGGCGCTTCATCTTCTACACAGCCCGTCTGCGACCACACCGAGCTAGAGGGCCAGCTTGCCAGTGCAGTGGCTCGGGCGGAGGCAGCCGAGGCCTCCCTCCAGGAGAGAGTGAGCAATCTGTTCTTTTTAATCTTAGTCTTGGAGTTTTATGAACTATCAATTATTAATCAAGATTTTGGATGCAGGAACAGGAGCTGCGTGCGTCAGAAGCAGAGTTGAGGCGGCGCGATGCAGAGGAGCTCCCTCGAGATGTAGCAGAGCTGCGCCTTCTCCTTGGGGTGGAGAGGAGTGAGCGGCGGAGAGAGAGAGAGGATCGGGACAGAGAGAGGGAGAGATGGGAGAAAGAGAGGGAGAGATGGGAGAAAGAGAGAGTGGAGCGGGAGCTTGAGAGAGTGGAGCTACGTACCCGATTAGGGATCACCGAGCAGCGGGCAAAGGATGCAGAGGATCGCTACCGACGAGGACGTGAGCGGGCCCAGCGTGAGGGATACTCTCGAGCCTACTCGAGCACAGATTACTTAGTTACTTCTTCTGAGCACCAGCGGAGAGAGGATGCAGAGAGGGGAACACATGGTGACAGGGTTTCGGCTTCCCGGGCACAGATGGCTCCTCCTAGGCCTCCCCGGGGAGGACAGGAGGAGGCTGAGAGTTCACATAGAGGGGGAGACCAGGAGGGTCGAGGGGAGAGCTGAGAGTTTGTTGTATCCATCTCATTTTATACTTTTTGACATGTTATAGTGGAATGAGACAGTTCTTTGATATATTGTAGCTTGTGTGTTTGCTTTTTCTTTTGCGTGCCTCTTCAAAAGGAATGCCATCAGAAATAGAATGCAATTTTTTTGGAATTTTTTTTGAAAATATGCAAATTTTTATAAGGTTTTGAAAAGAATATTTGAAAATTTTTGTTTGGGTTTTTGTTTTGGAAATGCTTTTTTTTTGGAATTTTGACAATTTATCAAATTTTTCTTAGGATTTTAGCAATATTTCAAATTTTTATGGGTTTTTTGGCAATATTCAAATTTTTATGGAGTTTTTGGCAATATTCAAATTTTTATGGAGTTTTGGCAATATTCAAATTTTTATGGAGTTTTCGTTTGGGTTAGACTTTTAATAATGCAGCATCAAAGGACTTTAAACCACTGGCTAGGGGTTCTTGTTCCTTCCCCTTTTGCTTAAAATTGCCCAAAGCCGGGCGTGCATTGAAGGGTGGCGCCCTATAATTGGCTGCCCTTGATTAACGGTGCCCCTACCAAGGCCAAACCCGAGGAACATTCGGTCTTAGAGGGAGAAGAGAAGAATAATTGGAGATAAGCTTTACGCAGGATGGGAGACGTCGGGACTTGAATTCCTTCCAAGGTGTTTCCCCTCAAAGAGGTAGTCTGTTGTGCCGGGGCTTTGTGCCTTTGATTTTTAGACCCTTGACATGCATACGAACAGGGTTTTCCCTGCGGGGACTTTGCCACTCTTGTCATGCCATAATTCATAATTTTGAATTTATTGAAATTCTGACTTGATTTTCATAATAGCCCTTTTGGCGAGATGTATATCATGAAACTCATATGAAAACTCATATTGATTTTGGGTCAAGACTGCCCCTATTTGAGACTCCTCTCGTATTGGGGATTACCGAGGTTGGTCATCTCATCCGTCAACCTCTTGCCCCTTGCATTCGGCCGAGTAAAGAAGAGAAAAGACTTTCAGATATACTCATGGCATGGCCAAAGTAGCAACGGTGTTTTACCAAAGGAGCCGGCTAAGGACGCCGTGAAGTGTGTGAGGTGTCCAGCTAAGGTTTGCTCTTAACAAGCAGGGAGAGAACGTTGAATTCCCAACGCGGGGTTTTTATTACCAAAGGTGCTACAAAAACAAGCCTAAAAGACTCTTTTGAGAATGATTTAATTAAACAAAAGCTTAAGATAAAGGTCTAAAACACCACTTTTAAATCTTGTTAAGAAGCACTTCATTTTGAAAATCATGCGTGAAGTAATGAGGAAATGATATCATTAAAATGCATACTTACGCCAATATGTTACCTTGCAACCTTTTGTAGAAGCAGCTGTCAGAGGTGAGGTTGATCATCATGAGATTTGTCCTCTTTGGGAGTCAAAAGGATTGGAAGCAAAGGATTTTGGGAGTGCTTAACAAGAATGAGTGGTGCTCAAACCAGACTCAGACGAATAAGGAGAAAAGGGAAGAGAGGCGAGGGCTAGAACTCCCTCACTAAGGCGCGGAAGACCCTGATCACATGGAACAGTCTACAGAAGAAGTGAAGAATTAGAAGGATGAGTGAGGACTAAGCCTCGAAAGCAGTGAGAGATGGGCAGATGCCCAAGGTAGTGGATGTGGGAGAAGTTGGGTCGGACCCAGGATTAGGAGGAATTAGAAGAAGAAATTGGTAGATGGAAAGAGGCGGATCTGGTGGGTCCGGAGGCAGTGGAGGTGAATCATGATAGGAGGAAAAATCAGGAGGCTCCGGAGGGATAAAATATCGAGGACGCGTGCCTGGGAAGAAATATGCAAAAATATGGTGAGAAAGGAGGAGAGAAAATGAAGGATGTGATGTCCCTGAGGAGCAGGAAGATGAATCGGAAGAAAGATGGAGGGTCCGGAGGTTCCGGAGGGATGAAATCAGAAGGGACGCGGTGCCCGGGGAAGAGTGGATGAAAAGGATCAGGAGGGTCCGGAGGTTCCGGAGGAATAAGATGGAAAAGGGCGCGATGCCTGAGGGGAAAGTCCGGAGGTTCCGGAGGAATGGAATCAGGAAGGGCGTCGTGCCCTAAGAAAAGGGATGAGACCACCGGGAGGTTCCAGGGAAATAATAGCAAAGGGGACGCGATGCCCGGAGGAAGAGAAAGATCTGGAGGTTCTAGAGGAATGAGATGGAAAGGGGCGCGATGCCCAAGGAGGAGGGAAATAGAATCCGGAGGTTCCGGAGGATTAAGATGGAAAGGGGCGCGATGCCCGAGGGGAAAGTCCGGAGGTTCCGGAAGAATAAGGTGAAAAGGGGCGCGATGCCTGGGAAAAGGTCCGGAGGTTCCGGAGGAATAGAATCAGAAAGGGTGTGATGCCCAAAGAGGAGGGATAAAATCCCTGGAGGTTCTAGGGAGATAGCAGGAAAGGGGGAGCGATCCCCCAAGGAGAGTGAATTAAAGAAAGATGAAAATGAATAAGGTGAGGAATGCGGAATATCCGGGGGTGCCGGAAGGCGGGGAAGATATGGGTTTGGAAACCCGGGAATCAGGAGGTGCAATTGTATGCAAATGTAATGCAATGGATGCAATGAATAGAATGAATGGATGAAAGAAAAATGCATGGGATGCAAAGAATATGAGGAATATGAAGGGCGAGAGGGCGAGATCCTCCTCTTTCCCTTTGGAGTGGCCCATGAAGAGAATGTGATGGATAAAAACATGGATGGAGTTGAATGGAAGGTGGATAAAACAGTGGAAGGCCCCGTAGCGCCAAGATAACTGCCCCTCCACGGCAGCGAAAACGTATAACCAATTGGCCCAATGAAAGAAGCTTTAACAATAAATGACAACCCCTTTGGAAGGCAAAGATCAACAATGTAAGGGAGTTGGAAAGTTGATACAGGAAGCATTGCCATGCCAATTGATTTGAACGAATAGGAATTTGCCCTTTGTATGGAAGAATGGGTTTAAGATTTGAAAACTGGAGCGAGGGGTGCCCTGCCCTGCCCTTCGATGGCATCAACGCTTGGCATTCTTCTCTGGCGAACAGCAGCGACTTAGCCTCTTCGACCGTGCTTGGAACAATAATCCGGATTGGCATCGGTAAATAAATTCTTACATCTTGAATAGCACGGCAGCGGCCAAATTCTTCTTTCGCGGCTCTTGATCATCCTTGGCACAAGTACTTGTAGTAACGCTCTCCTTCCGAGTAGTAAAGGGAGGTGAGGCGGAGGCGGAAGGCTTCGTGATGGTGGAGGTATAATGGAAAATGTTGGCAAATGGGTGAGTGGAAGCGGAGGTTCAAACACGTCGAGTTTCTCCCTTTGCTCGGAAGCAGTCAGGGTTGGCTCGAGTGCAAAAAGTGGTGGACCCTGCTCAGGATTAACCATGGGTAAAGGTGAAGGGTTATATGGAGGAATAGGGGTGGTTGGCTGAGGTGGTGGTAATGGGAGGTTATTTGGGGAAGGTTCGATGATAGGCTCGGTGGAGGCTGGTGTTGTGGAGGTTAATGGCTTAGTGGGTGGAGGTGTAATTGGTGGGGTTTTAATTGGTGAAGGTTTTATTGGGGGAGGTTTGGTGCGGAGAAAACGCCGAACAGGGCGAACGGTGTTAGGAGGAGGAGACTCAAGATGCGCCGGTGCGGGTGATTCGAGTATCGACCCATCGTCGTAACACCAAGAAGTCTCGGAAATAGGGGGTGAATTGGGGACGGTGGCTTCATCCTGAGCAGGGGGTTCATCAAATGATAATGGGGGAAGTGGAAGCGAAGGAAACTCGGAAGGGGTGCCTGTGGAGCTTCATCGTCATATACCGGCTCAAATTCTTCAATTGTCCGGTTCTTCATCATCAAATTCAAGTGGACACCGTAGTGGAGGCGTGTATGTAGATGGAGGAATGTAATGATGTTGCGTATGTGGAGGTGGAAGGCCATATGAATGAAGTGTGCGGATGGGTGGAGGGCGGACGATGTCCACTTGATCATTGACATCTGTCGGCTCTTGCTTGCTTGAGCTGCCAATACCATAATCATCTCTCCTATCCTTCCATTCTTTCTCCATCTTAGTAATATTGTCCAAAGCGGCATGGAGAGGATTGACCGGAGTAGGAGGAGCCGTGACCCTTCTTAATTGTTCCTCCATCAAAGTGATTTTGTCAAGAAGGGTTTGTTGGAGGGGTGTAACTTGAGCAACCAAGGGTTGGCAGGGCCTCGAAGGAGGGGTGGCATAAAAAGGCCGTGGAGGGGAGTTAACGGGATGACCCGCAGAAGAACCCGGATGGGCCGGATTGCAAGAAATGAATGGGCCTCGGGGCCGTGATGGAGGAGGAATAGAAGGAGGCGGGTGTCGGACCACCCGGGGAGGAATGTGAAAAGAAGAGGATGTGTAATGGGCTACCCGATTAGGATTGTGAATAGAAGAGGGAGGTGGGTGATGGGCCACCCGTGTAGGGTTGGAAGGAGGAAGGGATGAAGGAGATGCACCCTCAACGGCGGCCTTAAGGGCTTGGATCTGTTGAGGGGTGAGATGATCTAATGCATGCAAATTCGGGAGACCTTCTCATCGGGAGGAGACGGTCCCGGAGGAGTAGTAGCTCGAAATTGAGTAGGGGGACCATGAGAATGGACACTGCCCACGGGCCGGGTAACACCATAAGAAGGAGGACGTGGTCCCTTGAAAGTATGGTGAGAATTTTGATGAACATGTTGAAATTGAGGGGAATAAGATGTGCACGGTTGTTCATCCTCATGAATTGAATTAAACATGTTGTTTTGTTTATGGTAAGCCATTATGCAATCAAAGTTCACAATAATTTGCAAAGAAGCACACAAGTTGGAATGGTTACCGTTGATCTTAATTTGTTTGAACCTTGATGAATTAATGAATTTTAACAAAGTCTGGTGTGATTCACACAAGGGAGGATCCTAGTTTCAATATGGTTCACTTCAATGCCAACTAGGAACACTCTCTCACCGTGTATAGGCCAACTAACTCGGGACTTCAAAAGGGTACAACCTGCCCGGCGTCCGTGAGGGAATCCACGGGTGCGGGGACTTATGGAGGCTTGGTTTAGGAACTTCCTATCCAAAGAGACGGAATGCTCAATGGAGGGTCCTTCCTTCACCAAGGGGGTGTGTGGAATCCTAATGTAGAGAGAGGAGGTCTCTCAAACCAAATGCAAGGATGAATGCAACGCTATAGAAGAAAAATCTAAACTAGCACAATAAAAGGAAAATAGATGAAAGAAGTGAATATACAACAGGAAGTATACAATAATGCAACCATAGAAGATGGCAATCAGAACCCCGACAGAGGATGTAGGTGAATATATCCTCTGGTGATTATCACGCTATATGTCCACAGCGCGATCTACATAAGGCGCTATGGATACATAGCGCGATACTTGACAGTGGGGAAGGGCTCAAAATCCAATAAACACACACACTGATGTACTGATAAGCAGGCAACAAGAAGAATGCACGTGGTAGCACAAAGTGTCCCACCGTGATCGCCAATTTGTAGATTCTAAATTTATGATTAACCCCCAAATTGATAAAAGATGATGATTTTGTTTTAAAACAAGATATCACACTCAATTAATGATGAAAAAGGGGGAAAATCATATGCAACAATTAAGATCCGTGATCGCCACTGAAGCCAGAGACATGCCAAACAATAAGAGATTAGGATGGGGCATGTTACATACCTCAGAAATCCATAAAGGGAGCCGTGGGCCTGGAGATTAACGCGCTATATCGTCCTAGCGCGTTCTCCAGGTCGCGCTAGCTCGTATAGCGCGATATCAGACATGTAGCGGGATTTATTTGGATTCGTTCCTTCCTTGCTCCAAGGCCGACCAAGGTGCAAGGGCTCCACGTATCAATCTTCTAGTGCCTGCAAACAATCATAAACAATAAATAGAAAGCCCATTAGATCGAGACTCGAGTAGAATCTGCCCTTATTCTTAATCAAAAGCATGTAAAAAGGGGGCTCGATTACCTGGGGGTTTGGTGGTTTTAACCCCTATGGATGGCAAAAGATAGGTGTGGTGTGTGTGAATGCATGTATTTTGTAAAAAGGAGTGTTTTGAAATCAGGATGCAATGCTATGCAAAGATTAAAAATCCGGAGGGGAAAAGAAAGATGAAAGAGGAAGAACACAAGAAAAGCCCTAAATACTCCCCTTGAACGTGCGAGGAGCGAGGATTTATTGATTGTGCACGAAGTATTTCCTCCTCCTTGTCAATAACTCGAGTTGCATCCCCCTCAAACTACGGCCAAAGGGATGAATTTATAGGAAAGAGGTCGAACATTAACCCTAGGTCGGAGTTGATTCAATCCCAAGATTTGGAGGCTTCAAATGAGGTAATCCTGCCGATTAAGGAGGGGGAAAGGTTCCTGCTAGGTTTAGAAACCTTCCCTGGATAAGAAACACAGTCATCAACTTACCGGATAAGGACCCTGGATCGAAATAAGGGAGGTCCAGTTTGGAAGGGAACTCTGCCTGATAAGGCGCTATACTTCAATAGCGCGATAATGAAGATCGCGCTATGAAGATATAGCGCGACAACTAAAGGCCCATGAAATGATTTAAAAGAAAAAGAAATACATTTGGGCAGCCTTTCAATCAAATGTTGAGTGAGAATAACATCCAAGGTGGATGCTACAATGATCAAATGTCAAGAAATAACAGCTGCTCAAACGATAACTCCAATTAGATCCACAACGCGCTATGAATAAGACAACAATAAGAGTGGATAGCGCGGGAATGCCAACTCGAGATCCAAGGTATGGAATTGTAATGTTGGGCCAAGAAGAGGGAGAAATCCCAAGAAATCAACCAATTAAGGATCAATTGGGGCATTAACTAGGAGAACAAAGAAAATGCTCAATTATCGGCCAAAATTGGGTGTCTACAATTTGTACGTGGGGTGGTCCCCGTACGTCGTCGGATTCGGACGTTGTTTTCCGTTGAGTTGAGAGTCCTACTCCTTCAGTGACCCTCCACTAGTCGTAGCCTACCAGTACGCGTGTGCTGGTCGCACCCGGGAGTGGTGTACGGGCTTACCCTGAGGACGGTTAGACTGGTTTCCGTCGGGCCCCTCGTCGTAGCCAGAGTCCGGCTGCGGGGGAAAATCAGTCAGAGGGCCAGACCTAGGACGCGTGGTCTGTGTGTGCACACGTGGTTGGGGACAGTGGACGCACGTCGACGGGCGTGACCCCAGCTAGTCACTTGTTGTGGTTACTTGTACGGTGTTCGCGCCTCGGGTAGGACCTACCACGTCAGGCGGTTCACCTGCGGTGCGGTGTAAGACGTCAGGGGACGCTACCGGCTGTGCTTGTAGTGGGTGGTACTCCTGTCGAGTTGGGAGTGACAGGCTGTCAGTTTCTGTAACTTTGACCTTCGGGTTTTCGGTCGTGTCGGACCTTTGAGTTTTCAGTTGTTTCACCACCGTGGCGCGTGTGTTGGTTTTCGCGCCGTGAGACTAGTGCTAGTGGCTTTACCGAGGTTGCGTCTTGTTGTGGCGGTACCTGCGATCGATGGTCGGGGTTGCACCTTGGATAGTGTGTCCAGGTCGGCTGTGTCCGGGGGACAGGCCTTTACGGCGTGGTTGCCGTCGGGGTTTTCACTTCGGTAGGTGGTGCTAGCGTGGTTCGGTAGCTTCGACTGCGTGATCGAGGTGTGCCTTCCGGTACAGTAGGAGTAGCTGTAGTGCTGAGTTTTGACCGGCCACACGGTTTGCTGTTCCTGCTGTAGTTGTAGCTTCCTTTCCGCTACCGCCGTTGTTTCCGGTTGGGGTTCCGCGGGATCCCTGCTGAGTCTCTGTTTTGGAGACTCATTCCCTACTTTTCAGGTGTGGCGGTTCTTCCTCGAGGTTCGAGGGTGCGGAGCGGAGGTTCTCAGTTGTCAGCTTGCCGGACCGAGTGTTCACTTGGCATGTGGTATGCTTTACTGCTTTAGACTGTACTTTATATCGGACTGGACTCTGTTGTAGTTGTTTATTTATTTCTGTTAATTGTTGAGTTGTCCTGCTTTATTTCCTATTTCTTTGTGCCTCCACACTCCTTCTAGCCCTTCCGAGCCCTCCCGGCTCGTGGGCGGCGGTGCGAGTCTCGGGTTATCGGGCCTTCCCGGTAATTGGATTCTCAGGTCGTTACACTGTCGTCCTTGCTCATCGGTGATGGCGCTTCCTCCACCTACTACTGTCATTCCTACTCCTTCCCCTAGTAGGTGTTGCCGCTATCATGCTCTTATCCCAATCCCTGACATTCTCTTGCAGTGATAGTCCTCACACCTCATCACCTCTGGCCGCCGTCTCCATCGACAAAACTGAAGTAGTAGCACCCCAATCGGGCAACCCCGACACTGCTGCCCCTTCCCTTTCAGCAAAAGCAGATGCTAGCGCTTCAGATCTGAGGTCCAGGGCCATGGCTGGCGGGAGATGGTAGTAGGCATCCTGGTGGTGCCCTCTGATGGGGGGATGGGGTGAGAATGACGTCCTCCACTGATCTGGTCCCCGCAAGAATGGGTGCAGGTGATCGGGTGGAGATGTTTTGGACCCCGACCTGCGGCACTGATGCAACTGGAAGCTCCTCTTCCACCTCATCAATGATGTGCTGGCCGACCTCCTCTGGCTCGTCCTCCATGCAACCGCCTGGCCAAGCAATAGCAGCAACAGCTAGAAGGGGCAGTAGTGCCCACAACAACGATAGGGAATCCACCCATCCAGAAGGGGTTTGTCCTCCACGTCCACACTGCCCCTCTGCCCTCTGACTAATCCCGCAACACCCTTGCCCTCCGGCCAATCAATAGTGTAGCCCCCTTCCCGAGAGAGAGAGAGAGAGAGAGAGAGAGAGAGAGAGAGAGAGGTTAGGGATAAGTTAGTCATTTTCCTCCTCTTAACCTACTTTTGATTATCGATCGTGAGGAATTGTTAATGGTAAGGACATGATGCAGTTTCTATGAAGATTTTATGGGTTTACGTGTAAAAACCATAAAGGTGGGGGTATATAAATAATTCAAATATTGTTAAGGGTACATAGGTAATTTTTTGTAAACTAATTCTTGAAAAATGAGATCACCGAAGAGGAGTTAATTAGTGTATTTAAATCTACTTAAATCCCTTCCTATAAATCTACTTAAATCTCTTCCTATCTAATACATTGTATGCTGAAATATAAGTTAAAAATATCTTCAAGCAAACAAAATCTCCAAACACAACTTACATCTTACGCCTCTCTGATAAGGCGATACAACAGCCTATCATTGAAATATATATATAAACATATACACACATCAATGTTGCATCCCCTAGTTGATTATGATGTTTGGTTTTAATGATAACAAATCGAATGTGCTTGTATGTGCGTTTCATTGAGCAACATGTTTGCAACTTGTTTATCAAGTGTGCTTGTGTATCGAATCAAATTGTGTGTGCCCTTGATCTTCTTAGATTTGTGAGCTTGATTGATTGACTTCACTTATGAAAGGATTGCATGAAAATGACTTTTCTAAAGATAGTTTCAATTAGACCTCAATCAATGAAAGAATTTTTCTGAAATATCATTCATGAGTTATCAATGAGTTGAATGTGTTTTTCATGCTCTCTCTACATAAGGCTTTTGGGCATGAAAATTGTTTAAATCATTCTCATAACCTTGGAAGAAATTTGGTTGAATGATGAGTTTATTTTGGTTAAATGCATGGCTAATTGCTCTTGACTCTTGGTTGAGGAAAGCTAAGCTTTGATTGTGTTTCATGTATTCTCTTCATGACTTTTGAGGTTTATAATGTGCTTAAGAATTTCACATAAGTCTCGATAGAAACCGGTTTGAAAGATGCTCATTCATTGAAATGGTTGCATGGCTTGATAGCCTCATAGATTTGCTTGGATGTATGGTTTTTTCATTCCAATCCTTAATTGTGTGAAATTGAGTAATATACATCTTGATGGTTGTGAAGATTGTGAAGAAGGGCCTTTTTGCTAATGAAAGCTTCATGGGTAGTTTGTATAGCTTTTGTAGAGGCAAGAAAATGGTTCCTATGCCACGTACCACCTTCTCTATTTATTTGTCGGGGAAGTCGCCTTCCACCCGTGGAGGCCTGCAATCACCAGAAACTAGAAAGGCGTCAGAAGGAGTCCCGGGTGTTACCCTAGGGGACAACCCTCCGATGCTTAGGTCAGCAACGGATTAATGAGGAATAGAGAAGAGCGAGGGAGAGAGAGAGAGATATATATATATATAAGGAAATCGTAGTCGAGAGCTGAAGGGCCGTGTAGATCCTCAGAACGAGTGCTCGCTGCTCCCAGTGTTCACTTGGCGAGTGCTCGCTAAGTGATAAGGTCACCAGAGGAGAACTTCCCCTGCAGCGTAGATCATCGGTGCTTCCCTCTCGTAGCTCTGTAGGGCTAGTAACTCTATTCTCTTGTGTAGTAGATTTTGACAGAATCATCCACCATGTATGTCTTCTCGGTCGTTCCCCTTCTTATAAGGGTTGTCCTGGAGCGAGGAGCCTTATCCCTTGATAGGGAAGGCGTAGGAAGTGGAGCGTAACTCCTTTCCGCTATAGCGGTGGGATTTTCCCGTTGGAGGGCGAATACCCCGACGTCGGCGGGTCTCTGGGCGAGTCTTACGGTGCTCATGAGGCGTGCTCGCCCGTTATGGGATCTAGGCTGACGTGGTAGGGGGCAACGGTCGATCGTCGGAGGGTCCTCTAGTGACTAACACACTTTCCCGTGTTGTAGAATCCGATGGCGAAGCTGGGTTGGGCCGCTCCTTAGCGAGCCGTTCACTTCGAGCGCCTCTTGGGCGTGCTAAGGAGACGGATCGATTTGGGCCTGTCACTATTGATAGAATGTGGTTGATATGTGTTTCTACATTATTTAATACCAGTGAATACTTGGTTGTTTGTTTTATCAACTAACACTTTCTCTATTTCATTGGGTTTCATCTTATTTAGACTGAACTGCTGCAGTCTGAAATATTACAGAGTTCGGTCGATCGAACTGGCCAGTTCGGTCGACCCAACTAGCCAGAGTGGGCTAGTTCTGAGCCTGCAATATTTCGGTCGACCGGGCCCCATTCTTTGGTCGACCGAATACGGCAAAAACCTTAAAACATGGATCCGAAAACCATCTAAACCCAATCCATTTGTGCTCCTCTTTTACCCATTTGTCCCTAGGGTCTTGCTAGACTTGTTAGGGTCATTTTGGAGGTTTCTAGAAGGGCTATATTGGTCTTATGGTCTCTCTTATATATACATATGTATGAACTCCGAATTTGGAGAGGAAAAACCCGTATGTGCTTATTGTTTCTATCTTGTAGGTCAAGAAAGAGGAGAAGAAGAGAAAGGGGAAAAGAAGAGGAGATATCATCTACATCCATGAGGTTTTGAAGATCTTGCATGAAGAGAAAGTGAAACGGAATGATGAGAGGATCGTGTTGATGCTTGAATCGTCGTCATCCGACTTCTTTGGACCGTTGCTTGAAAGAACATCATCAACCGGGTTTTGGAAACCAAGGGGGATCTTTCTTACATCTTTTCTATGTTGTTCTTGATGTGTTTCATGATCTATATTTAGGGTTGAGCATGTTTGAAATAATTGTGTTAATTTTTCTGAACTAGAAATGTGTGTGTGTGACCGTCTGCATACGGTCGTGTCTACGGTGTTGCGTCTGTTGCAGCGTGTGTGTATGTGTGTGTCTTGATCCGGGTGTTAGATCGTGTTGAAGACTCCATCTCGTGTGTTAGGGTTCGTCCCCGTGTGTGCAGGTGTCGTCTTGCGTCTGTTGGAGCTTGCTCCGTGTTGGAGATTTATCCCCGTGCTAGTTCATCCAGCGAGTGAAGTCTCACCGGATTTGGTGAGAGGTGAACGTAGGGAGTCCGTCGTGGTCCCGAGCCACCTTAAAAATCGTTGTGTTTTGTGGTGTGCATTTATGTGATTGTGTGTTTCCTTTGCTTAATCAGTCTACGTGAACGAGTGAGTCGGGAGAGATTGAGTGAACTTCGATTACTTTATTTAGTTTATTTCGTTCAATCTCGTCAAACTTGTTAATTCCACTTAGTAAGATTTTAATTTGTCATATTGCGTGGGGGACAATTCAACCCCCCCTTATTGTCTACTCGTCAACCGGGGCCAACAATCAAGACCATGATTTTAAATTAAATGATCAAAGATAAATGAGTATCTACGTTATTAGCTGCAGTATAGAGTTCATATCGAGTTAATACTACTAATCAACTGACTCTGAGCATTCATTGACGGGAAGGGCGGTCGCCCGAGATTCTTCCATGTTGGCATTAGCTCGGCGCGTTGTTAACGACAAAACCCAATGGCATTACCACCAGTGCAGACGTCCACTAATCCAAAAAAACATCACGTTTTATCCAGCCCTCAAAACGTCATATCTAAGAACATTAGCTTGTGATGGCCTAGTCTAATTACACGGGCAAATGGGTCCCGGAAAACATCTCATTGCAAGTCCTCCTAATTACTAGCTAATTAAAAGGACAAGAAGCTCACTCCAATTAGGGTTGATGGCCTAGTCTAATTAATGTCTTTGGCGACTAATTAAATCCTTGCACTAGTGCACATTTCAAAGTGGATTGACAAATGTCGTTTGAGCCCGTACCCCTCAGGCCTGATTTGATATTAACGTAAGCAGGGGCCAAACTCGAGTTATCTTCTAAACTACGTTTGATCGTGTCTAAATAAGTCAAGATATCTCAACTTAAAGTTATCACCACTTTACTTGGATAGAGAAATCTTAATTAAGAGGTAAAGATCAGGACTTGGAACAACTTATTCCTATTCAAATTGGCAGAGCAGCACCAACTTGCACAGTTCACACTCACACCACGACCACCAGCTGCTAGTCAAAAGTGCCGCCCTCAAGCAAAGGAAAGAATGAATCAGAATCACTACAAATCAAGCAGATATCTCTGTCAAGAAAACCCGTTTTCATCTAACCCGGAGAAAAAAGGTACTCCACTAACAAAATTGCGACCTCCAACCCTAAACAAGAACAAGGAGCAGCCTTGCCCACTCCCGGAAGCTGCACTGCAGGAACTACCGGCATGAATCCCAAACAAGAAAAGGAGCGGCCTTGTCCACTCCCAGAAGCTGCCCAGCAGGAACTCCCAGCATGAACGTACAAGGACACCATGCCGGAAAATAGGGGGGGGGGAGAAGGGTAAAGGGAGAATCCCGCTGGCAGTAGCTCACAGAGCAGCAAACACGCCGGAAGCTGGGGAAACTTACTCGTTGCCCGTACCAGTCTTGTCTAGACGGCGATATCCTTCATGGGGGGGATGATATCGCTCAGCAAAACCATGCACGTCAAGCTCGGAGCCGGGGCGGCGGCATTGCCGCCGCCGCCGCCGCCGCCCGTGTTGCCGCCGCCGCCGCAGAGTAGTAGAGTGGTTTGGTCGAGGGTGCCCTCCCTGTACACCAGCAGGCCGTCGTCCTCGCCGGCCCGCCGGTCGTCGGACATGTGCCGGAACACCTTGTCGAACACCCGGTCGTGGACGCGGTGCAGAGGCATGCTCCTGCTCTCCGTCGGGTTAAACCAAAAAAATGACATCAGAGAGGTGACCCGGCCAGATAAATCTCCACCGTTAGATTAGATCCCTCGAAGCTAACGGTTCTCATTTGCTATTAGAAGATATAATCAGACGGTATACATTTTCTAATAAGTTTGCTGGAAACAAAAGAAATTTGAAAAAAAAATGTAGAAGGGGATTCGCCGAGCGAAACCAAAAATTGTCTTCTGTCATTAAAATATAAATTTTAAAAAGTTTCCACGAGACATAATAACAAAAGTAGCCAAGTTTTTCCTTTTATGGTTAGAAACCAAAAAAAAAAATCTTACAATTAATTGCCACGCAAAAATAAATGGCATCGCATATATTTGTTTCTACACCGATAAGTCAATATATTAAGAATATTTTTTTAAAAAATTAGGTTTTAACCGGGTCAGTTGACTCAGTTTCAGTTATCTTACATCAGATTATGATGTCTAACAGAAGAAATATTTTTTTACAAACATTTACGCAATAAACTTATACTGATTAATATGCAACTAATAGTGATATTTCAGATTTTCTTTTGCAATTATATCTGAAAATAATGATATTATCGGGAGAAAAAAAGTCAAAAACCGGGGGTAATGCTCATGACTCGGTAGTGATTGGAGTCGCCGTACCGGACCAGGCGTCGGCAATCAAAGCCGTGGCACATCCGTAATATGTACGCCCCGGGCGACGGCAAAACCGGCATTTCGGCGGGACAAATGTGGAAGGCCGGAGCCTGCGTGCGGCGCCGGTGGAATTTTCAAGTCCCCGTTAAAACCAACCGGGAAGAAAACTGGAGACGGAAAAAGGAAGGATGACCACCAACTCCGGAAGGAAACCACTCAACCAGTGGCAACGGCGTAAATTACCGGAAGCACAGGGGCTTCCTCCCGAAAGTCCCGCAGGACCCAAAGTCCCACACGGGAACGAGGACGAGAGAAAGAAAGAATAGACTTCGGTGCACACACGCAGAGGCGCAGAGAGAGAGAGAGAGAGAGAGAGAGAGAGAGACCTGACGTGGAAGTGGTCGGCGACCTTGTCGGCGCCGATGAAGAAGCCGACGGCGTCGATGAAGGCGCGGTAGGTGAAAAAGGTGGAGGCCGTCGATCCGTGGGAAGGGAGGCGGGGGTGGGCGGGGGGCGGCGGCGGCTGCTGGTGGTGGTGGTGGGGCCGGTCGCCGCCGGGCAGCAGCGGCACGACGACGTGGAAGGCGTACTCCTTCCAGGGGGCGGCGGCGGCGGAGGGGGAGGAGGGGAGGGCACGGGAGGGCCACGAAGCCGAGCACCGCCATGATGGGCTCCAGCTCGTGGGTCATGATGGGCCGGAAGGTCTTCGTGTGCCACAGCGCCAGCTTCTTCATCATCTTTTCCATCCACCAAGGAAACACCAAGACGACGCAGAGAACCAAACCCGCAGAAGGAAGAAGGATTTGGGGGAAGGGCCTTCCCTAAGGAGCAAAATCTTCCATGGCGGCTCGGATCATGGAGGGGTTTGGGTTCTGGCGGAGGGAAAGAAGGGGAGAAAGAGGAAGCCGAGAGGGAGAGAGAAAAGAGGAGGGGAAGGGGCGACCGGGCGGATCAGATCCTTTTATTTTATTTTTTCATTTATTAATAAATGTGCGGGAGATGTGCGTTTAAGCGGTTTTTTAGGGGGGAAAGAAGAAGGGATGAGTATGTGGGCTCAGCCTTGTCGGTAATTACCTTCGTACCCGGCTCCGAGGACGCCGTCGCCGATGCGTGACCACCTTTTTTTTCCCTCGCTCCACAGGTCGTACGGGGGATCACCACCGTCGGATTGTTTGGACGGTCCAGATTTGTTCGGATCCGAGAAGAAGACGCTCTTGTTGGGTCCCGTTGTGATGCTCGCGTGGCCGGCCGGGGTGGATCAAATAACTACTTAATTAATATGTCGAAGGTTTAGGTTAGGGAGCTAATCGAGAGATTGGAGCGGGGGGCCTCAGGGTCTTATCATGGTGACATGGAAATATACATATAAACATATGGTAGTAAATAACAAATCTGGAGCGAATCCCTATTCCACGTCAGACGATTAAAATAGTGGCGAGGCCCCTCGGAAAATTTAAGGCTCCACGTGTACCCTGTCCCCTGACGGTGAAGGGATTATGAGGTTCTACATGGAAGGCTGATATTTAAAAAAAAGATTTATGTATATATACTCTCGTAAATTTTAATTTTATCAAATATACCTCTCGTCTCAACATATTATCATGGATATTTTTGTTTAGATAGAAATGTTACAGTTATATTTTTTTAGTTTATTACTGTCAATGAGAGGATAATATTCCGTGAAATATGTCTATAAAGTTGTTAGATCTAAGATATATTTGATAAAATTAAATTTTATAGGGGTATATATATATAGATCTTACTCTTTAACTCACATTTAACTCGGGTTAAATACACAGGAGTTACGGCGAAGACATAATTGTGACATTATTCATATTTGAGGATATTCATGATAATATATTTAGATGAGAGATATCTTTGACAAAACTGAACTTTACGGGGGTATATATGCAAAAATCCCTTCTTTGATAACAGGTTGAGATAAGTTATATGAGATGGGTCAGGGCGAGTTATTCCTTGGGTTTAACTTTTTTGAGTTTGACAACTTATTCTTATCCCGAAAATAACTCGTTTCATGTGAAATGATAGAATGAGTTACTTCTAGAATAAGGACCTTATTCCTAACCGACTCCAAATAACTTAAACCCTGCTATCAAACTAGGTTAAGGGTGAATAGGCGAATAACTCATCTTATTCTCCCTTATTCTGTTATCAAAGTGTCCCTTAAAAAAATGCACGGTGAATTCTAAGATTTTATGTAGAGTGCTGAAAATTGAACATTCAAATCGACAATAATTTCAAGTAAAAATGGATAAAATGATTATACGACATTTTTTCCTTTTTTTTTGTAGAGATGATAGCAATAGAAGGGCAAACCTTCTTCTCATTTCAAATGATATTGAACTTAGATTTACATAAAGAATGTACAAGGAGACTGTCCAAGTTCAATGACTCGGAGATTGGTATGGATCCGTTTTCGTTGATTCAGTATGAACGGGCCCGACTTCGATTGACTTGATCAAGTCTCATATTTAAAATAAACTTAAAATGGATCTTAATTCTTTTCATCTAATAAAATGTAAGAATTCTTTTCATCCATAAAATCAACTATAGTTCTTTATTTTAAATTTTTTAATTTTTTTTAAATATTATAATTTTATTTAAATAGTCGATTCGACATGATTCCCCTCGTCTCACGACTCAAAATTCTCTAAATATCATCCGAATTGCCCGAGTCAGAACGAATCAGACAGAGTCGGTGAACCATGAGAGCAATACGAGCAGAAGTCACTCTGCAAGATAGAAAATAAAACATAAGAAAAGAAACAAAAGTCATGGTCACCCGTACGTTGATGGCAGTATTCACTGCATAATAATCTCAGTGCATCAATTATTATACGTGCACAAACTCAAAATTTACTGCCCAAACTCTGCTCTGAAATATTATATATTTGTTGTATCTTTAATACATGAGATTCGAGACACATGCCTCCTTTAAATTATGTCGGATTGGGTATTCGATATACCTCTTACAGACCCGATACGCGATCTAACAATTCAAACTATATATTAATATATTACAGTAATATTGTAATGTTCACCCTCGAATCTCAATCCGAAGGGCACCGGGACCCTCCTCAACAACGGAAGAGGAGGGGTCGGTGCCCTATAGACCCTCGTTATCCGTTAACCTCCTTTCTCTTTTCTTTGACTCTCAAATCAAGATATTCTCGTCATTTTTCACGATATCTCTTTTATTATAATAACTCTAAATATTTTAAAATTTCATTCCATATCTTATTCTTGATAAATTAGTATGTCACGAGTCAATGATTTAACTGTTTGAATTGACTCGTGACTCGTAAATTTAGAATTACTCGTGTCAATATTATATATCTATCAAATTTTAATAGATATTAAGTAGTAACTTAAAAAATATAAAAGATACTTTATTTTCTATACCTTATGATTTTTCTTTTTCTTTTGTGACTTGTAAATTATCTCGTGAGATGACGTCGTGACAAAGTTCACTAAGTTTTAGTCTTACGCTCTTAAGTTTACTTTGTTTATTTATTTATGCATCTAGGAAGATTTTTAATTAGATAGATAGAATAAGGGGTTTTTCCTCATTATGAAAATTTATGGGGGCTAATACTAAACAAGTTGTTTTTAATATCTCAAATTAATCCAAGAGTAAGGTTTACTGCACACCCGAATGTGATGCACACCCTGAGTGTGTAGTGACTTTTAATTTTTTTAAACTTTTTTGACGTGAGTCTTAAGTTATCTTAAATTCTCTTACAAGTCACGTCACCGTCCGATTTTAAAAAAATTAAAAATATAATAAATTATTTTTTAAAAATAACTCTAACACTATTTATTTGATCTGATTTTATTTTTTTATTTTTAAATAATCTAATAATGATGTGACTTAAATGATAAGTTAGAATAACTCGGAGCTCATGTCAAATTTTGTTTAAAATAAAAGTCACTGCACAACTTAGGTGTGCAGCAATCCTTACTCTCAATCCAAACTACACTTTTGACGAAATCCAACCTCAACCAAAATTCACATCATTTAACAGGTGTTTGGCTATCAGTTTTTTAGTGTTTCCTATTTTAAAATATAAATTAAGAAGAAACTGAGAGGTGTTGGCAACACCCTCCTAATTCCTAATTGTTAGGGAGGGGTGCGAGTCCTCCGTAAATCTCTCCCGCTGAAAATAACTCTTGAGCAATTTCTTTGAAGAAACATTAGAAGCCATCCGGGCGAGGCGACTCCGCCCCCCCCCCCTCCCCCACCCCCATAGCCAATCCCGCCCCCTGCACGGCCGCTCTTGTCACCCCCACCTCCCGTTGTGAACTCTAGTTGGATGAAGGTCTCACCACAATATATACCCCCCCCCCCCCCTTCTTGGCGTCGATTTAGGTTACATCCATTCATAGATAGTAACAGATAAGGTGTATTAATACGTTACATCGAGACTCAGACGTCATTTTTTAAAATTTTTTAATCTTTTCTCAAAATCTAAGCATCGAAATAGGATGTTCATTTTCTTATACGTAGATTCAATTCTTTTGTAGAATCTAATACGAGACTAAAATTATTAAAAACTCTAAGTGAACGAGAGTCTCACACTCCTTCCGGATGCTCACACCGTCCACCCGTAACAAATTAAGACAAACTTTCATAGTATCCTCATCTTACATATTTATTTATATATTAATTAAAATTTAATCTAACGATAGAAACTTAGAAAATGTGAAATATATCTCGAATCCGACCGGGTCACATTAATTTTACTTAGTTGCTCGGGTTAATAAGGTTGAGCTAAGTTAACAGAGGTTGACTGGATTTTAAGTCTTGAAGATCTAAATAGAGTTTCAATCCGATTTTAAGAGTAAATCACCGTGTTAACCGATTAGATCGGGTCGAATTTTAAAACAGTGGTAACCCTTGATCACGAAGAAACCCTATCCAATTTCCATTCTAATTCACCGTAGAGATTACGTTCCTTTTAATATTAGCTCGATCGCAGGTACATGCTAATGAATTGAGGGTGGGTGAAAAATTATGCGGCGTGTTATGAGGTTTTAGTTATACGTCATAATACGTCAATTAATGATTTTATTCAATTTTGAACTCAAGATATTAAATTATTCTGATTCAACCCGTAATGTAAATTGGACCAGTAGATTTGACACAGTTTGATTCAGATTGAAAATTTTAAGTTATGATTCGAATTAAAGTTGAATTATGTTAATAAAAATGATTTGACTCAATTTTATTTTTTAAAAATCGAATCAAACCGTATCAACCGTATGAACTGGTTTCAATATATTTCTGTCAATTTAGTATAGATCAATAATTAGTCACATTCCTCGCTATTCTGAGAGGTCTTTTTACGTCTTGTTCCGTGCTTGAATAAAGAGAATACAGATATAATTTTTAAAATAGTGAATAATTTCTTAATGCTGTCAATACTTAATCAAATTATTCACTATTTTTTAAGAATTTTAATTCAAATCGAACTGAATCAAAATTAAACTGGATTAATTCAGTTTGATTTCAAAATCATCCGATACAATTTGATTCTAACATTTTTTTTTTATTTCAAGGATAATAACAAAGTTGCATTCTCAAGGGGTTGGACTGCGATCCAGACCATTGGTCTTGCACCGACGGTCACCCAATCTGCTCCGTGAACGTGGCATACTCGGAGGTCTTTATACTGCTGAAAACTCCCAGTTCCGGGCATTCTAGTCTTGGTGCGGTTTAAGGAAGAGGACGATCCGTATATGTATGCGACGTGTTCCGACGATGACCGGCAGAAAATTTAAGATATTTTCACAACCATGGGGAGTTTTCGTGCATGTAAGTTCAACTGATGATGCATTCTTGACGAGGGCAATGCTGGCATTTTAGGAACGAAAACTTGCATTTCATTCCAACAAAATATATTCCATTCCTACGATGTATATTTCGTCTATATGTTGCTCTTACGTCAAATCAAAGTCGGTAGACTCGTAGAGAAAGTGTCGACTAGGGATCAGCCTAATCTGATATGACTCGGCTCTACTCGGGTCCGACTTAGATTGATTCGGTCGAGTTACATGTTTGAGATATTTTATTAATATCTTTTTATAAAATTAAAATTTATTATGATATTTAGATTGTTTACTTTATATTTTATATAGAATTACTATTTCATCGATTTAAAATATGTATAAATTATCTGATCTATTATTTAATTTTTAACAATTTTTTAATATCATAAAAATAGACGAGGACAACAAGTATTCATGGTGCCCATGCTTCTCATTTATCAATGCATAGATCGCAGAGCACGTAATCATAACATAGGGGAACACTCTCAATCCCAAACAAGTTCATAAACTGGCATAAAATAGTGTTTACGTACGCAGAGATTGGAAAGTGTTCTCTCGGTCCCGTATCACACCTTTAAGATTTATATATTGGGGAAGAACAACCGGTCTCCGGAGAAAATCAGTATCGCAATAAGACTACGTCAAAAAGAGTTCTGGGAGTGATTCTAGAGGACAACTTCTGATATTTAAGTCAGAGACGTGTCGGAGCAAAGATAAAGAGGGCAGGGGGGAAGGAGAGAGTCAAATAAAGTAAATCGGAGGAGCCCAAATGGGCAGAGAGTGCTTGGAGAATGGCTGGAAGATTTGGAGAATGCTAAGAGAGACATGGAAGAAGAACCTCAGAGGAATCTCTCTAGCCCTATTTCTCATATGGAGATCCCGTCCGCCGCAACGTGAAGAAATGTGACGACCCGGATTCCGGATACAAGCATGCCGGTTAAGACTACCGAATACACCTGATACCACATGGAACCCGCGAGGCCTCCCAAGAGCGGTAAAGCTCCGAAGGGAAAAAGGATTGTCGTGTAGTACATTGAACTGACAGATATAGCAGCAAGCAATTAAATTTCATTAGATCGTTTGTTAAAGTAGCATAAATAAAATTACTATTTATTATTAATAGATTTTAGACAATTATATACCCAGAGTCAAGTCCAAAGGAAAGATAGCAAGTCTACCAAGTACAGTCGACAGAAAAGAAAGACGTACCGGAAAGTCGGGGAAGCCCGACGGTGGTACCAGCTGGCAGCTACGACTCGAACTCCAGGACCCGCGGAAGAAGAACGAGCACATCAGCATCACCCCACTGAAAAGCAGGGGTGAGCCTCGTGTCACTGGCTCAGTAGGGGTCACGCGGATCCCCATTAAAAAACACGCAGTAACACGAAACAACAGGAACAACAGCAAGAAACAACACTAGAAAGCTGTAAAAGAAAGGGAAGCATGAGTAGGGATCAGGTAAGGACGAGGAGAATAACCCGAACAGGCAAGCAGTAAAACTGGGAGTCTCAAAAAAAATCAAAAAGAAGGTCGGAGATGGGAAACTCAGAGCTGTTGTCACTGTAGATAGAGACAGGACAGATCTGGGAGTGATTGAAGACCGAAATGGAAAAAATATCAAACGAAGGATTTTCGACCTGAATTTTTTTGTGGATGATGGGATTGAAGATAGGAACACACCATAAAAATTACAAATCACGAAGAGGCCGTGGCTGGTAGCAGGATTTTTGTGAAGACACCTCTGTCCAGTAGGACAGAAAATCGAAGACGGATTCGCGGCGGCTCGAAGGCGGCCGAACGGCCGGCGGCGGCAGCACAGATGAGATCAGAGGTTGAGAGGGGGAGATAGAAGATTGATACACTCTAGAACTGGAGGTTTGAGGAGAGGAAACCAGGGGGAGAGGGCTGGGGCGCAAGAGCCTTCTTGGCATTCAACAAAAATTTCTAAAATTTCTAAAATTTTCACTAATTTTCACATGAAAATACATGGTTTTGTATGCTTCCAACCAAACTAACCTCCACCTTAGATCTAGGGATGTGAGATGGATGGCCTGGATTTCATGCCACAAACACAAAAAATAAATATATTATACAAGGGGGGGCCTATTGACCAAGAATGGCAAGGGGGACAAGTTTGACATGGTAGGTAGCCTACCATGGAAATTCTTACCCCCTTGTCTACCCATGTGGCATATGACTAGTCCAAACCTCTAGATGTCCACCTAGGATAGTTGACCAGTCCCACAAGGTGACAGGACCAATGGGAGAGGGCTGAGGGCCCCCTTGATGGTCCTACTGACAAATTATATAGAAACCCACAAATCGTGAGAATGACGCATTGGCTTATAAGTCGTACAATTGCGCATATATACTTTCCCAATGATATAAACACAAACTAAAAGGACATAAATGTAAAAGTAAATGTACATGCTCGGCGTCGATTCCCATCAACTCTCCCCGGGTGGGAGGAACTCGACCCCGTCGAGTAGGGGTAGGGATGCTCGAGTACTCCGGTGGATCCGTCACCGTGCCAAGTAACGCGGGTACGCTCCACTCCAAGTGATCGTCACCTGCTCATTCCATATATACTCGATATGCGCGAACTGCTATAGGCCAAAGGTGGACACTCCGGGTGGGGCACTCTCAAAAGGGAAGGGAGCAGCTCGAAGACTCACTAGGAATCACCGCTGAGTCCCTGTAGGTGACTAGATCCGGGTGTAGCTATAGAACCGATCCCATACTCATCGAGCGAGTCCACTCGCCTCTTACTCATAAGAGAACGATAACGAGCTTGCACAAGACACATGCAGACTCTCAAAACTACACACAAACCATGCAAACAAACCACACAAGACAAACCACACAAGGAAAACACACCGACTCATATATAACCCTAGACATACCTAATGTTAGTCCGACCCGTACATGGGTGACGGCGGACCAGGACACCCGAATAAGTGCCATGCATGCATGTTACACAACCGGGAATGGATGGCATGGGGAACACCTATACATCGGGTGGTTATGCATGGATGGTCTTTTGAATGTGGGCGACTCGGGTGGTTTAGAAGGGCCGGGTGTAGGTGGATCGGGATTGGTGGATGTAGATGGCCCATCCCGTGGGGAAGGGGTGTAAAAGTGGGCTTCCGTGAAGAAGGGAGTACGGGTGGTAACTCGGGAAGCCCACTAGTGAAGGGGTCAAAAGAGTCGAAGAAGGTATGACCCCGTGAGATGGACTCCAACATGACATGGTCCCAATTGTGAAGTTCTTGAAGGTGCGGGTGGCCCACCTTCCTCCGTCATGGTAGATGGACCATGTACAGCAAATATGACTCCTCCCTCGGAAGCAAAGTCATGAAGCCGGGCTCATCCGGTAGCGGGAGAAGTAAAAGAACCTCCGTGGTGACACAACCCACGGTGCACTCGGAGGTAATGGATCCGAAGGCCGGATGGTGAAGCTACGAATCGTGGTTGGTCAAAGCCTCGGGCCAACATATGTGTCAACTTGCCATTGCCAACCTAAACCAAGGATAACGTCACCCAATGCGTCAACATGGTGACGGGATCGGAATGTAGTATGGTAGGAGTTGGCGGGCACTAAAGGTAGGGTAGGGTCCATAGACGGGTAAGGAAGTGGGACCAAGCCATCCTTGAGCCAACTAAGAAGCGCTCGGCTATGTATAGCGTCCCCGTAAGAAACACGGGTGCTCGGGGTGAGACGGCTCCAAGCATAATGGTTCCGAATGTAGAGTGGGCCGTTGGGGTTGGGTGGCTGGACATGTGAGGGTGATCTTGTCGGGTAGGTAAGGTGGGTATAAGGTGCAAGTCCTCTTGCCCCAGTCAAGATTGGCTCTTCGTTCTCCTAACCACGTTTGCCCTAAAATGATGCATGAACCAGTAAGTGTGCCGATCCTCCTGCACCATGCGCCATCGGTGTAGAGAACATAGCCGATCCTCTTATAGAACTCAACACAAGAAAAATCACCATCGCGGACAATCTCGCCTGTCTTGGAGAGAGACTCCACGATGTCAAGAGAAACCCAATTATCCGACTCCCTGTCGGTGAAATGGAGTTCCGTTGTGGAACCATTGGGTAGAGCGACTTTCATAGTGAGAGGGGTAAAACCAAGGGCTCGGTCCATGAGGACATTAACTTTGGCCACAAAGGTTGACCACTCGGATGTATGGTCTTGGGGAACGGCCATGGGTAGCGGACATGGACATGCAACACACGGTGACAAGACACTAGACCGACATGCAAGTTTGGAATGCATGCACACTAAGGACCCTAGACGTAAACCAAGACTCGGTACGTGCGGAGGTAACCGATCCGGAGATCACTCGCGTAAGTGTGCAGCCTTCCCGATAGGCGTAGCCTAACGTTCGGACAACACCTTTTGATATACCGAGTTATTGGGATGCAATGCAAAGACACACTTTTTTTTGTTTTAAAACAATGATGACCCTAAACACGACTTAGACAATGACTAATGGCTAGACGTAAATGACACACTTTTTTTCTTTTTGACACCCTAGACTCAAACTCGCTCTGATACCAAATTGATGCGGGACGAGACACAGACACGACAAGCTCGCGATCGTCCCTTAACGAGGGAAGCGTCGGACGTGCACGGTTGAGAAACCGGCTAGAGCTAGGGTGGTCAATTCACACTTTCGTGCCCGGATCGGGTCACGGGACGGTAACGCTCTCTCTCGCAACAGCGGTGATATAAATATAAAGCGAGCTACGATCCTAGAACATGCTCTCTAGCAGTGGCATAAACAAGTATATATGAAAATAAGCAATGTCGAGTGTAAGGAACGAGAACGATACCTCCACGCGCTCGGCGTGGGGAAGACGGACCCGCCGAAACTCGTACTCCCGAAATAATAATACACAATATTACAGCAATACACGTCGCTGCCCACTCCACGCATGGAGGTAAAGGGCTACACAATTGGGGTCCGGGAGGACCGAATTCGGGTTGACGGCGGCTTCTCGCGTTGATTCGGCAACACCCGAACTAGTGATGGTGGGGCCCACGTGCTGTCCGGAGGGGCCGTGTGGGACCCGGTGGCACCGCTATAGTGGAGCTTGGGGAAGCATTCCCTGGGATGGCGGCACGCTGGTTCGCCGGCCGGAGGCCAGGCGGCTCCGTTCGGCACCGGTCGTAATGACCGGCCACGGATCTGCCGGTTCTGTTTTTCACAGCGCGCTCTCGGCGAGAACGGACTCTGCAATCAGCCCCGACGTCGGAATGCGACGAAACTGGCGCCGTTGGAAAGCTGCTTCGAAGGGATTCAACCCTATGGATTATAGAAAAATAAAAAAGCATGTACTTCTGATTGGCGAATTTTGAATGTTGCTGTTGTACAGTGTCTGAACTCTCAGACTAGCAGGGAACTTTCCTGAGAGTTACGTTTGACCGATATGTGAACGTCTGAATATGAAGTTATGGTCTTCAGAAAAGTTGTAGGAAATCAAGCTAGAAAATCGGAACTATTTTCTATGAAGGATTTGGAGGTGGCTGTGATTTGTTCTGATTTTTGAACTGAAAGGTGGTCGGATCTGGGAATTAGCTGAAAACACTGTAGCAGAGATAGAACACGAATTTTGAAAAATGGATAGCAGGCGGATCAAAAATCAAGAAAACTGGTGGATGTAGGGAATGATGGAAAGAACGTCCAGTAAAATTGGGAGTCTCAAAAAAAATCAAAAAGAAGGTCGGAGATGGGAAACTCAGAGCTGCTGTCACTGTAGACAGAGACAGGACAGATCTGGGAGTGATTGAAGACCGAAATGGAAAAAATATCAAACGAAGGATTTTTGACCTGAAGTTTTTTGTGGATGATGGAATGGAAGATAGAACACATCATAAAAATTTAAAAACCACGACGAGGCCTGGCTGGTAGCAGGTTTTTCGGAGACACCTCAGTCGGCAGGACAGAAAACCGAAGACGGATTCGCGGCGGCTCGAAGGCGCACGAACGGCGGCGGCGGCAGCACAGATGAAGATCAGAGGTTGAGAGGGGGAGATAGAAGATTGATACACTCTAGAACTGGAGGTTTGAGGAGAGGAAACCAGGGGAGAGGGCTAGGGGGCGCAAGAGCTTCTAGGCATTTCCAAAAAAATTTCTGAATTTTCACTATTTCACATGAAAATACATGGTTTCGTATGCTTCCAACCAAATCTAACCTCCACACCCTTAGATCTAGGGATGTGAGATGGATGGCCTGGATTGCATGCCACAAACACAAAAAAATAAATAATATATACAGTGGGGGGCGGCCTATTGACCAAGAATGGCAAGGGGGACAAGTTTGACATGGTAGGTTAGCCTACCATGGAAATCTTACCCCTTTCTACCCATGTGGCATATGACTAGTCCAACCTTCTAGATGTCCACCTAGGATAGTTGACCAGCCCCACAAGGTGACATGGACCAATGGGAGAGGGCTGAGGGCCCCCTTGATGGTCCTACTGACAAATTACATAGAAACCCACACAATCCGTGAGAATGACGCATTGGCTTATAAAGCCGTACAATTGCGCATATACTTTCCCAAGGATATAAACACAAACTAAAAGGACACAAATGCAAAAGTAAATGTACATGCTCGGCGTCGATTCCCATCACTAAAAAGTCCACATGCACGTATTGAATCGCGAGATCGGGGCGATTTAGATAAATCGACCCTAAACGAGTCACAGTGGTTCCCGGACTTCTACCGACCTCGAATGATGACCGATCGACGCGAAATTATCATGAATGGGATCCAAACATCCCAGCGGTCATTTTGATACTAACTAGACCAAGAATGGTTGCCGTTTTCCGGCGAACCCTGAAAACCCCAAAAACTACGGTTTTCTCTAAACCGGCCCGATCTCCCCCGATCGAGCACCAAACTATGCACGGAAGTAGGGAAAACGTGCAGAACGAAGTGGCGGTCCATCTCCCTACCTCCACCGAAGAAATCGAGCGCCGAAGCGACTAAATCACGTCGAAAACCACCGAATTACGAACGACGCCCTCTCGGAATCCACCGAGGGATCGCGCCCGCCACGTTCCATCCGCTGCTCCTTCCCGCGAACCGATCACTCGAGCACGTCCACGCCTCAGCCAGCTCCGCAACGGTGCGTGCCCCGCGCCGAACGGACCAGGGACGGGAGAGAACGGAGTGAGATAGCGTGAAGTTGAAAATGAGCAGGAGAGATAGTGGAATTGAATTTATAGAAAGAAATTAGGAAATTTTCCTAATTTTGAAAAATCTGATTTTTGGCCCGAACTCAGAAAAATACACAAAAATAGTCAAAACGATCAGCTCGAAGAGTACATCACCATTGTATCATCCACGAGTCGATGAATTGAGAAATAAACTCACCGTAGGGTTCCATAACTAGTACGAGAGAAAAACCCACACAGATCGTAAAACTCAACTCGGGAGCTACAAAAGTGATCCAAAACTCTCCAAAAAGGATCCGAAAGACCCAATAAAGATCCAAGGCATTACATCCTCCCCTCCTTTAAGAAATTTCGTCTTCAAAATTTAAGGACTAGCAAGGGTAAGCAGGGAAGAACAACCCGACAACCTAACTACGAAACGAACAGACACCAAGAAACAAAATGACCGACACATCAGGGAGCAGCTTAAACAAGGAAACACAGTCCTCTCAACTGACAGCCTGACCACATCACCGGCTCCAGTGCCAAAGGCGACAGGGAACACCTGGCACACAGGACACCAACGATAGATGCACGGAGAAGCGACAGCAAAACAACAGCACCGATAAACAGATAAAATCATAGAGAAACAGCACTTACAAAAACAATCACAACATCACTTGCAGGATTCCGGCTCCGCACAGGACACAGAACCACGGAATACCACTGCAAGTAGGGTCACCTCAAGGCATAACAGCAGCTGGACACACGACTACAGGGGAACGAGTCATGCATCGGGCAACTTACCAAGAAAAGACCCACGATGACAAGAAACGAAAATCACGAAACCTAACGCCAGCTGAAGATTGTACTGGACTTAGCGACTCTAGACATTGTATATCTGAGATTCCCATGTACTTCACACAACAAACGCTCTGATACCAACTGTGACGACCCGGATTCCGGATACAGATATACCCGGTAAGACTACCGAATACACATGATATCACATGGAACCCGCGAGGCCTCCCAAGAGCGGTAAAGCTCCGAAGGGAAAAAGGATTGTCGTGTAGTACATTGAACTCACAGATATAGCAGCAAGCAATTAAATTTCATTAGATCAGTTTGCTAAAGTATCAGAAATAAAATTACTATTTATTATTAATCAGATTTTAGACAATTATATACACAGAGTCAAGTCCAAAGGAAAGACAGCAAGTCTACCAAGTACAGTCGACATAAAAGAAAGACATACCGGAAAGTCGGGGGAAGCCTCGACGGTGGTACCCAGCTGGCAGCTACAACTCAAACTCCAGGACCCGCGGAAGAAAAACGAGCACATCACCCCACCTGAAAAGCAGGGGTGAGCCTCGTGTCACTAGCTAGTAGGGGTCACAGCGGATCCCCACTGAAAAATACGCAGTAACACGGAACAACAAGAACAGCCGCAAGAAACAACACAGAAAGCTGTAAAAGAAAGGGAATCAGAGTAGGGAACAGGTAAGGACGAGGAGAATAACCCGAACATGCAAGCAAGCCTAGAAAGGGAAAGAGGAGTAGGGAGCAGCAAGGAAAATGGAAAAAGCCAAACAAAACACCCCAACCTACACCTACAACATGCATGCAAAAGAAGGCCTAGAAAAAGACCTAGACAAGCACAGACAACACGACCGGAGTGTCCGCGCACTAGGACAGAGATACAGACCTCGGAGTGTAGCCACGGAAAGGCCAACCCGGACAGGTCACGACAAAACCCCACAAGTGTCTCGACTACCACCGATCGCGGCCTACGCGAACCCGGCCAAGTCGCAGACCCATGCGGAAACACAAGTACAAGTACTAGTCAGGGTCACGCCTGTCGACGTCAGTCCTCAGCCCCTGACCACGTGTGCACACACTGCTCCTGCCTAGAGCCAGGCCACTAGCAGTTTTCTCCCCCGTAGGACGCTACGGTAACCGCAGGAGCCGACGGAAACTAGCTTACATACCGTATATCGGAAAAGCGCCCCGCTCCACGAGCTGTCACAAAGCGTCTGTGACGAAAGGCAATGACACGAGGAGATCATGAAACACGCAGCTGAAGTACAGACGTCGAACATGTATCTTTGTAACACACCCAACCTGTCTGAACTTAAAGATAATTTAAATATTTTAATTTAGAGTCCGTATAAATTTTAAGTTCTCTTATTAAAGCCCAATACCTTGAACGTTATAGTTTAACAAATTTTATTAAGTAAATTAAATAGATATCTTACTTTAATAATATGTAACTTTTCATAGGAATATCAGAATATGGTCAATATTAGATCCGTTGGATAGAGAATTCAAAGATCTACAAATTTTATGTTGAACATATTTTCTAATTTTGACATCTGGTAAGCCAAAAATAAGATAGAATGAATGAGTTATTTAAAACCTTGTTTTTGTTAGATTTCTAAGGGTTTTTGTAAAAAATTCTACCCCCCTCTCTTAACCCTCTTGCTTCTCATCCGATTGAAGTTTGAAAAAAAAACACACACTTCACCAAAATATCTCCCCCCCCACGTCACTCCTTCTTATCCCTTCCTCCTCCTCCTTATCCTCTCCCTCCACCTCATCTTCCCCCCTTCATCTCATCCTCTCCCCCTCTCCTATATGAACCCCCTTCCCCCTCCTCTTTTTCTCCACACTTCCCCTCTTCCCCCCCTCCATCTCTCCTCCCCCCCTCCCCCCACCATCTCTCTCTCTCTCTCTCTCTCTCTCTCTCTCTCTCTCTCTCTCTCTCTCTCTCTCTCTCTCTCTCTCTCTCTCCTCTCACACACACACACACACACACACACACACACACACACACACACACACACACACACACACACACACACACACGTTCCCTCATCCCCCCTCTCTTATATTTTTATTTTTTTTCCTTTTTCTCATTTCTCCTCTCCCAACTCTCTCTCTCTCTCTTTCTCCCACCTCTCCCTCTCTCTCTCTATTTTTTTATTCTTCCTTTCTTTTTTTTATCTCTCTACTCTCTCTCTCCTTTCTCTCTCTACTCTCTCTATTTTCTCTCTCCACTTTCTCTCTCACTCTCTCTCTATTCTTCTCTATTTTCTCTCTACTCTTTCTCTCTCTCCACTTTCTCTCTTCACTCTCTCTCCTATTTTCTCTCTACTTACTTTCTCTCTCTACTATATCTCTTTACTTTCTCTCTCTCTCTCTCTTTCTCTCTCTACTTTCTCTCTCTACTTTCTCTCTCTCTCTAATATATCTCTACTTCTTTCTCTCTCTATCTCTCTCTCTTCTTTCTCTCTCTACTTTCTCTCTCTTCTTTTCTCTCTACTTTCTCTCTCTACTCTTATAAATAAACAAAGAAGAGAAACATCGTCGGAATAATATAAATATTTGACAAAAGCCTGGACGGAGGATTTGAAACGTATTTGGACAATTTCACCATTCTTTACGCATCTGGGACTGGGAAATTATCTTTTTCCTACGCAAGGACTTCTACGGGAGCTCGGGTGAGATACTAAGTTAATTCGGAAGACCACCTAAAGGTAGGCATGATAAACCGAGTGCATGTTATTTGTTATTTACATTTCTTTGATTTGATTTTGTTTGAAATGTAATTTAAGTCATTGATTTATTTAACCCAATGATCTATGTTTAGAATCAGTTATTTATTTAGTTACCACTCTGTAAAAATATTATTTTCTCTCTAATCTCTCTCTAATTTCCTTCTAATCTCTTTCTACTTTCTCTCTCTACTCTCTCTCTACTTTAATCTCTTCGAATGTTATATATATTTAGTTAATAATATTAAAATACGATCCAGTTATTTTGTAAAGTTCAAGGGCAAGTTTTATGTATTGAGACGACTATGTAATAAGCATCATAATAAGAATAAAAATTTGATTAAGCATATGGACTGTGTCACTTTAAGGAGATGTGGGGCGACAAACCGTAGTTAGCTTCCGCTATGGGATTAGGCTCATTTCCGATGATAAACACACTTCTGAAAAATCTGGAACCTAGAATAAGAAAATTATCTGGGGAATGGTGAAGTATTAACTCCCGATCCTGCGTAGTTGATCAAGGCCGACAGGCTCCAGCGTTTAGACCATTTGTCTTTATGTCGACGTATGGATGCCTAGGTATGTGTTTGCTACTGCTTTTAGTGACGGGATGCCTGTCCAATATATGCTGCCAAATAATATGAAGTTCAGATTTGATATATGACTTTGATATGATCTGAAAATAAGTTCATCTGTATAAGCTCTGATTTAGCTAAGATATGTACTATGCCATTTATATATAAGTCAGATAAGATTTGTTATACGTATTTGCTTATAAGAAGAAAAATTATTCTGCTCTATCAGTTTTCCTTCGCATTCATAGTATACGTACAATCCAATGAAATTGTGATTTTCTTTATATATATATCATGGATTTGCACAAGTTAGTATATGATAAGCATGTGATTGGTTTTAATGCTACTGAGTCTGTGGACTCATTTCTGTTGCCTAACCATTTCAGGAAATTGACCAGTGTGCGTCTTGACTCCTTCGGCAGTAGGTCGGAAGTTGATCCCGGGTTTAATTTGGATTTCGCTGCGTGGAATAAATAGATTTGATTTTATTTTGAATAATGAATGTAAATATGACTTTTGAGTAGAGATATGTAGTACTCTGTATACGATGTAAATTATGAGTGTTTAACTTATGGAAATGGTATGGTTATATTTTTGAATATGTGATGGTTTGGCCTTTAGCGCCTTGCAAATATCTCGGCCCACAACACTTCCGTACATCCGCTGTGACGTCCCCGGACCCGATACGGGATCGCCGGAAGGGGGCGCCACAGAGAGTGGTATCAGAGCAAAGTTGTGAGGGTTGGAATCATTGCAGCCATCTAAATTTATATACCATACCAGAAGATCGTAGGAATTTATTTTAGAATTTGATGTCAAACCTAGAATCATACTAATTCGGATTAGTTCTCCCTCGTAGGAGATGGCAGAGAGTGATAGGGTTGAGGTTAATACTTCTCCCGAGGAGTCTACGCCCTCAAATGGGACATCACAAGGAGTTGTCGGGGAAACAATTCATGGCGAGCTTGCTCCCAGTGGGCAAGGAGCGTTACCTATTCAGGGTGTGTCAGATTTAGGAGGGTTCACACAAGCTTTTCAAGGGTTAGTGCAGACTATGCAGTTACATGCCCAAACTCAGGCAATGATGCAAGCCCAATTACAAAACCGTGTGCAAGAACAACCGAATAGGGCAGTAGACGCTACCCTGATGGAGAAATTCAGACATATGAGTCCTCCTTCTTTTAAGGGGGAGAGTCACCCGGAGATTGTGGAAAACTGGGTGAGAGAAATTGAGAGATTTTCACGGCCATTAGATGTGCAGAGCAGGATAAGGTGATATTAGCTACATTTATGTTGAAGGACCGTACGGACGAGTGGTGGAGGTCTGCACTTAGAACCACTTTTATAGATAGAGAGACTGTGATTGGCTGGAACGAATTTCTTGATGTCTTCCATGCAAAATTTCTCCCTCTACATGTGAAGGACAGGAAAGAAGTTGAATTTTTAAATCTGACTCAAGGAGGTATGTCAGTTGCCGATTATGAAGCAAAATTTACTAAATTGGAAAAGTATGCCCCTCATATTTGTTCAGATGAGCTTAGAAGGGTGAAAAAATTTGTTAGAGGTTTGAGAAGTAACATTAGAAGTAGAGTTGCAATCCTTGATCTCAGACTATGGCAGCAGCTTTGAGGACTGCTTTTATTGTAGAAACTGAATATGAGGAATTCTTAGTAGAAAGGCAAAGGGATAATGCAAAAAGGGGTAATCTTGGTTCAATTGTGAGGAAAGATAAGAAGCCGAAGATGACTTTTCTAGAGAGAGTTCAACCAGTTAAGAGAGATAATATGCCAGCTTGTCAACAGTGCGGGATGCAGCATAGAGGTAATGAATGTTGGCGGGCTGTAGGTAAATATTTTTCATGTGGTCAGACAGGGCATATGATAAGGGATTGTCCCAAAAGGCCAAGGCAAGATCAGCAACCACAACAGCAGCGGAGAGTTCAAGCCAGAGTATATGCACTAACAAGGAAGACACCCGAGATACCAATGCAGTAGTTGAAGGTATTCTTCTTATCGATGATATGCATGCAAAAGTTTTATTTGATCCGGGTGCTACACATTCCTTTATTTCTCTGAGATTTGCTGAATTATTGAAAGATAAACAAATTGTGAACACTGATGAGATGTCCATTAACACACCAACTGGGGAGATAGCTAGAATGACTTCTGTTATTCCTAGCATTGATGTGGTGATTCAGGGGAGGATTATGTCAGCATGTGTGTATCTGCTGGAAATGACTGATTTTGATGTCATCTTGGGAATGGATTGGTTAGATACAAATTTTGCCCTTCTAGATTGTCATGGAAAGAAAGTAATTTTTCAAAAACCTGGGGAGCAGACATTTCACTATCAATGTCCAAGGCACCGTTCTAGTAAAACACTAGTTTCAGCACTTAAAGCTTTGAAATTGCTTAGAAGTGGATGTCAAGGTTATTTGGCTAGTGTAATGGCTATTCCTTCTAATGAAAATAAGAAAACCCCCTCAGATATCGACGTGGTCAGAGAATTTTCAGATGTATTCCCTGATGAACTTCCGGGTTTGCCACCACACCGAGAGGTGGAGTTCACTATTGAACTCTCACCGGATACTTTACCCATTTCCATCCCTCCCTACAGAATGGCACCAGCTGAATTGGCAGAATTAAAGAAACAATTACAAGAACTGCTAGACAAGGGGTTTATTCGACCAAGTGTATCCCCTTGGGGTGCACATGTTCTATTTGTTAGAAAGAAAGATGGGTCGCTTAGATTATGCATTGACTATAGGAAATTGAATCAAGTGACCATTAAGAATAAGTACCATTTGCCAAGATTGATGATTTATTTGATCAGCTACGAGCTACCACAGTATTTTCAAAGATTGATCTCAGATCTGGATACCACCAACTAAAGATAAGAGGAGAAGATATCTCAAAAACTGCTTTCAGAACACGATATGGACATTATGAATTTTTGATTATGCCATTTGGGTTAACTAATGCACCAGCAGCATTTATGGATTTGATGAATAGAGTTTTCAATCATATCTGGATACATTTGTAGTGGTGTTTATTGATGATGTGTTGATCTATTCTCCCACTGTTGAAACTCATCAAGAACATTTGAGAATTGTGTTGGAAACTTTAAGAAACATCAACTCTATGCGAAATTCAGTAAATGTGAATTCTGGTTGGATAAGGTCCAATTCTTAGGGCATATCATTTCTGGTGATGGAGTGTCTGTTGATCCAGCTAAGGTTGAGACAGTTTTACATTGGGAAAGGCCGAAGAATGTCATTGAGATTAGGAGCTTTTTGGGTCTTGCGGGTTACTATCGCAGATTTATTGAAGGTTTTTCTTCTATTGCAGCTCCTATGACCAAATTGACTAGGAAAGGAGTTCCTTTTGAATGGTCAGATAAATGTGAAATGAGTTTTAAGAATTAAAAATAAGGTTAACTATAGCCCCAGTGCTTACTTTACCTTGTGGGTCAGGAGGATTTGTGATATATACAGATGCCTCTAGAAAAAGACTAGGATGTGTCCTGATGCAGAATGGCAAAGTAGTAGCTTATGCATCCAGACAATTAAAGACCCATGAGATGAATTATCCAACACATGATTTGGAGTTGGCAGCGGTGGTACATGCTCTGAAGATTTGGCGCCATTATTTGTATGGTGAGCAGTTTGAAGTATTTACAGACCATCAGAGTTTAAAATATATTTTCTCTCAGAAAGAATTAAATTTAAGGCAAAGACGGTGGATTGAATTTTTGAAGGATTATGATTTCACCTTAATTACCACCCAGGAAAAGCAAATGTGGTAGCAGATGCACTCAGCAGGAAGAGGCTAATGGCAATCAGTTGCGCCAAACTTGGAAAATGACATTTGATGTAGTAGAGTATTCTCCAGTATGTAAAGGGAAAATTTATTTTTGGCCCAACTAACTATTCAGTCTGCAATGGTTGAGCGAATTGTGCAAGCACAACTAATGATCAGCAGTTACAGAATTGATTGGCACACCGAGATTTACTCAAAGTGCAGACGGGGCAATCAGGTTTCAGGGAAGATTATGTGTACCTCGGAATGAAGAAATAAAGAAAGATCTCTTGACTGAGGCACATAAATCACAATATTCTATTCACCCAGGTAGTAAAAAAATGTACAAAAATATGAAAAGACAGTTCTGGTGGATTGGCATGAAGAAAGATATAGCAGACTTTGTCAGCAAATGTCTTACTTGTCAACAAGTAAAAGCAGAGCATCAAAGACCAGCATGACCATTACACTTGATGGAAATTCCACAGTGGAAATGGGATCATATCACTATGGATTTTGTGATGGGATTACCAATGACTAGGAGAAAACATGATTCTATTTGGGTAATTGTTGACAGACTTACTAAGTCAGCTCATTTTCTGGAATCACAAAGACACAATCGTTAGAGGATTTAGCCCATTTGTATATCAGAGAAATTGTGAGACTTCATGGTGTGCCAGTGTCTATTATTTCAGATCGGGATGCAAGATTTACAGCAAAATTTTGGAGGAGTTTACAGAACGCACTGGGTACACAATTAAAATTTAGCTCAGCTTTTCACCCTCAAACAGATGGACAATCAGAGAGAACCATTCAAACATTAGAAGATATGTTGAGGGCATGCAGTTTAGACTGGAAAGGCAGTTGGGATGAACATTTGCAGTTAATTGAGTTTGCATATAACAATAGCCATCATGCAAGCATAGGAATGGCACCATATGAAGCATTATATGGTAGACCGTGTAGATCACCTATTTGTTGGGATGAGGTTGGTGAGCGAAAATTGATTGGGCCACAGATTGTACAGGATTGTGTAGAAAATGTTGAGTTGATTAGAAAAAGATTACTTACAGCCTAGAGTAGGCAGAAAAGTTATGCTGATCAGAGAAGGAGAGATCTACAATTTGATGTCGGGGATCACGTATTTCTGAAAGTTTCGCCTACTAGAGGAGTAATGAGATTTGGCAAGAAAGGCAAACTCAGTCCGAGGTATGTTGGACCATTTGAAATCTTAAGAAGGATTGGTGATGTGGCATATCAGCTGGCTTTACCACCATCATTGTCAGGAGTTCATGATGTATTCCATGTGTCTATGTTAAGAAAATACATGCCAGACTCATCGCACATTATAGAGCATGAGCAGTTAGAAATTCAGTCAGATCTTACATATGAGGAGAAGCCAGTTCACATTCTCGATCGGAAAGAACAAACGCTGAGAACGAAGGCAATTCCGTTGGTGAAGTTATTATGGAAAAGTAACTCAACAGAAGAAGCTACTTGGGAGATGGAAGATGAAATGCGGAAGAAATATCCACAGCTATTCGGTACGTATTGAGTAACTTTTTAAATTTCAAGGATGAAATTTGTTTAAGGGGGAGAGATTTGTAACACCCCAACCTGTCTGAAACTAAAGATAATTAAATATTTTATATTTAGAGTCCGTATAAATTTTAAGTTCTTTAATTAAAGCCCAATACCTTGAACGGTATAGTTTAACGAACTTTATTAAGTAAATTAAATAGCTATCTCACTTTAATAATGTGTAACTTTTCATAGGAATATCAGAATATTGTCAATATTAGACCCGTTGGATAGAGAATTCAAAGATCTACAAATTTTATGTTGAACACATTTTCTAATTTTGACATCTGATAAGCCAAAAATAAGATTGAATGAATGAGCTATTTAAAACCTTGTTTTTGTTAGATTTCTAGGGGTTTTTGTAAAAAAATTCCACCCCCTCTCTTAACCCTCTTGCTTCTCATCCGATTGAAGTAAAAAAAAAAACACACTTCACCAAAATATCTCCCCCCCCCCACGTCACTCCTTCTTATCCCTTCCTCATCCTCCTTATCCTCTCCCTCCACCTCATCTTCCCCCCTTCATCTCATCCTCTCCCCCTCTCCTATATAAACCCCCTTCCCCCTCCTCTTTTTCTCCACACTTCCCCTCTTCCCCCCTCCACCACGTAACTCCCCCCTCCACCCCTCTTCATCTTTCTCCCCCCCCCCCACATCTCCCTCTCTCTCTCTCTCTCTCTCTCTCTCTCTCTCGCACACACACACATACGTTCCCTCATCCCCCTCTCTTATATTTCTATTTTTTTCCTTTTTCTCATTTCTCCTCTCCTAACTCTCTCTCTCTTTCTCCCACCTCTCCCTCTCTCTCTCTCTATTTTTTATTCTTCCTTTCTTTTCTTTTATCTCTCTACTCTCTCTCTCCTTTCTCTCTCTACTCTCTTTATTTTCTCTCTCCACTTTCTCTCTCTACTCTCTCTACACTTTCTCTCTCTATTTTTCTCTCTACTCTTTCTCTCTCTCCACTTTCTCTCTTCACTCTCTCCCTATTTTATCTCTCTACTTTCTCTCTCTACTATATCGCTTTACTTTATCTCTCTTCTCTCTCTACTTTCTCTCTCGTTCTTTTCTCTCTCCACTATATCTCTCTACTTTATCTCTCTCTACCTCTCTCTCTTCTCTCTCTCTACTTTCTCTCTCTTCCTTTTCTCTCTCTACTTTCTCTCTCTACTCTTATAAATAAACAAAGAAGAGAAACATCGTCGGAATAATATAAATATTTGACAAAAGCCTCGACGGAGGATTTGAAACTTATTTGGACAATTTCACCCTTCTTTACGCATCTGGGACTGGAAATTATCTTTTCCTACGCAAGGACTTTTACGTGAGCTCGGGTGAGATACTAAAGTCAATTCGGAAGTCCATTCTAAAGGTAGGCATGATAAACTGAGTGCATGTTATTTGTTATTTACATTTTTTGTTTGATTTGTTGAAATGTAATTTAAGTCATTGATTTATTTAACCCAATGATCTATGATTAGAATCCGTTATTTATTTAGTTACCATTCTGTAAAAATATTATTTTCTCTCTAATCTCTCTCTAATTTCTCTCTAATCTCTTTCTACTTTCTCCTCTACTTTCTCTCTCTACTCTCTCTCTACTCTAATCTTCGAATGTTATATATATATATTTAGTTAATAATATTAAAATACATCTAGTTAATATTCTGTTAAAGTTCAATGCAAGTTTTAAGTATTGAGACGACTATGTAATAAGCATCATAATAAGAATAAAATTTGATTAAGCATATGGACTGTTGTCACTTTAAGGAGGTGTGGGATGACAAACCGTAGTTAGCTTCCGCTAAGGGATTAGGCCCATTTCCGAGGACAAACGGACTTCTGAAAAATCAGGAACCCAGAATAAGAAAATATCTGGGAATGGTGGAGTATTAACTCCCGATCCTGCGTGGTTGATCAAGGCCGACAGGCTCCACGTTTAGACCATTTATCTTTATGTCGACGTATGGATGCCTAGGTATGTGTTTGCTACTACTTTTAGTGACGGGATGCCTGTCCAATATATGCTGCCAAATAATATGAAGTTCAGATTTGATATATGACTTTGATATGATCTGAAAATAAGTTCATCTGTATAAGCTCTGATTTAGCTAAGATATGTACTATGTCATTTATATATAAGTCAGATAAGATTTGTTATACGTATTTGCTTATAAGAAGAAAAATTATTCTGCTCTATCAGTTTTCCTTCGCATTCATAGTATACGTACAATCCAAATGAAATTGTGATTTGCTTTATATATATATCATGGATTTGCACAAGTTAGTATATGATAAGCATGTGATTGGTTTTAATGCCTACTGAGTCTGTGGACTCATTTCTGTTGCCTAACCATTTCAGAAATTGACCAGTGTGCGTCTTGACTCCTTCGGACAGTAGGTCGGAAGTTGATCCCGGGTTTAATTTGGATTCGGATTCCGCTGCGTAGAATAAATAGATTTGATTTTCTTTTGAATAATGAATGTAAATATGACTTTTGGGTAGCAATATATAATACTCTGTATACGATGTAAATTATGAGTGTTTAAACTTATGGAAATGGTATGGAATATATGATGGTTTGGCCTTTAGCGCCATGCAAATATCTCGGCCCACAACACTTCCGTACATCCGCTGTGACGTCCCCGGACGTGATACGGGATCGCCGGAAGGGGGGCGCCACACACTGTCACCCGTACCTCAAACACCGTAGGTAGCACAAGAAGCTGCCGACAGACTCGGAAACGTAGCCTTAGCCTTCATAGGAATGTCAATCGACACCCACGGGGAAAAGCGGCCAGACCACGGGAACGACAGACACCACCCTAACATAGACAGGCACACACACAGACATGCCACGAATCTACCTCTAAACATCCCCTAACATCACCTAAAACACGGGCACGGAACCCATGGGGTGTCCCGAGACACTCTCGAGGCCGAAGGTCAACCATTGGACCACAACCGGGTCGACCGGAGGCCAATTCCACGTAATCGAAACACGTTACACAGTCACGGTCATCTCAGGACCGCGACTAGACAGTCACGGTCACCTCGGGACCGCGACTAGCCTGACATAAAACCGTGGTAACGGTCACCTGAAGACTGCGACCAGACAGTCACGGTCGCCTACAGACCGCGACTAGACTGAGGCGGTCTATCGTAAGACCGCGACTCTTACCGACTCTCTCGGCCGTGTAAACACGGCTCTCCTAAGACCGCGACTACACAAACGCGGTTACTGGTGGACCGCGTTCAATTAGGAAAATCGAGAACGGCGGGAAAAAACAAGGGGAAGGCCGAATCGGCCCGTTCCACGCCCCATTCATGCCGAAGCGCAGGGGAAACAGAGCTAAACGACGAAAAATAACTTCTGGAAGCTAAAAAGTCACATGCACGCATTGAATCGCGAGATCGAGGCGATTTAGACAAATCGACCCTAAACGAGTCACCGAGGTTCCCGGACTCCTACCGGCCTCGAATGACAACCGATCGACGCGAAATTAACATGAATGGGATCCAAACATCCCAGCGGTCATTTTGATACTAACTAGACCAAGAATGGTTACAGTTTTCTGCGAACCCTGAAAACCCCAAAAAACTACGGTTTTCACTAAAACCGGCCCGATCTCCCCCGATCGAGCACCAAACTATGCACGGAAGTAGGGAAAACGTGCAGAACGAAGTGGCGGTCCATCTCCCTACCTCCACCTAAGAAACCGAGCGCCGAAGCGACTAAACACGCCGAAAACCACCAAATCATGAACGACGCCCTCTCGGAGTCCACCAAGGGATCGCGCCCGCCACGCTCCATCCGCTGCTCCTTCCCGCAAACCGATCACTCGAGCACGTCCACGCCTCAGCCAGCTCCGCAACGGTGCGCGCCTCGCGCCGAACGGACCCGAGACGGGAGAGAACGGAGTGAGATAGCGTGAAGTTGAAAATGAGTAGGAGAGATAGTGGAATTGAATTTATAGAAAGAAATTAGGAAATTTTCCTCATTTCGAAAAATCTGATTTTTGGCCCGAATTCAGAAAATATACAAAAATAGTCAAAACGATCGGCTCGAAGAGTACATCACCACTGTATCGTCCATGAGTCGATGAATTGAGAAATAAACTCACCGTAGGGTTCCGTAACTAGTACGAGAGAAAACCCACAAGATCGTAAAACTCAACTCGGGAGCTACAAAAGCGATCCGAAACTCTCCAAAAAGGATCCGAAAGACCCAATAAAGATCCAAGACATTACAAGAAGTCTCCCTCCCTCTTGGCATAAAGCTATGTTAGCAGTAGGACGTCTCTTCTTCTCTCTGTGTCTCTGTACGAGTGTATGTCAATAGATATATCACTGTAGCCCCTCTTCTTGGGTCCGGCTAGGGATCTATTTATATAGACTATCGAAATATTGGTTGTTCTCCGACTAGAAAATGACATAGATAGTGGAGTAACGTCTTCTTGATCGCGGAGATTGTCGGTTGCATACTTACCCGTTCCTGATAGGAAGGCTTCGTGGCGGAGATCTTGACAGCATGGGCGTGACTTAGTCCACACGGGGGAAAACCGAATGATGGCACTGGCAACGTTCGTTCGTTGGCGAGTTCTGCGACGTTCGAAACTTACGCGCGCAGCGATTCTGCCCATGGGCTGGCGGAGGTTCCTTGGGTCTCAGTTGGGCCGCATTGACTGGGCCAGAGCCCGGTAAGATAGTCCATCACATGCTCGACTTAACTAGATAATAACGGGCCTGACGATATTGAGCCGCATTGGGCCTGGCGACCACCTCTCTCTCTAACATGATTTTACAATTTCATTCATGTTTAATCAAACTTTTAGTTGGAAATCATTTTTAGGTCTTATTCTTAGTATGCCATAAATTAAACTAAATAATTATTAATTAATTTTTACTAATTAATGACATCAAATCTTATTTTAGGGTTCATTTGGTTGGAATTATTAAGATATTCTAATGATTAGAATCCCTACCTAATGTAATCCCAATCACATGGTCTAAAGTTATCTGGACTTTTGTGTTGGGTAGATTTTTTAAAACGAAGAGAGAAAGACACAAAAGGAGGAGAGTTAAATAATCTACAAAAGTTCTTATGAAATTTCGAGATGAATTTTAAGATTTAAAATCTGTAACACTCTTACATTTGTCCTATGTAAATTTTTTTTTTTAAAATCCACCCAATAATCCCAACCAAACGAGCTCTCCTCCATCCTTTCGTTATGGAAAAGCCAACCGCGAAGCGGCCCAAGACCGCCAACGAATTTCCCTCCGGGCCCAATAAGCAAAACGGACAAAAGGTCGGCGATACAATAATCCTTGCAATAGCGGACGGCACCAATAAAAGGAGAACAGGAAAAAAAATACCAGATGCTCGGAAGCTTTCGTGGCGGGCAACAATGGCGAGGTTGAACAGCAGCAGGCAGCGGCACCACTCCCTTCTTCTCCTCTCTTCGCTTCTCCCCCTCCTCCTCTCCACTGCAACACCGGCGGCGGCACCAGCAGCTGCTGCAGAGGACGCCGCGGCGATTTCCAGGTTCCGGCAGTACCTCCAGATCAACACCTCCCAACCCAACCCGGACTACGCCGGAGCTACAGAGTTCATACTCTCCCAAGCCCGGGAACTCGCCCTCGGATCGGAGGTCCTGGAGTTCGTCCCCGGCAAGCCGCTCGTCCTCCTCACATGGCCCGGCCGCGACCCGTCCCTCCCCGCCGTCCTCCTCAACTCCCACACCGACGTCGTCCCCTCCGAGCCCCACAAGTGGGCGTACCCGCCGTTCTCCGCCGCCTTCGAACAGGACACGGGCCGCATCTATGCGCGCGGCTCCCAGGACATGAAGTGCGTGGGCACCCAGTACCTCGAGGCCATTCGCCGGCTCAGGACCGCCGGGTTCGAGCCAGACCGGACCGTGTACTTGTCGTTCGTGCCGGACGAGGAGATCGGTGGGAAGGACGGGGCCGGGGAGTTCGCGGCGTCGGAGCGGTTCCGGGAGATGGGCGTCGGGGTTGTGCTGGACGAGGGGCTGGCGTCGCCCGGTGGGGAGTACCGCGTGTTCTACGGGGAGAGGAGCCCCTGGTGGACGGTGATCAGGGCTTCCGGAGCGCCCGGCCATGGAGCCAGGTTGTTCGATAACACCGCCATGGAGAACCTGATGAAGAGTGTGGAGGTGATAAGGAGGTTCAGGGCGGCGCAATTTGACCTGGTGAAGGCTGGTGTGAAGGAGGAGGGGGAGGTGATTTCGGTGAACATGGTCTATTTGAAGGCTGGAACCCCTTCTCCTACTGTGAGTTTCCTGGGCCACCTGCTCCCTTTTTTTTTTTAAACTATAAAGGAAGAACATGTGCTTAGGGTACCACAAGTGACGGCCGGTAGATGAGATGACAGCTTGCAGGATCTTCTCTTGTTTTTTTCCTTCTTTTTCCATTGATTTCACGAAAAGGATCCTGCGGATTTAAGAAGTGGATCGCAAATTTGTGCTACATTTGCTTTTTCTTTTTTCCTTTTTGACATTTGATTTATATGAAACAAGAAAAGGTATTGTTTTCTCCTGTAAATGCAGGAAAGTCACCAGCTTATGCATATGAACGAGATTGATTAACGTCCAAGTCTTACCATAATCAATTTTTTTCCTCAGTCTCTAGATGGTAGAAGCTTATCTCACTTTAACTATTATCTAGACCAATAGCATGCCTGTTGTCAATTTTCATTGCAGATTTGGTTCTTTTATTTATTGTCTAGACTAAGCAAATTCATCTATGGCATCTCTTGTTATCAATTTTCAATGCAAATTTGGCTCCTTTTATTTATTCTGACAATTTGCAGGTCACCTAAGTCAGTGTTATCCGATTAACTTACTTCCTTGGGGCATTTCTTGGTCAAACCTGATTTTGAGATAGTTAAAGGGAACCATAGATTTAGCATTTGTTGTCTCCATTGTGGTCTGTTTGAATGATACATCCACTTGGGGGACATGTTGCGTTCCATAAATGCTGTAAGACAGTAAAATGCCGTAGAATGGTGTTTTTCTTATGTTTGGAGTGCCATAAATTGTTTTGTTGTGCCTTCCTTATGTTTGGGGTGCCATAATTTTATGTTTTCAAACTGATGCCCATGCAGCACACTTTTTATCTTGTTTTGGTTTTCAATTTAACACCACCAAAAACCAAAATTGGGAATTTTAAAGCTGATGATTTTGAAATCTGGGTTTTTGAAACTGATGATTTTGAAACCAGGGATTTTTATTTTGCCAGTCTTAAAACGGGATTTGAAAACTGATATTTTACGTCAATCCAAACAAACCCTCAATTGGTTGATGTCTTGCTCCTAAAATGAAAAGATGCTCACAGAATATGTGATGGATCATGATTATTAAGTAGGGATATGGTTTAGTGGTTTACATCTGAATGTCAACTGCTTTTTACTTTTCTGTTCATGAGAGTGTAAAGCTCATAGGAGATGCTTGTTTCTTAATTATTTTATTGTGAAAGCCTTGGTAAATAATGAGCTTTAGCGTGGGCAATCGGCTATACTGTTATTTGCTCTGTTGGAAATTCTCGTTCCATGTGTTTCCTGCTATACTGATTCTTCCTTAACTTTTTCTTCTCAGGGTTTTGTCATGAATCTGCAGCCATCTGAAGCAGAGGCAGGTTTTGATATTCGAGTTCCCCCAAATGCTGATATTGAAGCTTTGGAGAGACGAATTTCAGAAGAATGGGCTCCATCATCACGTAACATGACATTTGAGGTACAGTTTATTTCAAATGCTTTGATTGTTTTATTGAGATCATTACTTGCCCACCAAAGCATACATTCAGAAATTTCATTTTTTGTTACTTGTCAATAGGCATTCCTTCCATTCCTTAGATGTGCCAAACCTTCTGGGTACTTAAAATCTGGGTCCACTTCTATGCCTTTTCAGTTAGCTTCTTCAATTGAAGGGAACACTTTGTCTTTGTCTCCACTTGGGAAACTGTTTCCAGAGTTATTCTTTGGACCTTAAAATCTGGGTCTACTTGTATGCTTTTGATTTCTTCTTCCATTGAAGGGAATAATTGTGCTTTGTCTTTGTGTAGGCATCTGTTCCTGTGGGAAATTATTTCTAGAGTTGGTCTGTGTACTAAGTACACTGTACTTAGCAATCTGGGTCCACTCTATGTTTTTCTGTCTATTTCCTCTATTGAAGGAAATGGTTGCTGTTTGTCTCTGGGTAGGCATGTTTCCATATGGGAAACTATTCTCAGTGTTATCCTGTGCACCTGATCTGTTTTAGATTCTTGGGTAAGCACCTTACAGTCGCTATGTGATGATTTCTTGAGATGTAGCTGCAACCAGTGATGCTTGATGCACAGTGGTCTTTTGCCATTGGCACAGGACAACTCTGAAGAGCTGGCATATGCCTTGGCCTTCAATGGCACCATTGGCTTTGATGCTCTGGCTCATTTGGCATGTTTAGTATCTGGACATGTCAGCTTATCAGGCTATGTTCCATGCTAATGACCACTGTTTGTGTATCAAACATTATGGAGTTATATACTCGTTCCCTTTGGGAGCCTCTTGGAGCAGGTAAACTATGTACTAGGCTCATACGCAGCATGCCTTCCTTGAGATATGACAGCTAGCGGTAGGATTCTTAGCATATTTTAGATTTTTCATTAACTTTAAACTTGAATATTATAGTGTCTCCGTATTGCTGAAGAGCCAGTTCTTGTATTTTCATCTTGAGCAGTTTAAGCAGAAGAGCTCTGTGTATGACATGTTTGGCAAGCCAGCTCTTACTTCTGTGGACAGTTCTAATCCATGGTGGGCCCTTTTGGAGGGTGCTGTGATGGAAGCCAATGGGAAACTCAGCAAGCCGGAAATATTCCCAGCTTCAACTGATGCTCGGTTTTTCCGTAAAAGAGGGCTGCCAGCATTTGGCTTTTCTCCAATTTCAAACACCCCTCTTCTGCTCCATGACCATAATGAGGTTAGATCTATATAACTTACTTTTATTCTGATTTACCACACAAATCACTAGACTTTTACAAAGATCTTCCTATCTTCTTGATGATTATGTTCGTACACTGAACCTTAGGTAGATGCATACAAGGTCCATGAAATCCTGTGTATGCTTGCCAATTTTCTGCATATTCATCCTTCTGGATGGAACCTGTTCAGGAACACCGGAGAATTAATTCAATTTGATGTTTACGTATTGTTAGTGAATTTCAACAATATTAGAAGTCATCTGGGTGCCCTCAGAATTTCCGGTATTTGACAGTTTATTGAAATTGGTTATCCTCCAAGTTTCTTGTTAAAGAGTAAGTTTCCCATGCACCCACATTTAGTATCCTGTCTTGTTGGATCTAAAAGTTGTTTTTTTGACTCTCTGCAGTTTCTGAATCAAGATGAGTATATAAAAGGAATTGGAATCTATGAATCTATTATTAGGGCATTTGTTTCATGTAACACCCAGGGATCAAATGACAAGAAGGTTAAAGATGAGCTGTAGGCTTGGCAGGTATCCCCTCCTGCAAACTGCTGGAAACAACATATCCTTTCTTTAGAACATGGATGGGCATAAGGTCATGTGATATCACGTGGATAGATTTTCACTTGAATGCAATGTGGCACCTTTTCCCCCTGCAAACTGAGGTATTTCCATAATATGGTCTATGCTAGTTCAACACATTTGAGGCCATACTTTGGATGTAAGATGTACTGTGCAACAGAACTCTGTTTGTCTACGTCGTGGTTCATGTGATGTATTAAAATTCGTCGCGAAAGGCTGCAGGAAGACAATGTTCTCGGTACTGTTTCTGAGGGACTTATCCATCCTATCTGAGGTGCTCCAGTCTCTTCTGAGCATGTCAATTGAGTAAACCAGCCTGATCCAGAGGTAAAGAACTAGTAGACATGAAGGAATTTCTGCGCCATTAACATCATGAGGAAAGTACCTTTTTCTGTTCCTCTACCCATTCTTCATGTTATTTTCATATCCATTGAACATTTACATATTTAGAGTGATGGAATCTTGTTGGGTCGCTAGTTAGACTGCTTCAACTCCCAACGTCGATGGTCTTGGTGAAGTTGTGATGGTAACTGGTTATTCTGAGATTGTTCACCCTCTTCCATGGGCTCTTCATAACCCAAAAGCCTTCGCCGTCTTTTCAACATGGTTTTTACATTGAATCTTCCTTGTCTTCCCTTGTCATATTGCGAGGTAGGAAACTGGTATCCGGAACATGTCAAGCCTTTGCTTTTGTTCGAATCAACAAATTCAGCTCCTTGCAGATGCTTCATGTTTGCAGACTTTGCACTGAGACTCATTGGGCCTGCTTTTCTACTTCAATCCAGCTGCATCCGGGATATTTGTTCACCAAAGCCAGATGTTTTATGACTGTCAAAGCCTTGACATTTTCCCATCAGTTGATTCAATTAAAGTTAGGGCAACCACAGATCACACAAGATATCCTCATGTTGTCCAAGATCTTAAGCCTGTTGACGGAGTGTACATGTTAGGTTGTATGGCTTCCTTGCCTCAGTTTAAGATCTGCCCAAATCAATTAGACCCTTGTTTGGACACAAAGCATAAATGAGCTGGGTGGCTTCGCTCGATTTTGAGCTTGGCTAGGTTTTATCTAAGGAAGATGTCTCTTAGCTCAACAGAGGTATGAAACTCGGATCGAACTTGACTGGGAAGATGGCATGGGAAAGTATATTGCTTGATCGCCCGTGAGAAGCACCACAGTTTGGCAAGGGTTAGCTCGATTGATGTATGGCTCGATGCTCCGGAAGATGGCCCATGACTCGATTGAAACACAACTTGGCAATCCCCTGGCTCAATAGAATACGTATAGTTTGAAATGTTTGCTCGAGAAATGTGGTTTGGCAAAACCTTCTCCAATATACTTTGAACATCCGTGATGGGATAATCTCATGAATGGAAAAAAAAGATGGGAGGATTTTTGGACATAATAGCACGTTGCTGTAAGATAGCTTTTTCTTGGCTAACGAGAAAGTTCAATTAATGTTGTCGTAGTGGAGGCTTCCATGGGCTTCAGTTTTTTTTTTCCAAGAGGGAGCATACATATGTTATCTTTTTTCTGTGTGTGGTGCACGCACAGGGAGTTTTTTTGATAGAGAGAGAGAGTCATAGTTTTAGAGGAGGAGAGAGATGGTGCATAGCTAGTGTAGTCTCCTCCCGGGAAAAATCTTTGCACGGTGGATCGGATTTGTCTTGTTTTTTTCGATTTTAGAGATCTTTCACGTAAATCTTGTGTCTTCTTTACGGTGTGATTTTATTTTTTGCTTTTAGAGTACTCTTTGTGCTTGTGCGCTTACTGAGTTCATTCTCAGATTCGTTTACGTGAAATGGAAGAAATTCCAACGGAGTGGTACTAGAGTCCAGGTTGAGGTAGTCTTGATTGTACGACGAGATGGATGTAATATTGGGTAGGATGAATTTACTCCATGGAAGTAACTGAGTGATCTAGAAGGTAAAGATGGAGGACATTTTTATTATAAGGATCTCTATGCGTTTATTGAAGGCATTGAGCAGAAGTCAAATGAAATGCCAAAAGTGCATTGAAGCTATTAGATCGGATGGCTATTGACCTAATTTGGTAGTGGTTGGATGACAGTGTGTTTAACCATGTATCAGCGGAGACGACGGTAAAAGATTTGCGGTAGAAGTTACATGATCTTTATGAGAGAAAGATAATCTTTATGAGAAAAAGCTGGTAAGAAGTAAAGCATTCTTCATTCGATAGTTGGTGAATCTCAAACTCAAAGAGGGGAGTTGTGTTGCAGAACATTTAAATGAAGTACAAAGTATCATAAATCAACTCTCAACAATGAAGATGGTGCTAGAGGACAAGTTGCAAACCTTGTTGTTACTTAGTTCCTTGCTGAATGGTTGGGTGACACTGATAGTCTCTCTCAATAACTTTGCTCTAGATGGTGTGCTTGTTATGAAGCATGTGACCAACAGTCTATTAAATGAGGAGGCAAGGAGGAAGTTGCCGGGTATTACAACTTCTCATATTTTAGTAATAGAAGACCGTGGCAGAGCAAAGAATAGAGAGAAGGGCTATGGATAATCAAAATCAAGATTCAAATCCAAATCAAGAATCAACTTCAAATGTTATCATTGTGACATGCTTGGCCACAAGAAAATTAATTGTAGGAAGTTTAAAGAAGAAATGCAAAAGAAAAAAATCGAGGATAATGAAAAAGGCAAGGAGATTACAGTAGTTGTGTCTGATGAAACAGTAGTAGTTCTTCTTTCAAATGGTGAGAGTTGTCTTATGATGGAGAAGGGTGACATAATTTGGATTTAGGATGTAGGAGCATCTTATCATGTTATATCTTGCATAGATATGTTCTCCTTTAGAACATGTGACTTTGGTGTTGTCCATATGGGCAATCAGGACACTTTAAAGGTTGCAGGGATATGAGATGTCTATGTGGAGACTTGAACAGGGTGTCGGCTCGTTCTCAAAGATGTAAGGCGTGTACTAGAGCTCAGAATGGTTGTCTGATGGGAAGCTAGGTGTAACGACCCGAGAATCCGATTACCGGGAAGGCCCGATAACCCGAGACTCGCACCGCCACCCACGAGTCCGAAGACTCGGAAGGGTTAAAAGGATGGTGTGGAAATTACATAGTTATCACAAGTAATTGCAGAAATTAAACAGTTATGATATTAAGCAGGAAATAAGACAACAATTTACATGGTCCACAAAATAAAATAACCACGACAACAGTCCACGACTAGTACAGTGACAAGAAGGAAAAGTACAGCTACACGGGACATCCCCCGACTCAGACCTCTGGCACTACCTCTGGGCACCAGCACCACGCAGCGGTCCTGACGCGCTCCCCGAAGGTGGCGTCTCACCTGAAACACGGTGAAAACACGCAGGGAATGAGTCTCGGAACAATACTCAGTAGGGATCACTCGAACCCTACCTCGCAAAGCGAGAAACCACTACTCTAGCGGTAGGAGAGTACCTCGGAAAGGAAAGCCCTGTACTCTACAAAGCAAGACTCTACGGCACGCAAACCGACACACGTGCTACGAAGAGAAGACCGAAGCTCAACGGTCACCGACAAACCCGAAGGTCGGAAACACACGACTGACAGTCTGACACTCCGTACTCGACAGGAGTACCACCCACTAGAAGCACAGCCGGTAGCGTCCCCTGACGTCTTACACCGCACCGCAGGTGAACCGCCTGACGTGGTAGGTCCTACCCGAGGCGCAAACACCGAAAAGTAACTCACAACAAGTGACTAGCTGGCGTCACGCCCGTCGACGTGGGTCCAACCGCCCCCAACCACGTGTGCACACACAGACCACGCGTCCTAGGTCTGGCCCTCTGACCGGTTTTCCCCCGCAGCCGGACTCTGGCTACGACGAGGGGCCTACGGTAACCAGTCCACAAACCGTCTCGAAAGGTGGGTGCCCGTACACCACTCCCAGGTGAGACCAGCACCGCGTACTGGTGGGTTACGACTAGTGGAGGGTCGCTAAAGGAGTAGACTCTCAAGTCACGGAAAACAACGCCCAAGCCCGACAACGTGTGGGAATCACCCCACGCACTAGTCCCGTCACACGGAGACCACGGTCGGAGAAAAGTAAGGTTGCCACCCTCATGGGGCAACTCAGGAAGTGGCGGTCTGCCCTCAGACCGTCACTGCCAAATGGCGGTCCACTCTAGGGCCGTCACTTAAAATGGCGGTCTAAGGCGGACCGTCACTCAACACGGGGGAAAGGGAAGTAACGGCCCAGGCCCAGCGCGTTACACGGATGTAACGCGCTTAGCCTAGCGCGTTACATGCCCCTCCATGGCACAGATTCAAAAAGGGATGTAACGGCCCTGCCCGGGCGCGTTACTCACATGTAACGCACCTGGACCAGCGCGTTACATGGCCCTCACGCCTGGGGTAAACACAGGAAGTAACGCTCCTGCCCCAGGGCGTTACACGCATATAACGCACCTAGAATGGCGCGTCACATGGCCTGACCCCCAACGGTCAAAACCAATGGTCGAAAAGCATGTGACGGCCCAGCCCAGGGGCGTCACTAGCAAACGGCGGCCAGTCGCAGGACCGTTACAGCCCTCGACCCCAAAGGCCAACGCCCAGGGAAGTAACGCACCCCTCTAGGGGCGTTACAAGCATGTGACGGTCACTGGAGTGACCGTCGCTTGCCCCAAAGCACGCTACGGCGGGAAAACTCCAAAAACACCAACCACGCCCCCGTACCTCCACCGGAGAGGGGGAAAATAAGGGAGAAGACCCCTGGAGACCCCTAGCATGCATCTAAGCCACCAAAACATAGAATCATGGGGTAAAACCATAGATCGGGTGGCTCACCCCCAAAACATGGAAAAACCCCAAAAATGCCCAAACATGTCTCTCTCGGCCTCCCCGCGGCCTACAAACCACGGAAAAGAACGGCGAAGAGCTAGGGAACGTCACCCTACCTCAATGGAGCGAATGCTCCGCCGGATCGTCTACGAATCGCGAAGAACGCTTGAAAACCCTCGTTCTTCCTTAAGCTTCCCACGCTCGCCGCACGCCCCCACGACCGCCTCGCCGCCGCCCACGTCACCGCGCCGTCGCCCCGCCGCCGTCTGCAGCCGGAGGGGAGCTCGCCGTGGCCAACCGGGAGGAAGAGAGGGAGAGGGAGGGAGACACGGTGGAGGAGGAAGGAGGAAGAAGAAGAGAGGAAGAAGAAGATGGTGGGGGAGAGAGAAAAGAAAAAGGGTTTTATAGAAAAACCCGAAAAATGCGGAAAATACCAAAAATTAGGAAATTACACCCCCACGATCCTCGGAACGTACCGATCGCAATGGTACCACTCGTGCCCGTGTGAACAGCCCGGTTCACTCGCAGCGAGCGTCCGAAGAGAAAAGTCGAAACCCGCGCCGGAAGTCGGGAATCACGCACGGAAAAAGCCGCGGAACGCCTCCGGGCCTCCGAAACGACTCCGGATCGCTCCGATCCGAACACGAAAGATGTCCGGAACGAAATCTCGGACACAACAGAGCCGAACGCTCCGAAAACCAGATCCGGGACCCACGAAGAAGGATCCGAAAGGTCCGGGATATTACAGCCCTCCCCCCTTAAGGAATTTTGTCCTCGAAATTGAGAACAACCAGAGGGGAAAAAAGAGGAAGACTCACTCAAACAGATACGGGAACTGCTGACGCATCTCGTCCTCACGTTCCCAAGAAGCCTCACCACCAGAGTGCCGCTGCCACACGACCTTTACCAAGGGAATGACCTTGTTCCGCAGGCGCTGCTCTCGCCTATCCTCCACGCGGATCGGAAACTCTGGGAGAGAAAGATCTGGAGTCACCTCAGGCCAAACGGAAAACTCGAGCACATGAGAGTCATCGGGCATATACTTCCGCAACATCGAGACGTGGAACACGTCATGCACCGACGCCAACTCAGGAGGCAACTGCAACCGGTAAACAACCTCACCGATGCGCTCCACAATCGCGAAAGGACCAATATAGCGGGGACTCAGCTTCCCACGCCGTCCAAAACGCATCACCCCCTTCATCGGAGAAACTCTCAAGAACACATGATCGCCCACGGCGAACTCGAGGGGCTGCCTCCTACGGTCAGCATAGCTCTTCTGCCGACTCTGGGCCGCCAACATGTTCTGACGAACCAGGTGCACAACATCCACACATTGCTGCACCAATTCCGGTCCCGTCAAAACACGCTCACCCACCTCAAACCAATCGAGTGGAGTCCGACAAGGACGCCCGTACAATGCCTCATAAGGAGCCATGCCGATGCTCGAATGATAGCTGTTGTTATAGGCAAACTCCACCAACGGTAGGTGATGTATCCAACTCCCCTGTCACTCCAGGCAGCAGGATCTCAGCATGTCCTCCAAAGTCTGAATGGTCCTCTCAGACTGACCATCTGACTGAGGATGATATGCCGAGCTAAATGCCAACTCCGTGCCAAGAGCTCGCTGGAAACTCCTCCAGAATCCAGAAGTGAAGCGCGGATCCCGATCCGACACGATCGAAATGGGAACCCCATGCAACGGAACGATCCGCTCCACATAAAGACGAGCCAACTTAGGCACGCTCCAGCTGACCTTGACCGGTAGCAACCGAGTCACCTTCGTCAGCCGATCCACCAGCAACCAAATACTGTCCTGCCCACTCGGGGTTCTTGGCAACCCCACCACAAAATCCGTGGTCACATGGTCCCACTTCCAAGCAGGAACATCCAAGGGCTGGAGAGTACCGCCTGGTCGCTGATGCTCCGCCTTCACCTGCTGACAGATCAGGCACCTGGCCACAAATTCTGTGACATCTCTCTTCATGCCAGGCCACCAGAACTGCCTCCGCAAGTTCCGATACATCTTCGTCGCACCCGGGTGTACAGTGTACCTGCTCCCATGAGCCTCGCGTAACACCGCACGACGAACCTGCTCCTCAGCTGGGACGTACAACCTGCCACGAAACCTCGCAGCACCGTCCTCGCCGAGCTCTACGTCAGCCATAGTCAAAATCCGGGGCAACTCAGGGTCCGCATGTTGAGCCTCTGTCACCTGACGACGGATAGCAGGAGTGACAGTCAGACTCGCAAGCACAGCCAACCCTGGCTCCTGGGGAATCTTGAGCCTAAAAGATACCTCGGGCACTTGTTCCCAGAGTCTCCACCTCCTCAACGTCAAGGCACTGACCGCAACCTTTCGACTCAAGACATCGGCGACGACATTCATCCTGCCTGGCTGATAAGACAGGGTGAAGTCATAGTCCTTCATGAACTCCATCCAACGCCTTTGCCTGAGGTTCAGGTCCTTCTGCGAGAACACGTACCTCAAGCTCTGATGGTCAGTGAACACCTCGAACTTCTCACCGTACAGATAATGCCTCCAGATCTTCAGCGCGAAGATCACAGCCGCCAACTCAAGGTCATGGGTAGGGTAGTTCTCCTCATGAGGCTTTAGCTGCCGAGATGCATAAGCCACCACTCTACCATGCTGCATCAGAATAGCACCCAGGCCAACGCCGGAAGCATCTGTACACACCATGAAACCTCCCGATCCAGAAGGTAAAACCAACACCGGAGCCGAGGTGAGCAATCTCTTCAGCTCCCTGAAGCTCTGCTCACACTCCTCGGACCAAACGAAAGGTATATCCTTCCGCGTGAGCCTAGTCATCGGGGTCGCAATGCGGGAAAAATCCTGGATAAACCGACGATAATAACCCGCAAGCCCCAAGAAACTCCGGATCTCCATCACCGACCTCGGCCTCGGCCATTGCATCACAGCCTCGACCTTGGCGGGATCCACGGAAATGCCATCACCAGAAATCACGTGCCCCAGAAAGTGCACCTCGCTGAGCCAAAACTCGCACTTGCTGAGCTTCGCATACAACTGGTGATCTCGCAACGTCTGCAGTACCACACTCAAATGGTACGCGTGCTCCTCAGCAGACCGCGAATAAACAAGGATGTCATCCACGAAAATGACCACAAACTGGTCCAAATACGGATGAAACACCCTCTGCATCAAGTCCATAAAGGCAGCTGGGGCATTGGTGAGCCCAAACGGCATCACCAGAAACTCATAATGCCCGTACCTCGAACTGAATGCAGTCTTCTCCACATCGGACTCGCGAATCCTCATCTGATAGTAACCTGACCGCAAATCAATCCGCGAGAACACTCGCGCAGACTGAAGCTGGTCGAACAAGTCATCGATCCGCGGCAACGGATACTTGTTCTTAACGGTCACTTCATTCAGCTGCCGATAGTCAATGCACAGCCGCAGACTACCGTCCTTCTTCTTCACAAACAACACGGGCGCACCCCAAGGGGAAAAACTCGGACGAATGTACCCCTTGGCCAGCAGCTCCTGCAACTGCGCCCTCAACTCCCTCAGTTCAGCGGGGGCCATACGGTAGGGAGCCTTCGCCAAAGGTCCCGCACCAGGTATAACCTCGATCACAAAATCGATCTCCCGCTGGGGAGGTAATCCAGGCAACTCCTCAGGAAAAACATCGGGAAACTCGCACACCACCGCGATGTCCTCGACATCCGGCTCCATCCGGTCAGACACAACCACTGACGCGAGAAAACCCTGACAACCTGAATCAAGCAACCGACGGGCTCGAATAGCAGAGATAAGAAATCGAGAAGAGGCGGAACGGATACCTTGGAAATAGAAGGTCCTCTTACTCGGATGCTGGAAGTAGACCCTCTTCATCCCACAATCCACCACCGCTCCATGAGTCTCGAGCCAATCCATGCCTAGAATCACATCGTAATCCCGAAGCTGCAACGCATACAATCTGCCTGGCATACTCCGGCCATCGATCCACACCGGAACCTGGTCGAAGCAATACGGAGTGACCATAAAGTCACCTGAAGGCAACTCCACCGCCAAATCACAAGACAACTGGGTCACCGGCTCCTCGACGCTCGACGCGAAATCCTCCGAAATAAACGAATGAGACGCGCCAGAATCAAACAAAACCCGAGCCGCACAACCCAAAATCTGAATGGTACCTTCCACGAGCTGCGACGCCACTGCCTCTGCCCTGGTCAAGTGCGTGATCTGGCCTCGAGCCCTCTGCCTGCCTCCCACGCTGGCTGACCTGGGTAGCGACGGATACTGTCCCTGCTGCTGCTGCTGCTGCCTCTGCTGCTGGGGAAACTGCTGCTGCGGCGGTCTCTGTGGACAGTCACGCGCCATGTGCCCTGGCTGGTCACACCGAAAACAGATAATCGGCGCCGTGCACTGCCTGCCTGGGTGGGTCCCACCACACTGTGGACAAGGTCCTCGTGATCCACCCCCTGATCCCTGACGCTGCAAAGGAATCGGCTGATGCACACTGCCCGATGAAGCTTGTCCCTGATCCTTGGGCTTCTTACGGAAACCCTTCTTCAAGAACTTCTTGACCTTCGAGCTAAAAGACGCAGATCCTGTCACTGAAGCTGCCGATGCCGGTACTCCTGAACCACCCGACGCATGCTGGAAGAAACCCTGCTGCTGGGTAGCCGACTGCTGGCTGCGACCTGACACGGACTGCCCCTGGCTGATCGGTCCTCAAGTCCTCTGCATATCCATCTCCAAGGAAATCGCAACACGAGACGCCGTCTCTAGATCAGTGGCCCCATTCGCGATCAAATGGTGCCTCAGCTCCAGCCTCAAGCCCTGTACAAACTGCGTGGTCCTCACCCTCTCATGCTCCATGACATGAGGTGCGTACCGACCCAGCTCGACAAATCGGGCCCTGTACTGCAACACGGACATGTCACCCTACACCAGCTCCAGAAACTCCCGCATCCGCTGCGTAGCAACGACGTCTGGACAGTACGTACGCTCGAAAGCACTGACAAAGTCACCCCACTCGACCTGCTCAAGTGGACGAAGCTGAAAGGACGTCTTCCACTCGGAAGACCACCACCTCCGAGCCGTACCCTGCAACTGGTTGTAGGCCAACACCACTCTGTCCTCGGCAGTACTTTTTGCAGAACTGAACACTCGCTCCATCTCATCGAGTCAATCACGAGCCGCATCAGGGTCTGCCTGGCCGCTAAAGTAAGGTGGATGGAACTGCATGAAGTCCCTCACTGCTCGGCCCGGCCCACCCCTGACTGACGATCCCTCAGCAGCCTCTCCGCTAAACTGCTGAGACATGAGATGGTACATGCCACGGAAGAAATCCTCGGCCCCCGGAGCTCTCGCAGCATCCGCGGCCTCGGTAGCTCCCGGAACTCTGCTATGCTCCTCCTGGTCCCTCTGGACCCCCTGCTGGATCTCCTGACCTCCAGCCGACTGCCCCTGCTGAGAGCGAGAACTCCTCCTCGGCGCCATCCTCGCTCCTGAAGCACAAGACAGAAAACACGGAAACGGCAATGTCAGAATAAAACACGCGGTGCCCAAGGCCAGCGTCACCTGTACATCATCGCCATGGACTAGTGGACCACTACAATTACCTATGATTCCCATGTAATTCCACAACCGCGCTCTGATACCAGCTGTAACGACCCGAGAATCCGATTACCGGGAAGGCCCGATAACCCGAGACTCGCACCGCCACCCACGAGTACGAAGACTCGGAAGGGTTAAAAGGATGGTGTGGAAACTACATAGTTATCACAAGTAATTACAGAAATTAAACAGTTATGATATTAAGCAGGAAATAAGATAACAATTTACATGGTCCACAAAATAAAATAACCACGACAACAGTCCACGACTAGTACAGTGACAAGAAGGAAAAGTACAGCTACACGGGGCATCCCCCGGCTCAGACCTCTGGCACTACCTCTGGGCACCAGCACCACGCAGCGGTCCTGACGCGCTCCCCGAAGGTGGCGTCTCACCTGAAACACGGTGAAAACACGCAGGGAATGAGTCTCGGAACAAGACTCAGTAGGGATCACTCGAACCCTACCTCGCAAAGCGAGAAACCACTACTCTAGCGGTAGGAGTGTACCTCGGAAAGGAAAGCCCTGTACTCTACAAAGTAAGACTCTACGGCACGCAAATCGACACACGTGCTACGAAGAGAAGACCGAAGCTCAACGATCACCGACAAACCCGAAGGTCGGAAACACACGACTGACAGTCTGACACTCCGTACTCGACAGGAGTACCACCCACTAGAAGCACAGCCGGTAGCGTCCCCTGACGTCTTACACCGCACCGCAGGTGAACCGCCTGACGTGGTAGGTCCTACCCGAGGCGCAAACACCGAAAAGTAACTCACAACAAGTGACTAGCTGGGGTCACGCCCGTCGACGTGAGTCCAACCGCCCCCAACCACGTGTGCACACACAGACCATGCGTTCTAGGTCTGGCCCTCTGACCGGTTTTCCCCTGCAGCCGGACTCTGGCTACGACGAGGGGCCTACGGTAACCGGTCCACAAACCGTCTCGAAAGGTGGGTGCCCGTACACCACTCCCAGGTGAGACCAACACCGCGTACTGGTGGGCTACGACTAGTGGAGGGTCGCTAAAGGAGTAGACTCTCAAGTCACGGAAAACAACGCCCAAGCCCGACAACGTGTGGGAATCACCCCACGCACTAGTCCCGTCACACGGAGACCACAGTCGAAGAAAAGTAAGGTTGCCACCCTCATGGGGCAACTCAGGAAGTGGCGGTCTACCCTCAGACCGTCACTGCCAAATGGCGGTCCACTCTAGGGCCGTCACTTAAAATGGCGGTCTAAGGCGGACCGTCACTCAACACGGGGGAAAGGGAAGTAACGGCCCAGGCCCAGCGCGTTACATGGATGTAACGCGTTTAGCCTAGCGCGTTACACGCCCCTCCACGGCACAGATTCAAAAAGGGATGTAACGGCCCTGCCCGGGCGCGTTACTCACATGTAACGCACTTGGACCAGCGCGTTACATGGCCCTCACGCCTGGGGTAAACACAGGAAGTAACGCTCCTGCCCCAGGGCGTTACACGCATATAACGCACCTAGAATGGCGCGTCACATGGCCTGACCCCCAACGGTCAAAACCAACGATCGAAAAGCATGTGACGGCCCAGCCCAGGGGCGTCACTAGCAAATGGCGGCCAGTCGCAGGACCGTTACAGCCCTCGACCCCAAAGGCCAACGCCCAGGGAAGTAACGCACCCCTCTAGGGGCGTTACAAGCATGTGACGGTCACTGGAGTGACCGTCGCTTGCCCCAGAGCACGCTACGGCGGGAAAACCCCAAAAACACCAACAACACCCCCGTACCTCCACCGGAGAGGGGGAAAATAAGGGGGAAGACCCCTGGGGACCCCTAGCATGCATCTAAGCCACCAAAACATAGAATCATGGGCTAAAACCATAGATCGGGCGGCTCACCCCCAAAACATGGAAAAACCCCAAAAATGCCCAAACATGCCTCTCTCGGCCTCCCCGCGGCCTACAAACCACGGAAAAGAACGGCGAAGAGCTAGGGAACGTCACCTTACCTCAATGGAGCGAATGCTCCGCCGGATCGTCCACGAATCGCGAAGAACGTTTGAAAACCCTCGTTCTTCCTTAAGCTTCCCACGCTCGCCGCACGCCCCCACGACCGCCTCGCCGCCGCCCACGTCACCGCGCCGTCGCCCCGCCGCCGTCTGCAGCCGGAGGGGAGCTCGCCGTGGCCAACCGGGAGGAAGAGAGGGAGAGGGAGGGAGACACGGTGGAGGAGGAAGGAGGAAGAAGAAGAGAGGAAGAAGAAGATGGTGGGGGAGAGAGAAAAGAAAAAGGGTTTTATAGAAAAATCCAGAAAATGCGGAAAATACCAAAAATTAGGAAATTACACCCCCACGATCCTCGGAACGTACCGATCGCAATGGTACCACTCGTGCCCGTGTGAACAGCCCGGTTCACCCGCAGCGAGGGTCCGAAGAGAAAAGCCGAAACCCGCGCCGGAAGTCGGGAATCACGCACGGAAAAAGCCGCGGAACGCCTCCGGGTCTCCGAAACGACTCCGGATCACTCCGATCCGAACACGAAAGATGTCCGGAACGAAATCTCGGACACAACAGAGCCGAACGCTCCGAAAACCAGATCCGGGACCCACGAAGAAGGATCCGAAAGGTCCGGGATATTACACTAGGTGAAGATGGCTGCTCCACTATTTTTGAACAGACATACTGGAAGTTGACAAAGGGTGTATTTGTGTTGGCACGGGACAGCAAGTGTGGCACTTTGTGTCACATGAAAACACAAGTTAGCAAGGCTTAAGTTGACATCGTGACAGATAGTTCTTTTTCAGATTTGTGGCATCAGCGGTTGGCACACATGAGCGAGAAGGGGATGGACTTGTTGGCGAAGAAGGATCTCGTCCCCGAGTTGAAAGGCATGCATGTTAGCCCATGTGATCATTGTTTAGTTGGTAAGTAGCATAGAGTTTCTTTTTAGAAAAATTCCCCGAAAAGAATGATCGACTTTTTGGAGTTAGTTTATTCTGATATGTGTGGTGTGATAAATGTGACCTTCAAAGGTGGTGCTTCTTATTTTGTCACTTTCATTGATATATCAAAAAAGGTGTGGGCATTTGTAATGAAAAGTAAAAGTGAAGTGAACAATATTTTTAAAGTATTTTATGCTAGTATTGAGTGTGAAACAAGAAGATGTTTGAAGAGGTAGTACACGGACAATGGTGGTGAGTATATAGCTTGGTCTTTTAAAAAGTATTATATAAAACATGTGATTCGACATGAGAAAATTGTTCCCTATACACCATAATTAAATGGAGTTGCTTAAAGGGTGAACATGACAATTGTGGAGAGAATTAGAAGCATACTCTCTAGTTCAAAATTGTCGAAATCTTTTTGGGGTGATGCCATGTACACAATTGTGTATCTAATCAATTGATCTCCTTCAGTGACATTGGAGGGAGATGTTCTAGAAATGATGTATTTAGGGAAAGAGGTGTCCTATGCCCATCTAAGGGTCTTTGGCTGTAAAATATTCGTGCATGTGCTGAAAGAGCAAAGATCTAAGTTAGATGACAAGACAATGCCATTGATATTTCTTGGCCATACAAATGATGTGTTCGGCTACAAACTTTGAGATTCGAAGACGAAAACAATTTGATGGAGCCGTGATGTTATCTTTAGGGAGGATCAAATACTTGAAGACTTTGAGAAGTCTTCAGAATTGGAGGTCACCGTAGAAGACTTTCCCATTCCTGTGGTTGATGAGGCCGAGGAATATGTTGAAGATGTAGAGACAGGGGTAGAGAAGCAACAGGTAGATGACATTCCTATAGAAGATCAAGTTGAACAAGGGCATGATCTGGAGGGTGAGCAATCTCTCATGCAGAGCCAGTTGAAGAATAGTATGGGTGAGGGAAAAAAGTCCCTATTCTTTCTACCAAGTATCCGTTGAATGACTGTCATGCTCACTAACTATGGTGAACTGGAATGTTTTGCAGAGGTGCAGGTTGATACTCACAAGGATAGGTGGATAAATGTCATGCAAGAAGAGTTGGATTCTTTACACAAGAAGCACGCCTATGATTTGATAGGATTATCAAAGGGCAGAAGGATATTGCAAAACAAATGAGTTTACAAGTTGAAAAATGAAGATCAAGAAAGTGTGAGATACAAGGGTAAATTGATGGTAAAAGGTTACAAGCAAAAGAAATGTATTGACTTTAATGAAACTTTCTCCCCTGTAATAAAGATGTCATCAAATCGGGTGATATTGGACTTGGTGACATGTCTTGATTTAGAGCTGGAGTAGGTAGATGTCAAGATTGCGTTCATTCCTGGTGAGGTGAAGGAAGAAGTCTATATGGCACAACCAGAAGTCTTTAAAGTTGCATAGAAAAAGCACCTGGTGTGCAAGACGAGGAAGAGCTTGTACAGTTTAAAACAAGCACTCAAGCAGTGGTATCGAAAGTTTGATTCATTTATGGTGAGTCATGAGTACTAGAGGTCATCAACATATCATTGTGTTTATGCTAGAAAATTCTCTAGGGGTAACCTTACCATTCTTCTGTTGTATATAGATGATATGTTGATTATCGGGTAGGATAGTCACATGATTGGCAAGTTAAAGAGTGATATGGGTAAATTCTCTGATATGAATTACTTGGGATCAACACAATAAATACTGGGCACGAGGATCACTCGTGACAGTAAGACCAAGAAGTTGTGATTGCCACAAGAAAAATATGTTGAAGAGGAGTTTGATAAATTCAACATGAAAAATGTCAAGCTAGTTGATACCCCACTTGCAGGTCATTTTAGGTTGAGTAGTGAGCAGTGTCCTTCTGCAGATGAGTAGAAGAGCATGAAGAAGGTGCCGTATGCTTCAGCGATTGGGAGCCTCATGTATACCATAGTGTGCACACATCTAGACTTGGCCTATGCAGTTGGCCTGATAAGTAGATATTTATATAATCCATGCAGAGAACACTGGATAGTAGTGAAATGGATTCTCAAGTATCTCAGGGGCATGTCAAATCATTGTATATGCTTAGATGGTTCTAAGCTAGAGATAGAAGGTTTTGTCGATGCAGACATGGTAGGAGACTTGGATGTTAGGAAGTTTGTATCTGGTTATGTGTTTGCCTTTGCAGGGAGAGGTGTCTCATGTTAGTCCGTCCAGGTTGCAGAAATGTGTTGTTCTATCTACGACAGAAGCCGAGTATATTGCAGCTTCATAGGCTTGCGAAGCGATGCTATGGATGAAGAAATTTCTCCAGGACATTAACCTCTGGTAGAAGGTTTATGTGTTGCACTGTGATGGCGAGAATGTTATACACTTAGCATAGAATTCAGTTTATCACTATAGAACAAAGCATGTTGATGTTCGGTATCATTGAATCCGAGATGTTCTTGAGAAGAAACTGATGTAGTTGGAGAAGATTCACATAGATAAAATTTCGTCAGACATGATGATGAAGATCCTATTGATTGAGAAGCACGACAGGTGCAGAAGCTCAGTAGGGATGATTGTTATTTGAGCAGAGTGTTCTAGGCAAGGTCCACTATGACAAGGTTTGGAGTCCCTCTCATTCGACTAGAGGGGGAGATTGTTGGGAACAAGTTCCCAATTATGTGGGCTAGCCTCATTTATGAGGGGCTCACGTGGCGACATCTGTTTTTCTCCAAAGTTCCTTAAAGTAGGAAACGAAGCTCGATAGAAGTTTGGCAAAAAGGAATTTTTGCTCGATTCAGAGGATAGTTGGGTAGTTTCACTCGATTTCGAGCCCCGTTGGGTTTTGTCTTGGGAAGATGTCCCTAAGCCCGGTGGAGGTATGAAGCTCGGATCGAGTTTGGCTGGGAAGATGGCACCGAAAAGTCTATAGCTCGATAGCCCATGAAGATGGCCCATGGCTTGATCCCATGGTTTAGTAGAACTCGTATAGCTCGACATGTTTGCTCGAGAAACATGATTCTATTAAATCTTCTGCAATATGCTCTGAACATGGGATGGGATAATCTCGTGAGTGAAAAATAGGTGAGAGAACTTTTGGCCATGACAACGTGTTGCTCTAGGATATCTTTTTCTTGGGTAACGAGAAAGTTCAATTAATGTTGCTGTAGTGGTGGCTTCCATAGGTTTCTGGATTTCTTTCACAAGAGTGTGTATATATATTGTGTTTTCTCTTAGTGTGGGGGCATGCACTAGGCTTTTTTTTAGAGAGAGAGAGAGAGCCATAGATTTAGAGGGGGAGAGAGAAGGTGCATAGCCAGTGTAATCTCCTCTCGGACATGTCTTAGGGCATGTTTGGTTTCGATGGTGAGGGGATTTCAATCATTGGAATCCCCTACACAATTTGAAGCCCAACCAAATGAACACCCGTGACCTCGACTTACGCACTCCAGAGATTTTCGGATGAGAGAGAAATGAGACACATGAGGGTTTCACTATTGTAAATCTGAAAAAGCCACCCAGGGATAACTTCTCGGAGGTGTCGGTGCAGATTATCGAGTGTAAATACTCGATTGCCTTTCATATTCGCTGTTTTTATATTTACGTGTGTGAAAGATAAAGCGAGATGGGCAAGGCTCATTTGGAGATTTTAAATGTTAGCACGAGCTTCCATGCACTTTATCTATTTTTTTTAACTTAGCACGGGTGACGAGGGGGCGAATGAGGGGGGAGACAAGGGCCAAATTTTTTGTTAGAAAATTTTTAGACCGTCGCAGAGCACGTACGGTTCAAAGATTTTTTAAAAATCCCAACGATAAAAGAACGGCCAAACGCTACCTTTCGAATAGAGGATCGGATTTGCTCCGTGATTTTTCTTGATTTTAGGGGTTTCTCATGTAAATCTTGTGTGTTCTATGCGGTGTGATTTTATTATTTGCTTTTAGAGTTCTCTGTGTTTGTGTGGTTGTCGACTTCGTTGTTAGATTCATCTGCGTGAAGTGGGAGAAATCTCAACAAAATCAATTAAGAATGTCGAGAAGATATATTATTTTACAAAAAATGAGTCGTAATAATTTCATCTGATTTTTCCATAACTTGCTTCCAAACAGCCTCTCCGAGGAATCAGAGTAAGTTTGGCATTTTGTCGAGCAGATGCCAGGCTCCAGCCGAAATTCCAAAATTCACCAGACATTTACTCTTTTCAGGCCCCTAACAAGTGGACAATGGTGGAGGCACACACTCTTTTGCTTGACGGAGAATAACTAAAATGCATGAAATATTTTCACATTGGGTGGAATATTTGAACCTTTTTATTCTGATCAAAGATCTAATGATACAGACATATAAGTGGGATTAAGGCTGACCTGAAATTTTTTTATGAGCTAGTTGGAATCTTGTCCATTGTAAGACTATAGCATCAAATAACTTGAATTCAGAAACTGTATCATCAAATAATAACATACGATCTCAAGAGCATATGAATGAAGAGTCTCGTACTAAAAAAAAAAATCAAAAATCTAAATCCAATCTGTACTCTAAATCATTACAAGTTTATGTTAAATAGATTGATTGAGTAGAGCTTTGACTAGTGGCTCAATTTATTAAATGAGAAATACTAATTGCACGTCCAAACGGATAGAAAAATTATCTATCTAATATGCTATTGGTCTGTCCATTGACGCGCAAATTTCACTTAGCAAGAACATTAAATACTCCTTATATGTTTCTGTGTCTTCTTTCATAAAGTTATTTATCATTTTTAATTTAATATTTATTACCTTTAAAATTAAGGGTGATAAATAACAAATTAAAAGTGATAAATAACTTTAATATGAGAACGTTATTTGTATTCCTTACTTAGTCATTTGTCACTCTTTGTGTAAAAATGACAAATAATTAATTAGGGGTGACAAATAATTTTTTATATTGGAGATATGAATCTTTATAAAAATAGAAGAAAATAATGGTTGGATACACATTGCACGCGTGGTATTATGACGTACAGGATGGGTAGAAAACATAACCCGTCTGCACATAAATTAAACATTTATCTTGTTAAATAGTTACATGTCGAAATGTTCTATTCAAATTTTAACATGCACAATTTTCTTCTCCATGACATTTTCATCTTCTTAAAAGAAATATTTTCTCCACAACTGAAATAAAATAATCTCTTCACCGTAGCTCTCCACAAATCCGTGAAATAATTTTCACCACTCACATAATTACGGGAAATAAAAGAAAATGCACCCGGGCGGTCCGACTCAGCGACCCCTCCTATTCAAAAGCGGTTCGCCGTTGACGCCATCCCCCCGACCCCACCTTTCTCAGCTCTTCTACGGCACTCAAATCGACGGCTGAGATGAGATCTCATCACAACACGAAAACCGCGACCGATCAAAAGAAGCGGAGAACAAGCAAAGTGATCGATCTCTATATAAACTTTAACAAGTGGTCAGTTTGGCGTACTCTTTTGTCAGGGTCTGCGCTCTGCGTAAGGCTCCCATCTCTCTCCCCCCTCCATTTTGCTCCCCCACTCTTCCTTCTTCTTCCTCTTCTTCTTCGACTTCGCTGGTCTCTGCGGAGCTATCCCCCTGGGAGAATCGCCGTCCGGCGAGGGCGAAGGGAGCGGGAAGAGAGGCGATGGAGAGCACGTCGCCGACGGTGCCGTTCCCGCTCCTCCAGACCCCGATCGAGTCCAAGTACAGGGCCTGCACGATCCCCTACAGGTTCCCCGAGGACAACCCCCGCAAGGCCACCCCCGTCGAGATCCAGTGGATCGACCTCTTCCTCAATTCCGTCCCGTCTTTCAGGTTCGATGGGAGTTCTTCTCTGGTGCCCGGCCCCTCCGTGTTCTTTTCTTCGGTCGGCGTGCTGTGGATGGATTTTGGGAGTATGCCGTGGGATGGGGTTGGCTGTCGATCTGTTGTTTTCGGCATTGGTGTTCGGTAGAATTAGGAATCATACGGGGGATTGGGTTTTGTGGACTTGTCCGTTTGTGGTCGCGAAAGTGAGCACGGTCGTGCTTCGTCTGATACGTGATGCGTTTTTTGTTTATGTTTGGATTTTAAGGCAACGGGCTGAGAGTGATCCTACCGTTGTCGATGCTCCTGCGAAAGCGGAGAAGTTTGCCCAGAGGTAATGCGTTATACTTCCTTGTCTCATTGAGCTTCTGCTTTGCATATTATGCTACTTCTTGCACTACAAGAGAATGTCAAAACTTCTGAGAGAGCTCCATAATTCCCTTGGATGTCTAGGCTATTAGATGCAGGATATCGAGAACGGAAACAGTTGATGTGATTTACTAACTTATCTAACCTCTTGAATTCTACTGGGATGGCAATACCATGTTTTCATAAACGATGTAATATCCAAAATACCATTTCTCCGGTCTCTCCGTTCTTGCAACCATTGCTGCTCTTCTCTGTACTTCTAACAGAATTAGTAACTTGCTAGATTATCAAAGGTGGTCAAGTGATCGCCTAGGCCGTGATAAGTAGCCTTGCTGCAGTCCTTGTCATGTAGGCAGTCATTGAAAATGCCTAGGTGGACCGTGGACTAACTAATTGCCTTATCCCCCAGTTGGTCTCATAGATTCTCCTAAATCTTGTTACATCCCACAGTCCCCTTTCAAAGAATCGTCCTTTCACACGCATGGAAGCATGCACCATATTCATTATGGATAAGCATGATTGTTTACTGGGGTATGCTGGCAGAAAATTATTTATTTTGACATCAGAATATGTTGCATCAGAAGCATGATGTTCTTTTTCCTAGTTGGCCCTTATTTGTTTTATGACCTTATGTAAAGGTATACGGAAATTTGCGAGGACTTGAAGAAAAATCCAGAAAGCCATGGTGGGCCACCAGACTGTACTGTAAGCTGATCTTTTTTAAAAGTTTTACATTATGCAAACTCTTTAGTTATCGCTGTATGAACATGCTAAGTTTTTTTTCCCCAACTTGTCAACTTTATATCTAATATTTCTTCCTGGATTTTTTTAGCTTCTCTGTCGGCTTCGTGAACAAGTTCTTAGAGAATTGGGGTTTAGGGATATATTCAAGAAGGTTAAGGTAATTTGCACTTTTGAGTTCCCTTTCCTTCTTCATGTTTAACAACATCTCTTTTTCTCAAACCATCTAGCAGTCTGTTGCTTGGATACATGTTTCTCATATTGCCTTTTCCATTCCGTACTTCTTAATTTATTAGGATGATGAAAATGCGAAAGCTATTTCACTCTTTGAGGATGTAATTCGGCTGAATGATGCTATTGAGGATGAGTTTAAGCGTGTGGAGAACCTAATCAGGGGGATCTTGGCAGGGAACATATTTGACTTGGGATCTGCACAGGTGAATTTGGTCTATACCCATAGAATGTACATTTCTTGGAATTTATAAACATTTATTTATGAGTTCAGAGCCCATGTTTTTTTTTAAGGTTTGCAGATGTTCTCTGCCTGATCATGCTCATAGGGGATGAAATATTATAGGAATAACCTAGGAAAATTTTGTCATGTTGACTCTTGAGAAGAAAAGCATGCATGTGAAGTCTTGTATCTTCAATTATGTTACTACTTTAGGTGTTTTTGCATGTTTGCTCTCGCATTATACTGCTTCTCAGTGCATCCATTACCTAGAGGCTGACAGTTTTGTGCCAATATCAGCGCCTTCACACATCTATCCTTCTCAAACATGCACAGCTGCCTTCCCTCCTAAATTAAACAGGATGAATTTCTTTATGATGCGGGGGTCTCAGATATGAAAGGGTTCACTGATTTAAGCAAGACAATTTCTTGCTTTTGGTGCTTGAGGTACTGTAGATCAGGAAAATCTAAGTTGTTTCAAAGATATTATCTACATTTGTTGTCCACCACATATGGTACACATGGACCTCTTTCCTGTAATTGAGACACATGTCCTCATACATTTACATGGAGGTGCAGTGGCCTTCATGGATTTGAAACATTCCATGTGCTTACTTGGGATATGATTCTATGTAGTATATACTGAGCTCCTTCTTGTGGATGTGGTCATTTGTGTGAGGTGGACTGTAGTGCCTGGAATGAGGGAGAAAGATACACTGCCAGCTGCTTGTGGGATGGAGAATTAGATGGGGCATTAGAGCAGACATTGAACAAAATATCCTCGTAAAGAATATTTTTGTATTCTCCTTACTTTCCATGCCTCTAAAACTAAAGAGCTCAAGGGGAAAATAGAATTTAGTTACAATTCTTGAGGTGATAAAGATAGAATTGCAGCAAGAAAACACAAACACAAAGAAGACTATTGCTTTCTGATCAATTTGCATGCCCACATTTTTTTGGAACTGTGAGACACTGATAATCTGTTAGCTGGTTTTGATGACAAATAGAGGGCGTAAATGGGCAAGTCTGATAGTCTTCACCATTTTGTTCTTGAAGCTTGCAGAGGTTTTTGCAAGGGATGGAATGTCATTCCTGGCAAGCTGTCAGAATCTCGTGTCTCGACCTTGGGTGATTGATGACTTGGATGATTTCAAGTTGAAATGGAGCAAAAAGTCCTGGAAGAAGGCAAGATTTCAAATGTCCTTTCTTCTCAGCTTGCCTTTTCTGTAATTGAGCGATTAAGTATTTCATTTTTCGATTTCAAATGTTTGGGCTGGAATTATGGTGTTGCAGATTGGAGTTTTTTTGCTTTTGGCTACTCACCTATGTTCATAGATCCACCATACGCAAATGCATATTCACTTATGTATTTCAGTACATCACAGACTGTATTACACAGGAAAACTCTAAATGATTTAGCCCTTTCCTTTTGCTGCAAAACTTTGAACACTTCGACCTGTTTCTGGCATTTCATCTGAGAAATCTTCTAGTATATTGTAATTTTGTCGATGGTGTTGCTGCAATGTAAGGCATGCTACATGCAACATGGTTACACCCTTGTGTTCTTTTTTTATTGTTCTATGTATCACAAGAGAGAGAGGCAAAAGAAATCAGCCTTTTGAGGGTCTAACCGGCATGATCAATACTTGGAATGGTGTTTGCATGCTACCGGTGACCCCATCTGAGTTGATGCACTTGGACAATGCCTTCATGTTAACAGTTTGGCATGTTTCTTATGACTATGCCCAACATCACATCACATGGCTATGGTTCTATTGTGTTCACACCTTGGACAATTCCCTTGCATCAAGAATTTGGCAGAATTTGGCATACTTTAAGGACTTTTTTTTATGACTATGCATCTAACATGACATTGCATACAAAGTAGATACAGATTCTCAATTGTTTCTGATTTGCTTATTCTTTGATGTTTTTGGCAGGCTGTTATATTTGTTGACAATTCGGGTGCTGATATTGTACTGGGAATCTTGCCATTTGCAAGAGAGTTGCTTCGACATGGTACAAAGGTTAATATTACTGTTTATTCTATAGTTGAAACCATCTCAGCATCATCTTGTAGCGTTGACAACAGCATACTAATAAATGCTGAATTATGCTATGATTTCTATACCTATTTCATCAGTATGTTGCTGGGTAGAATATGGTGAAAGATCCAACATTTTCATGGTTTTTGGTCTGTGTTACTCTAGGTTACCCTCTGTAAAGTAGTGCAGATTCTTGAATGATGCATCTTTTGTAATAGTTGGACTTTTCTGTTAGACCTCTTGGCAGGAAATAACCTTTTGTTTCACGCTTTGAACTTCCGCATCAGGGAGTGATTCTTGCTAATGTAGGTATTGCCTACAGTAATTTACACATCTATCCATTCATGGCACCTGCTATAGCCCACCCTTTTAGGATGACCTTCTTTCTTCCTGCACTCCCCTCCCCACTGACCTGCCCATCCCCAAACAGATAAATATAAGTCTGCTATTTTCAGTATATTTTGGCCTTAAAATATTGTTCATCGTGCATTCTTTCAAGGCTTCCATGTGAGTAAAGAAACAAGGAGCCCAGGTCATGAGAACAGCCAATCCTTATAGTCCTCCCTTTCCAAAATTGATTTTAGCACTAAGCTCCAAAAGCTTCTTCAAAAATTTCAACCTGCAATTTTCTGGTTACTGCATTTTACTGTGGTAGAATTTGGAATGATAAAGCTCCACTCAAGGTCAAAGTTTTCATGTAGTTGTTGTCTGGGCGTCGCATTATTACCAGAGCCTATCATGGTAAACGGGTCATGAATTGTGATGTCATGTGCATTTTCTGCTAGCCGCAAGTGGGAGCCAAAATGGGTGACCACCTTTTCTTCCTTTGTCAGTTCAGTAAGCAAATTTAGGAAGTGTTTGATAAGCTGACTGGGCTACAGCTCTCTTTTCAATTGGTTGAAGCTACGTGGGAAGGATTTCATAAATTCAAATCCACTCATCTAGTGGGACCAGTTCTCAACACCCCGTTTCTTCTCCCACATCCTGTCTGCTGGAGCATCTGGAAACAGCGCAATGAGACCATTTTTCAGGGGAGTCGACTGTATTTTGAGAATGTTTGTTCACAAGCTTTGCACTGTACTATACCTACTTTTGGTCTTATTATCTTCTTAAAATTAGTCGAGTCTTGGCAGGGGGCTCTTCATAACTTGCAAGTTTTAGTCACTGTGTAACTAGTTGCTTTTAGGTGTTAGAGGAACCTCTTCTCTACAACTTCCGATTATACTACCTCTATTTTAATAAATTGGTGGTGCAATCAGCACCTTTGCCTTTAAAAAGACTAGTGACTGCTGAGGTTCCTTTGCTCCACTATACCACCATATGCCCCTTTTCCCTTGACTATCTCATCATTTTGCTCAAAATGAATGCCCCACTGTTGAACACTACAAAATAACAAACAAAAAAAGAAAAGAAAAGGAGGAAGGAACCTACCTGGACCAGGTTGGGTCCCCCCAACCTGGACTGGGTAGGCCCCCCCTCCCCCCTCTCTCTCTCTAAAAAAAGGAGGGGAGACCTACCCGGTCCGGGTAGGTCATCCCAAGGACCTACCCGGACTTGGTAGGCCATCTCGGGGACTTACCTGGACCGGGTAGCCTCCCACAACTATAAATACCCCCATGGGGTGAGAAGTGGAGATTGATAGACCGAGATCAAGTGGGAGAAGCAATCTCCGGAGATGTTTTGTGCCTTATGTGTCTCCACCAAGGAGGGAAGATCTGTGCCTTGCATTCTTTTTGGAGCTCAATAAGGGTATGTTGCATATATGCCCTTGTAATGGCAGTTATGTCCCTTGTGATGTTTTGTGTAATTTCATGGGGGATAATATTATAATTTTTGAAACAATCAGAAATTACAGAAATACCCTTGTTCAGTCCAGAGATTACAAAATACCCCTGGTCTGTCCAAAATTACAGAAATACTCTTGTTCAGTCCAGAGATTAAAAAATATCCTTGGTCAGTCCAAAATTACAGAAATATCCCTGATCTGTCCAGAAATTATCAAAATGCCCTTGGTCTGTCCAGAAACTGCAATAAAAACTTTGGTCTGTCCAGAAATTGCATAAAAACTCTTATGCTGTCCTAAAATTATACAGAAGCCGCTGCTAAGTATAGAAATTGCACAAAGCTCCTGTTCCATCCAGAAATTGCAAAAATGTCATGTCCAAATTCATGCCTCCTGCACGATTTGGTGGAGCGGGAGCATGCCACTTTGCTGAAGTGGTATGTGCTCTCTTGAGCTCTGCTTAAGGCTTTCTGTCCGGAAATTACTTAAACACTCTCGTGCTAGCCAGAATTGCATAAAAACTCCTTTGCTGTCTAGAATAGCATAAAGCCCATGGCTCTGGTCAAAATTACAGAAAAGCCCTGACTTTGGCCAACATTACAGAAAGGTCCCCTATTCTACCCAAAATTACAGAAACCCTGAAGATTACAAATATACCCAAAAAGGGTATGAAGTTACAAATATACGCAGAAAGGGTCGAAAATTGCAAATATACCCAAAAAGGGGATAACATTGCAAATAAACTTAGAAATGGGATAAAATTGCAAATACACTCAGAAAAGGGGATAAAATTACAAATATACTCAGGAGGGGGATGAAATTGCAAATATACCTTGGAAGGTCAAGAAATGACAGAGAAGTTCAGGGAAACCAAAGAATTGCAAGTATGCTCTGGATAGTCAAGAAAGGACAGATAAGTCCAGGAAATCAAGAAATTGCAGATATACGCTGGAAAGACAAGAAATGCCATTGATGTTCAGGAAGTCTAGAAAATTACAAATATATTCCGGAGAGTCAAGAAATGGCAGAAATGTCCAAGAAAGTAGGAAACTATAGAATCATTCTGGAAAATCAAGAAATGACAGTAGTGTCTAGGAAGTTCAGAAAATTTTAAATATATTTTGGAGAGTCAAGAAGTGACAGAAATGTCCAGAAAAGTCAGAAAAATACAGAAATATCTTGGGAAGTCAAGAAATGATAGAAACACCTGGGAAAGTCAAGAAATGGCAGAAACATCCAGAAATGTCAAGAAATGACAGAAATATCCTGGAAAGTCAAGAAATGATAGAATTGTCTAGAGAAGTGAAGAAAGATAGAGAAGTTTAGGAAAGCAAAGAAACTGCAACTATACCTTGAAGAGTCAAGAAATAATAGAGAAATCCAGGAGGACCAAGAAACTATAGAAATACTTAGGAAGGCTCGAAAACTATAGAAATATTCAAGGGTCAAAAGCTGCAGAAATACCCAGGAAGGGTCAAAAGCTGCAGAAACACCCTGGAAGGGTCAGAAATTGTAGATATACCCAAGAAGGCTCCGATCATGATGAAATTTAAATCCAACGCTCAGATCTTGACCATAAACAAATTCAATGGTTTGATCGTGACCGGAAGCAAATCCAACCGTCCGATTTTGGACAAAAACAAATTTGATGGTCCACTTGTGGTCGGAAGCCAAATCAATAGTCCGATCGTAGACCGAAGCCAATCCACTAGTTTGATTGTCGACGGAAACAAATTTAGAGGTTCAATTGCAAACAAAAGTAAATCCAACGGTTGGGTTGCAATCGGATGTAAACCCGAAGATTCGATTACATTATTGGGATCAAATGTAAAGGTCTCAAAAGACCAATTGTAACATAAGTTCCATGTATTCAAGGAATGAAACTTTTCAAGTTTTTTGCAAGAGTATGCATCTCTAATGGACGATCATCAAGATCATGTCCATTAGATAATATCACAATGGATAGAGGCCAAAATGTTTTCTTTGACTGCTAATCAAAAGTGTTCGGGCTTTATGGCGATATAATTAACGCCAACTGCGGTTGGTGGGGAAAAGTTTTGTGCACGAATCCTAAATCGTCTAATAATTTTTTTGCAGAATTAATAATGCACATGTTATTTAATTAGCTATAAATGTCGTCAGGGGGAGACTGACATTGAGGTCCCATCTCATAAACCAAGTTCTCGATGGACAGCCATGAAATGTCTGGAGCTCCTCACTGCTCCTGACCCTGTGGATGAAAGGATTTGCTTGCCATCAAGCTAGGTGCATTTGAGTGGAGTATGACATCAGGAAGTCTCAAACCTTGTTGGTTCCTATTACCTCTTCCAAAACAAACCCATTCCTTAGAACTAAAATGACACCCTTTAAACCCTAATTTCCTGATACATCTGCCTTACTGGTCTACTCCTCCTTGATTTCATCCTACCATTTATGTCCTGAAACATGCCTTCTTTACACCCTTATGTAGCCCATTCTTACTCCTGAACCCTGTCAACCCACCACATATGGTATTTCCCACCCTCTCTCCAATCCATCTTTGGGTTTTCCCACCACCAACACTGCTGTATCTTCCACTTACCTCGTGGGATTTGCTGTTGCAATGTTACAAAGAATTCTTCCACATGCTTTGCTTTTTCCTCAATGTCATGCTCACCTCCATAGATATGCTCAGCACCTGCTCCTTACACGACCAGTCTTTTCCTGTGCCATCTGTCTTATTGATCTTGGCCTGACCATGTTCGTGCTTGTTCACTTGCATAATGAAACCCCTCTGTTGCTGATCCTTCATAGTAAGGGAGCAAAACTTGAGAAAAATATTGTCCTGCTCTATGTGCAATCTTCCTTGGCTCCACCTGTGGGTATCCACCACTTTCTTGTGCCCCTCTAGGCCATTTTTGGTCTTTGAATCTGCCTTCTCCATTATCTGCTTGCACTGCAGCCTAGAGCTTGTCCTGCAAAGTATCTTATCCCCCCACCCTTCTTGCGTATCTCATTATGCACCATGAAACTCACTAGAAAACCAACCTCCTTCACCCCACCCAAAAAATGTAGAAAGAAAGAAAAGATATAGAAAAGTCTTATTGTGAATATCTGTCAAGGAGTTGCCCGACAACAATGCATTCAACATGTTCCATAGACATGACCATGTTTTCTTCGATGAGAAGGGAATATGCCCATGCTGTACTCATGATAGCTCACTTCTATCCAGGTGATAGATGTGGAAGTCAACCTGCACATTCAGGGTGTCTGGGACTACCCTAATTGCGTGAAGATGATGGATCCTTCATAGACCCAGGGGCCCTCAGCTGCCGTTGAGATGTGTTATGAGGTCAATCATATCTGACATGGGCTGCTTTGTCAAGAAAGTGATTGAATCAAACTCTGCTGAGACCAGCCCTCTTTCAAGGCCACAAAGGTTGGCCCAAGCAATGTGGCCACCGTCAATTAATGTTGATAGAGATGAAGGGGAAAAAGGGAGAAAAGGACCTAGCAGAACTAAAAAAGGAGAGGAAAAGGGGAAGAAAGAAGCTTCTCCTGATGCAATTTCCTTTCTCACAGAAAAAGGGTAAAGGAGCTGCAAATTTGTGATAAAAGGGGTGTCCACGATGCGAGGTCACCCTGACTTTAGCATAATCATTTTTCATCATATTATTTTAAATCTGATTCAGAATCTATCTTCTTCACTCAGACTTCCAATTTTGGTGGATTTCTGACCCAGATAAGGATTGGACTAGGCTGACTTAGGGATCTGATCGGAACTTTGAAAACCATGGTTGACAATGTAGTCTGATTGTTTGAATTCAGAGTCTCAGATAAGTGTGATATGGCAGCTGTTGCTTGTCAGTTGGTTCTGCATGTCTCCAAGCATGATGAGGGGATATCATGCTTAATCAGGCAACTTTTTTTCTCTGACTTGCCTTGCCACACTGCCTAGTGAATGGTGTCCCTCTGTTGCTAGCCTGGTCCAGCTACGTCTGTTTCCCTTAGTTTGGCTGTCTCCCTTTTTACTGACAAGAAGAAGAAGCACATGAAGAGTGAAGGGTGGGATGGGGGGAGACAAACAGACTCACCTGCGGCTGCCGCTGATGTTACCACTGCTGCTGCCGTCACTGCTCCTCCTGCCGCTGCTGCTGGAGTGGCAGCAGTTGCTGCCTCCTCGGAGGGGAGGAGCCTCTTCCATTGAGTGGATTCCGCTCTGCTCCAGTGTCAACCAGGAGCAAGTTCCGAGAAGACAAAAGGGGTTGGAGGAAGATTCGTATATAAGCCCTTCTTCATTTTTGTAAAACATTTTAACCTTTCCTTTCTAAAGAAGGGAATTGTTGTTTTCGCTGAGGATGGGGCTCGGATCGTCCGATCTGGCTGTTCCAGATTGGATTGGGGCCGGGTGATCCAAGCCCGATTCCCGAGTCTTCACACCTTGCAACTACCAGCATTGAACATCAAGTCATGTTCCCTCATCACATCGACCTGCTTTATATACAGACCTTTGAAACTGTTGATGCTACTGTTACTATTTTTAAAATTGTCATAAGAGATCATTGTTGGGTGGTTTAAATGCAAGACATATGCTGGTCCTTGTGCATCTCTAGGAGGTCTTGTAGTGGCAAGTTGGCTTTTACTCGTACTTGCATATCTCTTGGTGTACTGCAAAAGCTCTAGATTCATGTGATGAAGATGCAAACATCATTATATGGGTCAACTTAGGGGGTAACAGTGAAGGGAGAGAATGGGTGGTTGTAACGAAAAGAGAGAACGTGTAGCTATCTTAGGGTATCTGTCTCTTCCTCTTTCTCAAACTAGTGGTGATCAGTCTCAAGGATGTATTGGGAGTTCCTTCAGTAAATTCAGAGCTGATTTCTGCTTCCTCATTTATGCTACCACTTCCTTAGCAGCAGATTGCAGCTTTTCATCCAAGTTCACATTTACCTTGATCTTTCTGGGTCTGATCTCTTGGAGTGGCTGGGAGCTGGATTGCTGTCCATGAGATTTGTTCCAGAGCTCGGAATTTCTCACTAAAGGGGCAGTGTTGGCATTGTGTGCCTAGTTCCCTGGAAGGATACAATTGATGAAATGAAGGGGCACTTGAAGACAAGCAAAAAATATGCAGACCAAAATTTCAGTATTCTTTATTATTATTATTATTATTATTATTATTATATTCCAGATGCTGTCCTCATCTAGTATAATTGATGTCGGATATGTATATAAAGAGGGTCATTGTGATAGGTAGTCAGAGAGTGGCTTTTCACTTCCCATCTATCTTCATGAAGATTGGTGGGTTAAGAGAGCATTTTTGTCAGTTTACTATATGTTTCATGGCTTTCACATTTTAGTATATGTTCTTTGTCCTTTATCTTAAAGTCTCACTTTCTACGGCATCCCTTGATCCATGCAGGTTGTGCTAGCTGCAAATGACCTGCCTTCAATCAATGATGTAACTTATCCTGAATTGGTTGAGATTGTCTCCAAGGTCAATGAGTGCTTAGTTTGACATTCTGCATTACAGTTTCTTGCAACTAGTTTTGACATTCATTCATTCTCCAGCTGAAAGATGAAAATGGACAGCTCATGGGTGTTGATGCATCTGGTCTTCTAGTAGCTAATTCTGGTAATGATTTGCCGGTGAGTCTTAAGCCACAACAGCGCTCATAGCTGAACTTTGTCAATTGCTGATCACAATCAAGTCTCACAAGATTGTTTGACTCTCCTGCAGGTCATTGACCTGACAAGTGTCTCACCTGAGCTGGCATACTTGGCAAGCGATGCAGACCTTGTCATGTTGGAGGGAATGGTAAAATAAGAAATGTTTCAGCAAGAGTTGCGGATACCATTTTCCTCGTCTTGGATTTGGCTCTTTGCCCTTTGAAACATAATCCAAACTGTTATTCTCTGCCTGCAGGGTCGTGCAATAGAGACGAATCTTTATGCTCCGTTCAAATGCGACTCAATCAAGATTGGCATGGTATTTCTTGTTTTTCTTCATCTTTTCTGTGGGAAATCCACTCAATATTTCTCCTAACACCACACAATCGTGTCTGTTGGGATCACCGCTGTCTTCCACAGGTTAAGCATCCAGAGGTTGCTCAGTTTTTGGGTGGGAGGCTGTATGACTGTGTTTTCAAATACAATGAAGCGGCCAACTACTGAGATATCCTTCCTAATCATGCAAACGTCACAAGCTTCCTCATTTTAATCAAGGGAGTTTGTGTCAAAAACACCACTACATGGCTGTAATAGTGGGGATGGAACTATGGGGCGTCATAGATTGAGAAAAAAATCTTGTTGCATGATTTTGCTGGCATTTTTTTCCAGTACATTAAGGCTGTGAAAAAGCATTACAATCTAATGGAATTAGAGACCGAAATGTAACAGATGAATGGACAATACCACATATATTCGGCCTCGTGCCTCACCATTGGTTCTAGATTATTCTTTTTGTTTTGATCGTTGCTGAGCTTTTTCTTATATTTGCCTGATGTTTACCAACCAGGAATCCAATTTTGAGATATGCTCTAGAAATTAGCAGATGTTCTCTTGATCTGTTATAAATCTGCAAAATCTGCCGGATTATAATCCGTTTGGTTTTAGAACTCACTCGTCATTCAAAATACGAAAGTCCAGAGTAGTCTCAACTTGTGTAACGTGTGAATTTCCTGTATGCTTATAAGATGTGAACGCTTAAGATGTGTACATGGGGGGCAAATCCAAAGAAAGCTAAGTAGAAATTAAGCATGGAAGGAAACAAGGGGTCCATGAACGAGCACCTTTGGTGGTGATCGTTGTTGTACATGTAAACCGGCTTTTCATATTGACATCGCATCAGCTCTTTCGTATTTTCAAAAAGATTAGGAAGAACCATACAATATGATGGCTGTTTTATAACGATGGTTGACAAGATCCTCATAAAGACTCAGGCTGGGTATGCTATTTCGTATTCCAATTTACACTATTTTACAGTCAAACAAACAATTGATACGAGCCCATTTAGACTCACTAAGGCCCAACAACTATTGACGCAAGACTCATGCTCTTACCTTGCGCATGTAATTATTTCACGGTCCATGTGGCACACGATTTGAGAACCATTATGATAATAATGGTAGAGTAATGGGCATCAACGGGCAGCCCATGTCCCCTCACATTTTGCATGGCTGAAGGATGAGCGTCTCACGATCTTACGATCTCACAATCTTGGATAACCGTTCCTCGAGTAAGTTAGAAGTCACAGGTGACGGAAACATGTTCAAGGAGGGAGATCCTATAAGAAGTGCTCTGGCCAGACGGCCATGCGATAAGCATTCTACACCCACTACACTCTCAACACTTTTTGATCTATTTCTCCTTCCAACCACTCCCGAGCACTCCTCACCCACTCCGAGCACTCGTCTCACTAATTAAGTATCAGAGGGTTGTCCCCTGAGATCACACTCAGGGTTTCTTGTGACGTCCTTCCTGTTTCCCTCGGAAAGTTTCTTCTCTTTTCTGACAAACAAATCTCAGAGGTATAGTACGCGGTTCGAATAACCACTTTTTGATCTCTACAAGAAACATTGTAGAATGAAATAAGTATGAAATTTTACACTGAAACAAACAAGCTCTAAAAGAAAAATGAAAATACGAAGGAGGGATGAATTTATATGATAATTTAAAGTTAATTAATTCTGTTCTCACCCACTATTCCACTACAAGAAAAGGCGGTGTTTGTGACGACCGACTTCCGTCCGAATTCCGTCTGAAATGAATTTTCAGACAGATTTCGGACGAATATACTCCGTCGTATATTCCTAGTAACAAAATTTAGACGGATAAACTAGTCGACGAAAATTCCGTCTGAAATTTAAGACAGACCATTATGCGTCTGAAATTACGTCCGAAATTTAAGACGGTATTAGTCAATGAAAATACCGTCTGAAATTTAAGACGGAATGTTGTGCTTCTGAAATTCCGTCCAAAATTTAAGACGGTAAGGAGTCGACGAAAATTCCGTCTAAAATATTTTCGTCTGATATGATGTCCCAAAATCCGTATGTAATATAAAGGCTGTGTTTGTATAAAAATATATATTTCGGATGGAAATATATATCGTCGTTATTTCCGTCTGAAACTTCAGACGGATTCATGACAAAATATGTCTGAATTTTTTTATTAAATTTTTTTTAAAATAATAAAATTTTTATAAAAAATCTGTTTAATTAAAAATACATTAAATGTACCCATTACAATCAAACCAATGTATAGAAAATAAAACACATAAAAAAATCAACAAACATCCTACGCATCGTTCATATCCTCATCCTCCTCGCCCTGCTCATCTCCTCCGTTGTCGCTCGCAGTAGGATCCTCCTATATTGAAATAATAATAACATTAAATATTTATTCATAGATAAAAAAATTAGTGAAGAGATAAAGTAAATATTTTATTTGATTACATAAATTCAAATAAGACATAATATCAAATTGATAATTATATATATTTTAAACCCCAACTAACTAACCTAGTTATTGTATTTTAAATTAATAGAATATAATTCTGAGCGCCGAGCGTGAACCGGGTATCCGAATTGAAATCCGTTAGTTCTGATAAGTCACTTTCATCTCTCAAGTAGTGTTGGAACGATCGACACATCGATCAGACCGATATTTCATATTTTAGACTCCCGAACCCTACTTCTTTAGTTTTTAACTAAGTGCATTTACACAATATACTTTTGAGCACCGGGCCCAAACCGGATATCCGATTTGGATTCCGTCAGTTCTCACAAGTCACTTTTATCTCCCAGGTCGTGTTGGAACGAGCGACATATCGATCAGATAGGTATTTCAGATTTTAGACCCCCCAACCCCTAGTTATCTGTCTTTTAAATTAATTATATTTAGAGAATGCACTTTTGAGCGTCGGGCTCACACTGGATATCCGATTTGGATTCCGTCGGCTCTCACAAGTCACCTCTACCTCCCAAATCCTGTTGGAACGATCGGCACCCCGATCAGGTCAGTATTTTACATTTTGGACCCCCGAACCCCTAATTATCTGAATTCTTTTAAACTAACTTAGTTTTGAAAACTAACTTAGTTATTTGAGCGTCGGGTTCACACCGGATATCCGATTTGGATTCCGTCGGCTCTCACAAGTCATGTCTACCTCCCAAGTCCTGTTGGAACGATCGGCACGCCGATCGTGCCAGTATTTTACATTTTAGGCTCTCGAACCCCTAATTATCTGAATTCTTCTAAACTAACTTAGTTTTGAAAACTAACTTAGTTATTCGAGCGTTTGACAAAAGGTGCCCAAAACGTGTCCAAAACCTGAAAAATCATATTATTAGTCGCATAGCGGGTTATGACCAAAAACACAGAACAGCAACCATTTCTCATGTAGTGGGTTACGGCCAAAAATCAGAACCATATCCATCTCTGAAAGTCCTGCTGTAAGTCATATGGTGTGCTACGTTCAGAAAACAGATCACCACTACCATTCATTTGCGTTCTCGATTGAGCCCCCACATCTGTCTGATGAGAACATATCTGTATTCTGGAACTTCAATGAGGGTCTTTAATCCGATGCTTCCACTAAGGGAGCGTTTTAGTTATTTGAATGTTCACAGAATTTTTTTAATAAAACTCTCGAAGCCCTCTTTGATTCAGGAATCGGATAAGGGCGAATATTTAACCGATGAGAGAGAAAAGTGGATCACACACGCTAAATATATTGAAGAGTCATCAGCTAAATCAAGACATGTCACAGCTCAACCTCAGTCTTGGACCATATTTGACTTACCCATATATCGTCACCAGAAACTTGGTTAATTTTTTTCTTTTAAAAAAAGGTTGTACTTGGGAACTATACCTACTTTTGCAAACAATGCACCAATAATTAGTCTCCATGTACACTATATATGTCTTGTCCATACAATAATCAGTAATGAAATATGTTTTGAAATACAAGACAATATACCGGATAAGGCATGCATCATCCAGTTAATGAGATGGGTACGTACAGTTCGATGGGGATGAAATGAAACTGATCAGCCACCAGGCCGGGTGGGTGTCGGTCCGGCCAACCCATATCATTCAATGGAATTCCAACCAAATCCAGCCAAACTTTGGTATCATGAGTTTGGCATGCAATGCGCTGCACCTGTCCAAAGTACACAAAGTCTAAAGGTGAGCAACCGCGTGAGAGAGAGAGAGAGAGACCGGTCAAAAAGGGAGAAGGAACCAACAGTGAAGATCGAGTAATGGGAATAGCAACAAGGAAAATCTAGGGGCCAACTGGCACATGGCTCATTCAATTCGCATAGATCCTAATTCGTCTCTTTTTTTTCTATCGAGAGATTTGGATTTAAATCTTATAATTTTCTACGATTGCGTGAGAAGAAAGTGATTTAACGCATTAGTGAGATAAGCTTAGAGCGTCTGTATCATGCATGTACGTAGAAAGGTGATAATTCTGTGAAGTAGTTGCTGTGTTAATGAGTTCGTCGTGTATAAAAACTTCTTTAAAAATTGTTTCCGAGTGTTCCAACTTGTGGAAGGCGCAATAATTCCTAACTGTTGTGATCATATCTTGTGATTCATGAGTTATGATATTATCTTCGTTTTTAGTGAGTCATCTAACTCAAAATCATAAGATACACCGGTTAAAATACTTAACCAATTACTACACCCATTCCAATTACATGAACCATTCTAACACAAACACTCCATCTTTGGTACGTTGATAGATTCACCGTCCGCATGGTCTCTGCGACAACTGAGTTTGCACAAACCCTCCTCAACTCGGGATCTTGCCGGTAGGTAGGTAATTTGCGCAGTTACATGATCTTCCCCGGCCGGCATATGCAGTCCCAGATCTGCTCATCCCCCACGGCAAGCTCCGCTTTGCCAACAGCACTTTCAGCCGACAACCCTCTGCAGGGTTTCGTGTGGGGAGGCGTGGTGTTTGAAGAGAGTACTGCTGCCGGGGGGGGGGGGGGGGGTGCTGCCCCACCTGCACCAACTCCCCTCCTTACCTTAACTCTTTTTTGACAGTGTCGGCAGGATGAAGTAATAGATAAACAGAGAGACGGAAATTAAGGGGGGGTGAAGTCCCTACCAGCAAGATCCAGACCTCTCACCTGCATGCATCCGTACAACCCCTCTCTCTCTCTCTCTCTCTCTCTTCCGAGCCCCACACCACACATTTAAACCTCCACATCGATCTGTTTATTCGTGACCCCGTCTTGCTCATGCTTCAGATGAGACGGATATAATCTACACCTCCCATGTATGCTGCGCCGGACGCTGTCAGTAACGTGTCGCTGACCACACAGACTCCCTTCCTGCAGGGAGCTGGCAACACGCCTGGAGGCTGGTGGAGCCCGGCGCCTTGTGATCGAAGTTAAAATTTTGGTAATTAAGAGAGTAATTAATTATATATATATATATATATATGACGCGGGGATCGAATAGAGGGACCAGCATGCATGCATGGGTGTCATGACAGGGTAGATGCATGTGTGCCTCTCAGAATCTCTACTGGCCACCAATTTCTAGGGTTTCTTTAACCCTGAGGACAGAAGAGCAGCAAAAGGGAGTGTCGTACGTCAGCCGATAGGTGGCTTAATTGTATATAGAGATCCGACATGGGGGCATGGGTTAGCAATGGAGAAGGAGACGAGAGGCCCCTTCAATTTTCTTTTATATATATATATATATATATGCTCGCAATAATAATAATTTACAGTGGGGGAGGGGGGGGGCCCGCCGGCGGTGCAGCAGTACTTTCACGGGCCCCATCCACCCCCATGCACGAGTACCACCAGCCTGTAATTAGTGGAGCTGGGCACAGAAGAGCCCCTCGTATGGATCCTGCCCCACCACCTCTCCCCTCCCTCTTCTTTTATTCTGCCAGTCTTGGCAGCACCAACAGGGACACCGACGCCCCAACAACAAGTAGAAAGAGAAGAAGGAGGAGGAGGAGGAGGAGCAGCAGCTAGCAGGGAAGAAGAGGAGGGCGACGAAGGAGAGAGCCCAGTTGCTCCTCTTCACATTCTCTCTCCTTGAGCCATGGGCTCCATCATGGAGAACATCCAGAAGAGAAGTTTCATCCCGTCGAGGCCGCCCAAGGACGAGATCCCCATCTCCCTGCAGGCGGCGGGGGCGCCCAAGATCGGCCTGAGGAGGCGGTTCTCCTCCTTCTCTGTCAGCATCCAGCCGCTGTCCTCGGCGGCGGCGGCCTCCTCCGCGTGGGCCTTCCGCCGGTCCAAGTCCATGTCCTCCATCGGGGAGCTGGCCGGGGGATCCCTGCGGAGGTGGTGGGACTGGGGGTGGGGATGGATCCTCTCCCGGAAGCCCACCTTCGCCCGGGACCTGGAGATGAACGACGAGGAGACGGCCATGCTGGGCTACCACAGCAAGGGCAGCTGGCGGCACGTCCTCTACAAGCTCCGCTCGGAGATCCGGAAGTTGGTCCCCGGCTCCCCCGCCGCCGAGCTCCCCGTCGCCGCTGCTCAGGGGTTCAGGTGCGAGTCCTTCAGCTACGCGCAGCACTGCCATGAAGGGAATGTGAGCGTATACTGATCAGAGGTGGCAGTGCGTGCGCGGGGCTAGTTGGAGAGGAATTATATCGTTCCTTGATCGCCTAGATCTATATATTTATATAAATATTGTTTCATTTTTTTGTTGTTCCCTTGTGCTCTTCTGTAATTACGTGCTATTGGGTTTGTAATGCATGGTGTGGGACGGGATCGGAGGAGGGAGACCTGCATGCCCTCATGGGCTCATGGCCATGGATCCTCATCGATCGATTTGCACATCATGAGCTTCTTGATCAAGAGAGGGAAGAAGGGGTACGTTGCAGGTAGAGTTGGTGGTGGGCATGCATCCATGTGCGTAGAACATGCGTGATTGGACAAAGTGCATGCACACAAAGCAATTACAACTACCGTCGGCAATAATATTTGATGAAGTTTTTTCATTCGTGTTTTGCTCCATCCTTCTTCCTCTTCCTCTTTTAAAATTGGATATATATGTAGCAATCAAATCTTGCAGTACTCTTGCAGATGTTGGCAGCCAACTGATGGGAATCCATGTACACTAAAAAGTCATGTTTTGATATGTAACACTAGATGTTTGTGATATGACCTTGTCATTTGCTGCAAAACGATGGTTGCCCCTGCAACTGCAAGAGACGAGTGTGAGTTGCTAGAGAGATGGTTCCTTGTGGACTTCATGTTATTTCATTAAAATTTTCTCTTCTTCCATGGCTTTGGTGGCCGGAGAGGCCAACTAGAGAAGCCATGCTAGAGGAGCCGTGGCCTTCCTAGCTAGATCTGGAGATCCTTACTGCTTAATTGCTCTGCGGATGAATAGATCCTGTGCTGAACATTACGTACGTTCCTCAATGCCACAAATTGAAGAGAAGTGTCAGGATTTTCCAAGGCACCCATTGAAGTAGACCCCGCCAGTGGTTAGGCAGGGGGGAGGGTTTCTGGCCACATCTGGATTCCACCCGGAGAAGAGCTGGCCCTGCTTCCCCACCTACAACCGTGTCGGTGGCCGGAAGTGGCTTCCAGCGATGTATCAGAATTGTTTACTCTCCAGGTCGTGTCACACGAGAGACCTTACTTCCTCACCTTTCTCATCGATGGGTACCCCTAACCGGAGGGGTATCCGAGGGGCAGCCGATCCTCCGCATCAAGACATGTTTCATCATCCAAGTATATATTTTAAAAGGAGAAATCATGTCAGGTATAATAATAATTTCTGTTACTCATGATTTGCCGTCTAGATCGATCCGTTCATCTCGATCACGATGTGGGACAGGTCGATCGATCCCGTCTCGTTCCGTATTAAAATAAAAAAATTATATATATATAATATATATAAAATAATATATAATATAATATTAAAATAATGAAACGTCTCCATCATGACTCACGACGTCCTGCCGCCCACCTAAGTTGAGTCGGGCCGCCCACCTAAGTCGAGTCGGGTCGTGTAAGTCGACGGATCACAATGAGACGGCAAACCCTGCTGTTACTGAAAAGATAAGGAAGTTGACAAAATGGTATAAGTGTAGATGGTTTTTTAGAAGAATGTTTCCTTCATCATATCACATCTATCTGTGTCACTGTATCACATCATGAAAGATGTGATTTAGTTCACAAGAATATATGATATAAAGCACAATGAAATGATGTACTGCCGTACACTGTCAAGGAAAAGGTCCAAGTGCAAATTCTTCTTTTGAGGTAGGTGTCAAATTATGACGAGGTACCGAGGTGTTTCAGAACATCCATGCATGGATTTGGATATTCAATTTATGAAGATGAACAAGTTGTGCTTTTGCTTCACAGAGAACTTCCTCTGCCATCTTTGTCAAAATAGATCTCTTTTAAAAAACTCATTTTATAAAAGTATAAATTTTATAACTTAAAAAAAACCAATATTACAATTTATATGCAAGGCCTAAAACTGAAACAAAATTTTAATCTGACTTACATTTGTCTTTATTTTTATTAACTCCTGCAAAGTTATAAATGCCCTGAAATTAAGCTAGTTATAAAAAAACACTTTTTGGGTCATCATAAATTAAATTTGAATCTCTTAAAAAAAATTAGAAGAGATGATCAACAGTAGCTGACGGCCGGGTAATGCACTTATTGAAACTAAGGTTTGTCAACTCAGTGATCTGTATCGGATCGGATCTTCTCTGATCCGATACGATACGCTCGAGTTACAATCAACTCGGTCTGACTCGACGTATATTATCTCCTCCCTCCCCCCCCTCTCTCTCTCTCTCTCTCTCTCTCTCTCACTCACTCACTGTGACTCGGCCCGACTTGACCGATCCTTGAGGTGATCCGCAGCGTATTGAATTATTCCAGATATGATACGGCACGCTCGAGTCGACTAGAGTCGGACCGAGTCGATGAACCATAATTGAACCTCTACTAAAACACTTGTCCTCTTAGATTGGACATTTTGACGCCTCAAATAGCACCTCTACTAAAACACCGTCCTTGGAATAATTTTAGGCTAAAAGATTATTAAAAAAGACAAGACGTATTTGAACCAACAATCAAACTTAGTAAACGTATCAGAGACGTGTACATAAAACCAAATTCCATGGCGGACGATGCATAAAAAAAGTATAAACTCGCTATTTTATATATAATCCACCCTTATTTAGGTAATATGATTATTGTTACGGTGGCACACTTAATTATCATACATTTTGCCACACTAGACGAATCTCAAAATTAAAATTTTCATCTCAACCGTCTAATATGATGGTTGGATCGATGAGCAAGTTAATTAAAAATGACCCGAAAAGCAGAATAATAAAAAACTACGGTATGATCATAGTCCTTGTCTGATAAATCACAAGTCAAATTCCAACACGCCAGGGAGTTACAAAGAATTATTCACCGCCCTAAGGTGGGCCGGCGATCCAGCGGACGGGCACGGAAATGGGCTGGCCCGGATCCAATACCCGAAGGTTAGTCGCAGCACAGCCGCCATGAAACGTGTGGGTGGACGTCATAAAATTTCCTCCATTAGCCGTCCCAATCAAAGTTGTCTAACTCCTTTCAATCCCTGTCTGCCCTCTCACGGGGGTACAGAAGCAAACGAATCGAAGAACAAAAAATAAAAAAAGAAGACATAAACACTTCAATTATTTGATCTTCTTCTATATATGGGTTATATGCATAATTCTACTTAACATGATGTAGTATCATCAAATTAGCATATACCGTCCCACTTCAGTTATTTCATTCATTTATTCCCTAATTCCCTGCTTGCATCCCACAAATTCTTAATTTTTTCCCCTTTCTTGATTCTGTTCGCTCTAGCTAGGTGGGCAGTCAGATGGAAATTTGTCTATGCATCCCCATAAAAATGTGTTTATTTCTATGAAATTTCCACAATTTAGAAGTGCATACACTTTGCTAATTAATTTGACACAAACCTTATCCCCTTCATGAGTGTGTTTCACTAGTAGAAAGCTGCCAAGTGAATATAACAAAAATGTCCCCTTCATGTGTTTCCATACATGAATTTAACATTAGAAAATCTCCATACATTCCACAATCTCAAATTACTGTTTAAGTACTGGTTTCCCAACTTTCGACAAAAGAAATCCATGTTTACATTGGAACAGCCGCTTAGCATCAAAATTTCCAACGTTCATCGTTGATCATCAAACGTCAAAAAAATAGATGACATTGTTGGAATATGAAAATTAAAATATGTGTAAGTGTCAGTGCAATCTAGAAACTATGAACGCATATTTTCACCATGAGATATACGATCTCCAACCTACAAAATCAAACAAATAACATAGTCTTAGACAATGCAACAAATTAGGAAAATAGATTATAACGGTCTAGAAATAGTTGTCTAATTCACAGTCCACACCTCCGAAGATTTATTTGATGGGTAAGGAGAGCGTCGCCGGAGAGGGACCTACAGTCACCAATGAGAGGTCGGAAGGAGCTCTAAAACCTATCTCAGGGGACAATCCTTCGACGGTCAAATCAGACAACGGTGGAAAGAGGGCGAACACTTGAGGAGAGTGAGAGAGGGAGATGCAGACCATTTTATGGTGATACAACACCATAATAACCTATTGATTTTGAGAGATTTCGACTTTAATAACTTCGGGAACTCCTTCAGGCCGCCTCCTGGGGAATCCCTCATTAGTACCACTTCACTACATCATGACACCAATTTTTATATGCCAATAGGCAGCAACGACGGGTGGTACGTTTTGGTGGGGAGCCGTACAGGAGGAGGGAACAACAGCGGCTTCGCTGCAGAGAAGGGGAGGAGGAGGGAAGCAATGGCAGGGTGGAAAAACCCTTGGACCGACAGTGCGAACAAACGGAACACAGACTTGTAAAATATCAATTGAATTGGCGGAATCACCAATTGAACCGACGACGAAAAATCTATTAATTCTCTTATAATATATGCTATGGGTTACTATTCACACACCCCCTTTGTTTTTAAGATTTTTGGGTCTTTGGATGAAAACTTATCATGCACGTCAAGTTAGAGAGAGGTGGGCCTCACCCCCCCAAAATTTTCAAAAAAAAAAAAAACTTGGTGCATCGCGCCTGACTAGGGTACGTCCAACTACTCAAGGCGGTGAAGCAATGGTTACTCTACTCTAAACCCAACATCAAATGCAAATTGCAGATGGGCTGACACTTATCTCTTCCAATCAATATCCCATCCCGGGTCTCTTTCCCAATCCTGTCACAAAATAATGACCTGTGGAAATAAGGTGGAAGTAGATTTCTAAACACAATAAAAAATATAGGTCGGAAATGGGTTGAACAAATTTGACCTCAACCCAATCTCTTTCCCGGTCCCAATCTCAAATTTGATTTATTAGGAATTAACATTTTACACCCATCCTAATCCAGTCTCAACCTAGTTGATCCATTCCCAATTTAATACTTATTTATTAAGTTATTTATTAATTTTACATAATTTAATTTATTTTTTTTTAACTTGGAGCCTTACAGGCTACAACTATCTTTTAATGGGTATATATAATGGAAGGTGAATATAATAGTTTTCAATAATCTTTGATTTTTCAAAATTTATCCACCGCCTATAAGATGGGTTTAGGGTCGAGGACTCCATCTTAATATGTCACCAAGGATCGTTAGACTCCTAGTCTTTTTTTTTTATGTGAAAACTTGCTGACCGACTTCATGACTTCAGGCTATTCGATAAATTGACTTCATCCTTATTCTCTCGTAGACTCCTATGAATGTTTAAGATAATATTTAGACTATTATTTAATTATTTTATTATGTTGGACTGTTGAATTATATGCTGTGTGCGATAATATTTAGACAAATTTAATGTTTATATATAATGAACACCTAGCATAGAAATGTATTAATTTCCCTTTTTAATCACTGAAGGAGATAATGATTTAGGTTAATAGCAATTGACGGTAGTATGATTTAATAGTAACTCGACCCACTTGCAGCCCTAATAACTAGTATTTTGTTTGGTTGGAAAGGAATATTCAGGTTAATTCCACAGGAATTGGGTCACATTGCAAATGGACACATTGTCGCATGGAGACACTGAAAAGGGCCTCGTTGGATCTGGAATGGGCCGGAAAGAGGCCCGGCCCAGACGGACCCCTCCTTTCTTTTGGGTTTGGCTCGCTTTCAGCCCGAACCCCGACGAGAGAGGTGTCTGTCGATGTCTGCCGGACAGAAACAAATTTGCACCTAAGGGAGAGCAATACAAACCTTCTATGATCTGCCGTATATGTGAAGCCATACGCTTTCCCTTTTAAGTGCATTCAAGCCAGTGACTCTATGCCTTATTATTGCCATTTAAAGGTCTCCTTCTCACGAGAAATTGGACCTAAATTTCTTCTGTAGTGATAATATTATCAGAACTGAATCGATGTCTGAATCGGCCAATGAGTTACTTCGATTCGAACTAGTTGGACCGTTCAATCGAATCGGTTTAAATCGTGATGTCATCATAATAATGATACATGGTCCGACCCGATTCTATAACCTAAGATAATAAGAAATAAGATATAATGATCAAAATAAATAAACATACATGTATAAGTATTAGTCATGATTATGTAACTATAGAAATAAAATAACAACAATAACATAGCTAAATACGTTGGGCTTAAACTTTTGTAATATTTTATTGGTCTTCACTCTCATAATTGACATCTATATTCTTTTAAACATTTAAACTTCACATATATCTAAAATAAAATGATGAATAACAACAAATCAATAATAATAAGATAATTTTGTTCATACATAAATATTATTTTAAATATTTAAATATTTATTTTTTGAAAAGGGTGAATCGAGTTAGACCGATTCACCGGTCGAATCGCGATTTCTACGATTCACCCGATTCTTTAACATTAGATCGGATCGACCTTAATCAGACCAGTTCTTGGACCGATTCACGGTCGGACCGATCTGACCGGTCGGTCCGATCCGATTCTGATAACAATGTCCCGTGGTTGTACTCTTAGAAGAGGAACTTAATCCATAGATTACCATGCTGACGTGTGATCGATTACGTCCGTCTGATGTGGCTACGAGCGGCTGATTCAGGTTCTAATCCAGCTCCCATGCGGATGCAAGCGATGGGATTCTTTGGGGTTTCCCCACCAAGGGCTCCCTCCACCATCTATACATATATATATATATATATATATCCAACAATAATAATTAATTTTGGCGTTGCTCTCGATCTTTGGTGCTTGGAGTAACGCCCAAGGCAAGTGAGGGTGCATGGCAGAAGCAGGGGGGGGCGGCTGTATAATCCACAGGGTAACGGGAGCGAAGTAGCGACCCTCCGAAGAAGCTCCCCTCGTGCACCCATGACAGAAGTGGTAACTGCGCGCGCAGCTCCTGCAGAGAGCTCATTCCTCCCCCATCTCCAGCGGAACACAGTATATCTTCCAATCTGCACGAAGGCCACCCCCGACTCGAACCACCCATTGCACCATTTAATGTTCCCCTCCTCCACGCCAAACCTCTGCAACTTGTGAAACTCTGTGCCTTCTTAGCCACCGCGTTGGGAATTAATTTATGGTCCACTGGTGGGGAGGGGGAGGAACGGGGGATATCACTTGTCGTGGCATGAACAGCTTTAGATTTGCCGGCCTACGCGGCGTAGGGGGGCGGCGGGCTCCTGTTTACTGGCAGTGGCGGGAGGGGACTACGGCTGCCAGTGGGAGAGTTGTGGATCGAGTAGGCGGGGGTGTTTGGGGGGGGGGGGGGACGCGAAGAGGAGGGTAGCTCCTCTGTGGGAGACATCAACGGGGGAAGGACGACGACAGGGCGGTGTGGGGCTGTGCTCTCTCATGGCGAAGGCTGTCAAAGCGTGTGTGCACGAGTGCTCCCCGCCGGGGACGTCAGGTCACCTCGAGCGCTTGCTTGTCGCACGTGGGTTTCTCAGGAGGCCCTACACGCCCATGCAGATCCATTGGGATCTCCCCGACAGAAACAATCGAAGAATCCACTGAGAGTTCTACTCTCTTTCAAAACATGCACGAAACTTAATCACGCAGCATCAGTTCCATATATTAATTTTTGAGAAATTTTGTACAAGAGAATGCCCTTCCTACTTCCCAATGTGCTGCTTCTTGCACGCCACTGCAGGGATGCTCCTACTTCTTGTGATGGATGATCAGGGTACGTACGTCCCAATGTGCCGCTTTTGATCGGCGATTCGACTCATCAGTAATAATACATACATACATATATATATTCTGGTTCGTTTTCCTGAATTTAGTTAGATGCTATGAACTTCTTTTGAGTTTTGAAAGCCATAGGTATTAGGAAGTTTCTTGACCACTATTTATGTGCCACTTACCACCGCGCGCGTCAGGGTCACCACTACAACCTTCTTAGGAGCCATGATGATTTTATTACGAGGAAACCATGAATTCGGCGGACCCAAGGTCTAATCATGTCCATGATTGACGTAAAATTATATAATTATTGGGAGCAGTCTTCTAGATCAGAGAGCCCCCAAAAATCCAAAAATCCAAACAGTAATGTCTGACTTTGCTTCTACAACCGTCTCTGATCTCCTCGGGTAACCCACATCGCAGGTCGCCCATCCCACTGTGCTCCCCACTTCCTCCGCTGCTGCAAATCTTTTTCCCCTCCCTCCCCCACCTTGAAACTGCCCCCTTCCAATCTTCCCCAAAGCAGCAGCAGTTTCTGCCCACCAATGATGGGTAAGTGTGATCCTCGCACACAGACAGCTCCCAATGGACATTAAAACGGCTGTCTGTTCGTGGTTTGTGGTGATACCGCCGTCATTAATTTGTGACAGGACCGGGTTGGAAGAAGAAGTGGGACTAATATGCCCAGATATGATCCCTTTAGACTGTTCTATGATCAGCACGGAACGATCTCGTGAGCGCTAGGACACGGGTGGCCAGCTACTCATTTATTCACACCCTTTCCCTTCTTGTTATGTTTCTTTTCTTCCTGTTTAGGGCACCCTCCAGGTGGGGAGCTGCCCTCACGTACGGTTCCCCTGTGCGCCATTAATGAAACCCCCAGAACTGCCAGCATCTACGTCTGCGTAGCCCAGCCCTCCTCCGGTTTCAGTGTTTCCTCTACATATACGCACATCCGTGTGGTCGGCGTCTTGCGTCCTCCACGTAGCGATAGCCCAGCTCCCTGCTGCTGCTTCCTCCGAGTCTCCGACCTTGGTTTCGTCTCCTTTCCTGTTGCGCTTTCTTGGCTTTCCGCATGCAGGTGGGTCTTTCCGGCATGGGCACCACAATGGAAGGAATTCTGTGGGAGCTGCTAGGTGAGGAGACGAGCGAGCAGGGGCTGCCGCCGGGGTTCAGGTTCCACCCCACCGACGAGGAGCTCGTGACCTTCTATCTTGCTGCTAAGGTGTTCAATGGGGGCTTCACCGGCGTGGGTATGGTGGAGATAGATCTCAACAGATGCGAGCCTTGGGACCTCCCAGGTAGGGAGTTCTATAAAGTATTTCATTAGCTCTTCGTGTCCCAAGTGTTGTTTCTAGACAGAAATAGAGATATAGAGAGAAATGCAGCTACTCCCCCAAGAGCTCTATCAGATTATTAACTGACGAGGAAGGTACTTGGTGCCTTGGTGGCCCCAAACCAAATCCAACCTCTTTAATTAGTTTCTTGATCCATCTTTAGCGAGAAAGATAGAAGGATTGTTCATCTTCACTTTCAATTCCCCGAACTCCACTACTCTCTTTGGTGCAACCTCTCCTACGTTTCAGTGCCAAATTAACTGGCATCCATCTCTTGGAAGCCCATTCGCTCAACCACATTTTGTAGGACGTGAGATGGATATGTAGCTGGTATTTGCAAGCTGGAAACAAGCATGTCCTCCTATCCCAGTGATACTTTAGACCTAGTACACTTAATTTCTCTGAAACAAACGTAAACTTGTGAACACCATTTGATATATGTTCTTTTCCCCTCTTTCTTTCTTTCTTTCTTTTTTTTAATGGCATTCATGTTGCGGCGGTCAAGACATAGCCAAGCTGGGGGAGAGCGAGTGGTACTTCTACAGCCTCAGGGACAGGAAATACCCAACAGGACTGAGGACCAACAGGGCGACTGGAGCTGGTTACTGGAAGGCCACAGGGAAGGATAGGGAGGTGTACAGCGCCTCCTGTGGGGTCCTGGTGGGTATGAAGAAGACCCTCGTCTTCTACAAGGGCAGGGCTCCCCGTGGGGAGAAGACCAAGTGGGTGCTCCATGAGTACCGCCTCGAGGGGGACTTCTCCTGCCGCCATGCCTGCAAGGTTAGTGCCCCTAGCTAGAACAACGGTTCTTGCTTTTGTATATGTGGGAAATGTGCGCTCGGTTGGCAGCCATGCTTCTAATACTCCGAAGTTTTATGCAGTTCCCCTCTGAATAATTCCGTTTACATGATCAGATCTTGTCATGTAGCATATTTCAGGAGGGAGAAAAGGGACAGTACGGTGTAATTTCAACTACACGATCGATCCCTGTGGCTGTCCTCACGTTGATCGTTGCACCGTGTGTGTGTGTGTCAGTCTGTGCCAAGTCCTAGCAAATTTAATGTCTACCCACATGAACACACGTTTTCTTAACATTTATTTCTACCTCAATGTTTCTTTTTCCTTTTCATGGTGTCGTCTTGCAGGAGGAATGGGTTATCTGCAGAATATTTTACAAAACGGCAGGCGAGAAGAAGAGCCCCTTCTTCCAGAACGGCGACTGTCTACTAGAACCCTCCCCTTCCTCCCCCACTCAGCCTCTTCCGTTCCCCCAGCTTGCAGAGATGCCAACCCTAGAAAGCCCCATGCAGTTCCTCCTCCATGACCAGCCTCACTTCATGTTTCCCAAGGACGGCCACCCCCACCATCTTCCACCACCCGTGAGTCTTCCCCAGTCTCTTCCACTGACCAACATCTCATCACTCCCGAAACCCGTTTTCCATCAGCATCCTACAAAGGAGACCAACCCTGTGACGGAACTGTGCAACTCCCTTGAATCAAGTCCACCGGAACAGGCGTTCTTCAACCTTGTTGATGCAAATCCACAAGACCCTTTTGCTCTTGGCATGCTTCCCGGCTTCTTCGGGCTCTCTTTTGCAGGTGAAGCCGTTCATGATTTGCCAAGCTGGCTGGGCACTGCCGGTGGTCAGGCGGAAGCGAGACCATTGGCCCCCTGGGATTGCAGCCATACACAAATGTGGCAACTGTAGAAGTCATCCATGTACGGGCCGGGTTCAGTAGCCTTGATGCGTCTGCTCCATGGTTGCTTAACGAGGAGTTTTACAAGATCTTCATATATACCTTAACAACATCTGATAATTAACCTTCTGTACTGGAGTTGCTGCTTACGATGTGACTTGGCCTGTGATATCATTTCATTGGTCACTTCCAATTTTCGTCTTGTTCAGTTTACTCTAGATTGTGATGGATCCATGCATGCACGAGCTGGGGTGGGGGGGGGGGGATGATGACGCATGGATAATTAAATTGGATGGACTGAAGCGACTTGTGGTCAGTGGATGTACTTGATGTATTCATGCACTCTTAATATTGCTAATTTCATCGTCACTATGATGCTAGTTCTGGGTTGCTCTTCACGAGGGTTCATCCAACCTGCTTCCTTTTTCCTCTTGAACTTTGCGAGACCGACGGACTGGTGCGGAGATGGTAAATTTGTTGCAGAACGATCTGGAGAGCTTCTCTTGTCATAAGTAATTAGAAGATAAGTGAAACGGACATAGTTGGGATCATAGAAAGTTTCAGATTTAGCACCCTGTGATCTTGTTCCAGCTATTGGGATTCCATCAAATACTAACATCGCTATATATTCACCCAGATGTGGAATGGGAGAGAGAACAAAATGAATGCGGCATAACATGCACTCGTTGTCCCCCCCCCCCTCTCTCTCTCTCTCTCGCACACATCACATATCCATATTCCCCCTATTTGACAGAGGGATATACAAATGCATAGATAGTCCTTCTGGATTAGTCGTCCCCTCAATTAATCCTATTTATTTTGGTAGTCGATGGGGTTATCTTTACAGGATAAAAGAGATTAACTCCTCTTTTATTTCACTCGATTTGATTATACGCAGAGATGGATAGTGAGATAACTCTATAGATCGACTCTAAGTGACCCTCTCATCTCAACTTTATTATTAATATTTTAAAATTATTTTTTATATATTACCTCCCCGACCCTCCAAATTATCTAAAATGCCCCCTCAATTTATGCCCAACTTAGCTAATGTATTTATTTGACCTAAGTACGTAATGTTAAAATTTTAATGACTTATTTAACATAAATATATAATGTAAATAATTTAATAATTAATGTAATTATGTAAATATTTAGACACATCTGCCCATTATTTTACATGTAACATGAAATTATGTAAGTGTTTAGATACGTTAATCTTTTTTTTTACATTTAACGCCTGAGTACTTAAACGTTCATATGCATTATTGTTCTTACATTTCACGTACAATTATGCAAACCTTTGGACATGTTATTTTTTCTTCAAATTTCACGTGTAACTACATTTCGTCAAATATGCAAACCATTATACATGCTGTTTCTAGTGTGAAAAATATATGTTCACAGACATTTCGTCAAATAAATAGTTGCACACGAATTCAAATCAATAATTGTACACAGATCATCATCCCGAAAAATCCCTTTACACAAATTATTAATAAAATTAATAACTATACATAAATTTTCCTTAAATAAATAGATATATATGAACTTTCCGTCGAATGAATAGCTGCACAGATTTTTAAAAAATAATTGTATACAAACCCGTCGTCTCGAAAAATATCAATACACATTCGTACTAAAATTCATAGCTGCATGATACCAAAAAAAGTGTGAAAATATAAGTACACATTATACTAAAATAAATAGCTGTACATAAAAATTATTTAAAATAAATAACTGACCACAAACTGTAGGTCAAATACATGTATAACTGTACATAAATTCTCATTCAAATAAGTACATGTACATGAAGTTTCCATCAAATAAATAGTTGTACATAAATTTTTATTCAAATAAATAGTTGTACACGAAATATCTATACATACAGTTTATAATAGAAAAAGGATGCAACTGACATATGATAGAAAAAAAAATGACGAGAGTACAATGATAGACAAAAGGATGCAGCTACTGGCCGGTTTGGTCCTATACCATCAATCTTCACCTTCCATGAGGTAGGTCTTCCACGCCATTTTGAGCTTGACCATCGGCCCCATTTTGACTTCTTGTTAAATCTTGACGGTGAAGAGCCTTCACCTTGAAGTGAACTTCAAAATGAAGACAATCTAAGGCAGCAAGCATCCACATATGGCTGGAAATTAGTTCAAATACGGACATTCACAAGGGTGTATAGCATACAGAAATTCACAAGCAATTTTAACATAGTAAGGTTTATCTCTGTCGCTTTAAAATAATTTCATGAATTAAGTGGATAAACAACGTACCTAAAATTTATAGTAAATCATGTTGTTTCGCAGTGTGCCTATCTAGAAAGTGAAGAATAATGACATTTTTCATTCAGTACTTCTGGTAGAAATGGATTGGGATCACGGCGGAATAAATTATTATCATCCATTCAATTGAGGGTGTCACAACTGAATATCTAGTCATTGAATAAATATATCATCATATCTTAAATCATCATTGTCCATACGTCAGTTAGATCATGACATGGTGCCGCCATCATTCATAAAATTTGCCGCCATCATCCATATAAAACCTATATATATAGATACAACATGCATAAGTTGCTGGGGTTGCTCAATTGTGCCTTCCACCACCCACATTTATCCTTGTTGTTGATACAGATAATTATTGGAGACACCAAACATGCTAAAACACGTTAGAGTAAATGCTTAACATATCTACAAATATATCTTGAACATGCATAGCTACTTTCAAACACTAAATCAAATGCAGTGCAATATTATTTTCTGAATACAATACAATACATCAATGAAACAAACAATTAAAACAAATATGAAAATAGTCTTAAAATCCTCCAATATTGCCTAGTTTTTATAAATTAAAATAATTTTAATCTTCAATATATGCACACATCTTCAATATGGATATTTTCAACAGGATCACGCTTGGAATATGATTCAGATGATGGCAACAAAACTTTGTTGAAAAAGCCAAATGGTGTATGACATTTATGTTTTGAAGAAAATTGAACTAAGAAGAATGCTCCTATTCTCATATATATGTTCATATCATAGAAAAACAGACATGTGAAACATGTCTGGTGAATGAATTTACTAATACTTGGAATACTATCATACACCAAAGAAGATGCAGTCACGTTTTGAAATATTTATCCTAACTTCTTGTGAGAGAGCACTTAAGCCAGAGTCTCGAGACTTTAATTAATTTTCATGAGCATCGAGCACTAAATTTTCTGGCTGCAAATATAACATAGGGAAACACAACATACCAATCCTTTAAAATTGGGTACGTGGTACATCATCCACCCTTTGATACATCGTTCATCACTATTGCACCATACCAATCAAAAATGAACTGGAGTGAGGAGGTGAAAAAATGAGGCGAAGTGATCTGGAACATTAAATAAAAAGGAATGAAATTCTCTAGATGGATACAAACCAAGGTTTGTTGTCCCGCACGTCTCGACCATTTCGATCACGGCCCGGGACGAAATAAGATGGTACTGTCCCGCTCTATCTTGATCTATCTCGTCAAATGTCAAAATAAAAAAAATCTTTATATATATAATATATATATAATAATATAATAAATTTTTTTAATTTAGTTGGTTAAATGATTTGTGCGCTTCATTTAAGATGTCTTGGATTTGAATTTGTTGAACGTCCTTAAGATTTTGAGTTTTTTATATAAAAATCTTAAAAAGAAATTAAAATAACACATGTAATTGGTGAGTTTCAAATTCAAATCATCCCTGAATCGACGAAGACACTTAACCATCTTACTTATAAAATATTTTATATTTAAAATAAAATATTAAATATATAGAACGTTTCGATCACGACCCAATGTCCGGGCATCCCGCCCACCACCTAAGTCGGGTCGGGTCGTGCGAGTCAAATCGACCCGGACCGAGATTACAAACTCTGATACACATCTAATTCTTGGGAGTGAAACAGTAGCCGACTGATCAGCCCAACATACGTCTGATAGTTTTGTCAATTTATTTCAACCATGCAGCATCCTGGTGATCCCTTCCTCCAACACTCCTACTGAACTCGAATACTTTATCGCAGTAAGGATTAAAAAAAATGATGCCATAGAATAAAACACAGATTAAAATATTTAATTAAAATTTTAAGCTCCTATAACTAAATTAAACGGATGATGGGACAACTTAATCCATTCAACAATACCGTCCGACCAAACAATAGGAATAAAATATTTTATTATCGGAACAAAAAATTTATTATAAGAACAAAACATTACAGAAATAAAACATTTGTTACGAGAACGAAACTTAGTAAAATATTTCAATTCTATATCAAATGTTTCATTAATCTTGTAATAAAAAATTTCATTCTTTTATAAAATATTCTATTCATGTGTTTTCTTATCGAGTGCGTTCCGTATTTAATTAATGTGAAAAAATATATGTACGGATTTGATACGAAACGTCATTTTTTACTAAAAAATGATTCTTTCACCAATAAAAATAAAAATTACATGTTGATACGAATCTATGCATCAAATTTGATACACGAAATATTACTCAAACTTCTCTCGAAATTGTAGCACAAACTTTTGCATTTTTCTTCGGATCGGTTAACATGTCCGGGCTAATCGGCATCCACCAACAAAAGTTAATAAAATTGTGCGACTCTTTCTACTCATTAGGCAGGCAGTGTTTTCTCATATTTTAGATCAAAAATAAAATCCGGATCGGACTTGTTCTTCAAAACAAGTCGAATGTTCGAAGCTTAGCTTTAGACCCACATTGGGATGAGCTAATATCGTTAATTCTTGCTGCTCCGTGTTAAAAATTAACTTTAAACTCCGGAGTAATGCTTTGTGCACCGCATGCGGTGTACAAAGTCACGTCATTCTGCAACTCATGGCAGCGATTGGTCCACGTTGACATATACCACTTCACCGGTCGGACGAATCGAGACGTGCTCTGACAGATTTGAAGATGTTGTCAACTCATTAGCAGGGTCACGATTTCAACTTATCAAAAATGCCCTTGCAGTTTTCCCTCCATTGCGCATCGAGGTGGCGTGAAACTTCAGGAAGCGTCTTTCCCTCCAGTGGCATTGTCAACTGACTGTTTCTTCTGTCGATTCCCCCCGTCCCCTTCTTCGGTTGCTCATCTTCTCCATCGGCGGCCGTGATTAGTGGAGCGGAAATAGGCGCGGAAGCAGAAGGCCATCGTCTGCGCGTCAGCCCATCATCGACGAGGGTTTAGGGTTTGCTATGGCACCTAAGACCGGCAAGGAGAAGAGTAAGATGCTACGAGGTAATGTGCTTGGGGCAAAGGAAGTAGAAAAAGTAAAGGAGAGGACGAAGTCAGAGCCACAGGGAGAGGAAGCCCCATCCACTGCGAGGGCTGCTGAAGAAGAAAGGCAACATGAAACCGTATGCTTAGAAATAGCGCTAGAGAGGAAGGGCTCAACAGCAAGAGACGGGAGGTAAGACAATGTTCTACTAGAATGTAATATGTGGCATTCCACTGTAAATCTTTTCATTTACATGCAACCTATTTCATTCATACTGGCAGCATGGGTGGGCGTGAGGGTGGGGGTCTGTAACAAAACGATTACATATTTTTGAACAAGGGTGAAACATTTTGAACTTGAGTGAAATATTCTGCCCTGGAACGATTGAGGCAGCCTCAGTTCTTTGTAACTTATATTTCTTTGCCTTTTACAAAGAGTGAAATATTTTGCATATAAGTGAAAGTTTTTGAACAGAGGTGAAACATTTTGAACTGGAGTGAAATATTCTGCCATAGAACGACTGAGACAGTCTCAATTCTTTGTAACTTATATTTCTTTACCTTTTAAAAAGAGTGAAATGTTTTACATATAAGTGAAAGTTTTTGAATAGAAGTGTAATATTTTGAACTGGAGTGAAATAGTCTGCCCTGGAACGACTGAGGCAGCCTCAGTTCTTTGTAACTTATATTTCTTTACCTTTTACAAAGAGTGAAATATTTTGCATATAAGTGAGAGTTTTTGAACAGAGGTGAAATATTTTGAACTGGAGTGAAATGTTCTGTCCTGGAACGACTGAGGCAGCCTCAGTTCTTTATAACTTATATTTCTTTGCCTTTTACAAAGAGTGAAATGTTTTACATATAAGTGAAAGTTTTTGAACAGAGGTGAAACATTTTGAACTGGAGTGAAATATTCTGTCCTGGAACGACTGAAGGAGCCTCAGTTCTTTGTAACTTATATTTCTTTGCCTTTTAAAAAGAGTGAAATATTTTGCATATAAGTGAACGTTTTTGAACAGAGGTGAAACATTTTGAACTGGAGTGAAATATTCTGTCCTGGAACGACTGAAGTAGCCTAAGTTCTTTGTAACTTATATTTCTTTGCCTTTTAAAAAGAGTGAAATATTTTACATATAAGTGAACGTTTTTGAACAGAGGTGAAATATTTTGAACTGGAGTGAAATATTCTGCACTGGAATGACTGAGGCAGCCTCAGTTCTTTGTAACTTATATTTCTTTACCTTTTACAAAGAGTGAAATGTTTTGCATATAAGTGAAAATTTTTAAACAGAGGTGAAACATTTTGAACTGGAGTGAAATATTCTGCCCTGGAACGACTGAGGCAGCCTCAGTTCTTTGTAACTTATATTTCTTTACCTTTTACAAAGAGTGAAATGTTTTGCATATAAGTGAAAGTTTTTGAACAGAGGTGAAATATTTTGAACTGGAGTGAAATATTCTACCTTGGAACGACTGAGGCAGTCTCAGTTCTTTATAACTTATATTTCTTTACCTTTTACAAAGAGAGAAATGTTTTATATATAAGTGAAAGTTTTTGAACAGAGGTGAAACATTTTGAACTGGAGTGAAATATTCTGCCCCGGAACGACTGAGGCAGTCTCAGTTCTTTGTAACTTATATTTCTTTGCCTTTTAAAAAGAGTGAAATATTTTACATATAAGTGAAAGTTTTTGAACAGAGGTGAAATATTTTGCATACAACTAATTTTTTTTACACAGGGGTGAAACATTTTGAAGTGGAGTGAAATATTCTGCTCTCCAATGACTCAGGTAGCCTCAGTTATATTTCTTTTGAGTTCTTAACACGGGTGAAATATTTTGCATATAACTGAAATTTTTTACATAGGGGTGAAACATTTTGAAGTGGAGTGAAATATTCTGCTCTCCAATGACTCAGGCAGCCTCAATTATATTTCTTCTGAGTTCTTAACAGGGGTGAAATATTTTGCATACAACTGAAATATTTTACACAGGGGTGAAATATTTTACACTGGAGTGAAATATTCTGCTCTTGCATGACTCAGGCAACCTCAGTTATCTTTCTTTTACCTTCTTAACAGGGGTGAAATATTTTACGTACTACTGAATGTTGCACGAACTTTGAATGTTGCACGAACCATGTATAGCACTAAGTGCACCGACCTTGTGCATCATGCATAGACCTACATGCAAGCAGCTAAGTAATGCCACCGACCTTACTTGTAATATGCACTGACCTTATATGCACTCGCTGGAAACATGCACTGACTTTAGTGTGTGCATATGACTGTGCATTCAACTGATGAGGTTCTATTCAAATATGAAAATGTAATGACCCAAAAATGAAACTGGGACTTATTCTGACCTATAAAAAGATGATGTTGTCAAAGTCAATGAGTGGTCAAACCATTGTTGCCAATCAAGCTCCAATAACCACCACAATATCTGAGATTGCTGAAATCACATTGGCTTGCAGCTGATACCAAAAGGAAGCTTCATTGACTATGCAATGGGATGTTGTGGCAAATCCAAATTCTCAGAAATATGGGTGAGCAAAGCAGAGAGTGGGGGGGAAGCAAAAAAAATGATGAAACCAGTAAAGGGTGATGAGCCTCTCAAAAAAAAAGTGGGATTTGAATAGAAAATGGCCTCACCGAGAGCACTGATTGTATACAGAATGAGAAACTTCAATGTTGAGAACTCTTCTAAAGAGTCTGGGTCTTTACATTGCATTTACGGAAGCAACCCCGCCGACAATAGAGCAAGATCAGGTCATTTTGTAAACAATAGTGATATTCTTCCTCTACTCAAACTTTTGGAGGGCCTGGCCAAGGAAAACATGGAAGTGTCACAAAGGAACATGAAAAACTACATTTGCAATGAACACAATTCATGAATTATCTGTATGCATCATGGCCGTCATCAACCAGTGGTGATTCTTATCAGAGAGATCAGGGTGAGGTAGCAAACAAGAAAATCATAGTTATTGATTCTGATGAAGAAGATCAGCAAACGCAGATAATGTGCCATGGCATCAGAAATGCTAGAGTGGATTCTAACTCTTCTGTTGATCTGAATTATCAGCTGTCGGTCTAATATCACCAGGCCATTTGGATCAGCAAATCCATTATCAGCCCTCAGAGGCTTACTCACATTTGACCAGTGATGTTGACTTGCTGTCAGTTGGCGTTGACTGTTGAGTTTCTTGCGTTAACTTACGTTTATGCATATCAAAATAATCATCAAAGACTCATGAATGCATCAAAATTATATCTAAAATGAGTCATTTAAATTATCATCATCAAAACCCAACAAGGTTACATGAAGGTTATATAAAGAATGAGTCATAAAGATTGACATCATCAAAACCACAGGGACATGGACACAATATAATCCAACCAACGTCGCTACATAACATTGCTGGATAGTGTGCATGTACCAGCAATCATCATAGCAGATTGTTCTGTAGTCCATACTTGCACAGGAAATCTATGATCGAGATTATTTGCTCCTAAAACATCGACATTGACAGTAACATTGGACTTTAATTTGCAGCTACGAACGCATGTCCCATCATCATTGTCACATGCTTTACATTTCTTTGCTCTTTTAGATTTTCTTCGACACTTTTCAATAGTACTTTGTATTCTTTTTTCTCTCTTCCTTCCTTTCCTTGCAGTAATTGATGGATCTTTCACAATCCAGTCTAAGTTGGTACATCGAGGGTCTTTCACCGCACCTGAAGGACCAACATCTTTGATCATTTTTGATTGCATATGAGAAGTGTTTGCATCCATTAATGTAGACATTAGGTTTGGCAGCTCAGCTAATAGGAGTTCATATGCTTCTTCTGACACTGATCCAACCTCAGCAACTTTCATCAATCGGTAGCACAGATGTGTATACCGACCTCCCCTTGAATCTTTTCCATCGCTTGACTTGTTAAATTCATCTAGCATGTGACGCTAGCGCATCTCCTTTGTCAATCGCTTTAAAATATACCTCTCAGGAATTTAAAAAATTCCGCAGTATTGAAGTCCCACTAGTGCATGCCTGCACAAGTATCCATTAAATTCAAAGGATCGACAAGTGCATGAAACAACTTCACCAACTACATCACAATACACTGTATATTATTTCAGTAAATCCTTAACAATGTCAGCTCCAACTCCTTTGACTTTAATATGTTCAAAAGATTTTACCTCGCATGTGATTTTTGAACCTTCATTGTGAATTACCTTTGGGTGACATGATGCAATCTCTACCAATTCTGTTTGGAATTTTTTGAAAATGGCCCTTGCGTATATATTGACTGCCTGCTTCTCTAAGGGCGAAGATGTCTTTCGGTATGCTATTGTCTCCATACTTTTAACATCCGCTTCATTCTCAGCATCATATCTACTCTCTAATGCAAGTTCAAACTTTTCAAAAAACTCAGAGAGAGTGATCTTTGCATGAACATATCTATCAAAGAAGTGATTAATGCTCTCACTTCGTTGAGAAGTTGGCATTCCTGACAAAAAAATATGAAACCAACTTATTAAGATTACAGAAAAATATTAGTGTACTATGCTCCATTCTAACGCAATGCATTTTTGTGCATTATGCTTCAATCTAGGACAAAGTCTATTCTAGCAGTGCAAAATGTATCATTATAATACAAAGATAAGTCTAGTAGAACATGTTTTACCTGCGAAAAATGTATCATTCAAAAATAATGGTACCCATTTGACACGACATTCGTATAACTGATTCAACCATTCATTTTCTCTACATGCTTCATACTTGCACAATAACTCTTCCCACTTCTCTTCAAACTCGTGCACAAAAATTGAATCATAGATGCAGCTATCGAAGTCTCCCATAAAACCTTTGTTTGCTACACATATATGCCCAATCTTCTCTGGTATTTTTTTCAATATATGCCATAAACAAAACCGATGCCTAGCATTAGGGAAGACCTCCCTCACTGCTGATTCAATGGATTTGTCTTGATCAGTAATAATCGCAGTCGGTTGATTAATTTCCACCATTTACCTTTAACCAACAATTGAATACCCAAACAAATGATTCCGTCTTCTCATTGGAAAGCAGTGCACAACCAAGTAGGGTTAACTGACCATGATGATTAACTCCGACAAATGGAGTAAATGGCATCTCATACGTGTTTGTCAAGTAAGTAGTATCGAAAGATATTACATCACCAAAATATGAACAAACTAATCTTGACCTTGCATCCACCCAGAAAACATGTCTTAGCTGTCCATCATTATTCAAATCCATCATGTAGAAGAATGTTGGACTACTCATTTGCTGTTTGATAAAATGGTTATGCAATTTTTGTGCATCTCCTTCTTTTAATTGCCTCTGACGCTCTCAGGTTAAAAAATTTCTACAATCTTTTTCTGTAAAGTCAAGCGGTTGAATTCCACCTTTTCTTCTAGCAAGTGCAGACACTATCTGAGATGTTGGGATTCCTACCGTACGCATGTTCTTAATTTCTACCTTTTTCGACGTACATATTTTTCGATGTGACCTAAGGTATGTCACCGACAGTGGATTTAGGTCATGGTTATGCTCAATGACTGCATCTGCTATTGTCCATTTCCCTTTCTTTGTGAGAAGTCTTACTTTTATTGATGTAGGGTAACCCACTTTTAGAGAGTCTCTTGGGCGCTCACTGTTAGGATTTCTCCTTGACACCCCAGATTTCCAACAACCTAAATGTTTAAAATTTGGTATTCCTTTGTAGCTTCGACTGCATAATGTAGTGATGCCAAATCCAACCGATTTTACATATGCATTATAAAATTTGTGGACATCTTCCCCTATATCAAATTCTATTCCTATTTCTGGTGGGAACACACACAGTGCAGGCTTCTCAACATTTTTCGTGGGTGTATTTAAAATTTCACATTCATTGATGTCAACGAAAGGTGTAGGCTTCTCCATCGCATCTGCAATACTAAAATACATTGTTTATATATGAAATCCACTGTAATACGAATGAAATATACTATACAAGACTGTAATACATAATTAAGGAATTATCGGTGCACTGTATCAATGAAATATTTTGTACAGATAATAGATATAATGTACTATAATGAAATAAAATGAATTCGAATGACTATTAAAATGTTCATTATAGAGCAGAATATTTCAGTTGTATGCAAAATATTTCACCCCTGTTAAGAAAGTAAAAGAAAGATAACTGAGGTTGCCTGAGTCATGCAAGAGCAGAATATTTCACTCCAGTGTAAAATATTTCACCCCTGTGTAAAATATTTCAGTTGTATGCAAAATATTTCACCCCTGTTAAGAACTCAGAAGAAATATAATTGAGGCTGCCTGAGTCATTGGAGAGCAGAATATTTCACTCCACTTCAAAATGTTTCACCCCTGTGTAAAATATTTCAGTTATATGTAAAATATTTCACCCCTGTTAAGAAGGTAAAAGAAATATAATTGAGACTGTCTGAGTCATGCAAGAGCAGAATATTTCACTCCAGTGTAAAATATTTCACCCCTGTGTAAAATATTTCAGTCGTATGTAAAATATTTCACCCCTGTTAAGAAGGCAAAAGAAATATAACTGAGGCTGCCTGAGTCATGCAAGAGCAAAATATTTCACTCCACTTCAAAATGTTTCACCGCTGTGCAAAAAATTTCAGTTGTATGCAAAATATTTCACCCGTGTTAAGAACTCAAAAGAAATATAACTGAGGCTGCCTGAGTCATTGGAGAGCAGAATATTTCACTCCACTTCAAAATGTTTCACCCCTGTGTAAAAAAATTTAGTTGTATGCAAAATATTTCACCCATGTTAAGATGTCAAAAGGGGGACATATGGGCGTTTAGAGTGAATAATGTCTAGTAAGGCTCCAGTTAATGAGATAGGCTATCTTAACTGGAGCTTCATATTTAATGTGTAATAACAAGGACTCCATCTATTTATTCTTCAGCATAACAGCCTACCGTCTGCCATTAATACTGCTGTAATATATTTTACATTGAATACGTTTCCTCCAGTTTCAGTTACACATTTACTTCAGAGAAAAAAGGTAAACAGAATAAACGGAAGGAGAAAGAATATCATATCATGCCTAATAATGAGATAGCTCCAGTTAATGAGATAGGCTATCTTAACTGGAGCTTCATATTTAATGTGTAACAAGTACTCCATCTATTTATTCTGTAGCATAACAGTCTACTGTCTGCCATTAATACTGCTGCAATATATTTTACATTGAATACGTTTCCTCCAGTTTCAGTTACACATTTATTTCAGAGAAAAAAGGTAAATAGAGTAAATGGAAGGAGAAGATGCTGCAGCAGATACCGTTTTTCTCCTTTTACCTCACTCGCTCGGCAGAGCTTTGAATACGTCTCCTGATCAGACCTCCATCCTGTCTCCATAGAGAGAAAGTGAAGTCCGCGGTAGCAATAAAATGAAGAGTAATACTTTTTACTCTAAAATGAAGGCTTTAATATATCCATCACATAAGGGTATTTTCGGTATGCCAAAAATCGAGATTTACGCGGGAATGACACCATTTAATGTTAATGAGTTGACAATGCCATCAAATCGGTCAGAGCACATCTCGGTTCGTCCGACCGGTGAAGTGGTATATGTCAACGTGGATCAATCGCTGTCAATCGTTATAGAATGACGTGACTTTGTGCACCGCATGCGGTGCACAAAGTATTACTCTTAACTCCGCGTAATATTTACGGCAAAGTGGGTTTACAGTAAATATTGCAAACTCAAGTTCCATTGGCTGATCACACGGAGCCAATTTTACCCGAGAGAAAGGAGCCATACGTGAGCCTCACATTTCTTGAGATGAGATTCACGTTTTTATTTTTTTTGAATCGACTTTTTTTATTTTTATTTTTTTTTAAGTAGTCGAATGAGAGTGCAACTTACCCAACGAATAATTAAGGTGATTTAGACATCGCATCATAAAAATTTTAAAAAATAAAATAAAAAACTAGTGCACACCAGGGGTGGGTGTGCACTTAGCATTAACTATTTGTTGTGCAGTATCCTGTCACTCTGTTAATGATCCAATAGAGCGGAGTGATACAATGTACAACCTAACGACATAATGTGTATCATATCACCTTACAAGTGCATGCATGCATGGTATCACTTCGCCATTTTTTCACGCTATTTTTTCACACTTACCAACCTTTAAAATCTATCTATCGCACATGATTCTAGCTAGAGATGGCAAGGTGCATGTGATTAGAAACTTAAGATTATTATGCTAACTATATATATAATTGTAAAGAAATGTTCCTTTTCTCCACCCGTTGTACAAGTAGCTAGGTTGAATCGAGGGTAGGGTGGATCATGGGTTGGACTTGAAGGTGGGTTTTAAGTTTCAACCCCCAAACCTTGAAGGGGTTATGGATGGAGTTGGTCTCAACCCCTTCCTTCTTAGGCAACCGATTGCAGGCCGTTAGGGTAGTAGTGAGGTTAAATCAAGGCTTGGGCTTCAAATTGGACCTTCCTACACTGGAAAAAAAATAATTTTATTGAGAAACATTTGATATATAAGGTCATCCAAAAATTGTTACAGCTACTCTCGTTCATTATATTTATCGTCACGTTATCAACATGAAATTAAGTTATTTTATCCAATACTCCGGGGGAGGCTATTAAAATAAGACTCGACCCTGAGTCCAACAACTAATTACTCAACCTCTTATAAATGTATAACATCTCCCAGTTGGTAGGGCTGTCAATGGGTCATATAGGCCTGACCAACCTGTATATTTGGCCGAATATTGGGTTGGGCCGTGAGCCCCTTTCCAGCCGGTGAACTTTTAGTCGGGCCTAAAAATATGAGCTCGACTATTAAACGGGTTGGGCTCGGGTTTTTGAGTAGGGCTGACGGGACGGCCCGACCCGACCTTAGGTTGCCTTCTTGTCATTTTGTGACAATAAAAATATATTAGGAGAGTAAAATATAAATGTCGTATCCATTCTCCTGTCACACTTGACAGTCCGAATCCCTAGACATGCTACCGTCTCGTGCAAGGCGCGAATGACGAATCTCACTTCAAATCATCTTTTCTTAATTTCTTCCGTCATCAATATTTTCACTCTCCTCTCCCCTACACGGCACACACCCCACCCATTTCTTGTGTCTTTCGAGTGGTTGGATGTGTCTGGCCACCTCGCTCTTCTCCTTGCGTGGATCATCGCAGGTGCCTCCTCCTCCCCCTTTTGGATTTGCCAGCCATGGTGTTCGACAAGATCAAGGTCCCCAACCCTATCATTGAGATGGACAATGACCCTCTTCGCTTCCCTCGTTTCTTGGATCGTTGCATGTCTGGTTTGTATTTTGCCGTCAATTGCAGTTGCTCTGTGTGTTTTTTCTCATTTGCTCCCTGATCTGTGTCCCGACGTCCTATCTTGTTAGCATGGCTAAGTGAAGGAGGGGATGTGTGCTCCGAGTTTGTCAGATCTGTTGTTAAATCTTCGTTGATCTTATTGGTCATCCGTTATTGATAGATCGGTTTCGAACTGCGATTTGTTGGTGCTGATCAGGAAAAATATAACGATTGATTTTTTATGACCTCTTAACTTCTCCGCATGTTTATCAATATTTGGAGATGATGTGTTGATGATGATCACGGACGGTTGAAAGTGAAGTTTTTCTAAAATTCTTATTATTTATTAGTCTTTTGTGAGGAGGACACGATCTTTTAAAGTTTAATCGTAATTGTTGATCTTTTTAAATTTATTATGATTTATTATCGGGCTGGGCCGAGTCTAACTTAGACCTTATATTTTAGAAAAATAATCAGACCTGACTCGACATAACTCGGGCTCGGACCAGACCTGAGCTTTAAATTTAATTAGTCGGATCCGAGCTAAGCCTACCTAATCTTGACCCGAGATATACCCATTGACAGCTCTACTGTTGGTCAAACACAATACATCATCACACGGAGCCACTCATCTATGCAAGTGGATCCACAGAATCAACGGCGCAAATGCGGTATTGTGGTTGGACCCTTCCCAGAGAAGTAGCTTAGGCCTTAAGGCAGACGAGAAGGCCAAATACCTCTTTTCTCCCACACCCATCAGTCACCAATTGCTAACCTGTTCGTCTCTGTTTCCTCAAATATATTTCAAGGATTATTGTAAACTAGTTCCCTTACTTGTATGTATAGCTTGTAAAATATTATTTCTGAATATATATATATAAGTTAATATAATTTAATTGTAGTGATTTATATACATAAAACTATCTCATGTAACCTGTAATAAATAAATAAACAAATACATTAGTTTTAGATATATTTATTTCATAGTGCAAAGTGCAAAAAAAACTCTATTTTGTTAAATAAATATAAAAGTGTCCATCTATAATGTGCTGTCATATGTTTTTGGAGTCAAAGGTAAATTTACACTCATGTTTATATAATAAAAAATAATGTGTATAGATATGATGTTTCTACAATTATATATGTGACATGGATAATTTACGATTATCCCAAATCTCAACCTCTTTAAAACCCAATCAGGTCCGGAGACCCTATTTGCGTTCTGAGTTTCTCCCCACCGAGTCCCCGACGAGGACAACGATCGAGAGCTGAGCCGGCCGGCGCAGTGGGGGAAGCGAGGGGCGATGGGGAAGCAGCGGAGCAGCGGCTTCAAGTCGGTGCTGGTGGTGGCGGGGGGCTTGGCCTTCGCGTGGCTTACCGTCGAGATGGCCTTCAAGCCCTTCCTGGACCGCCTGCGGGACGCCGCGGCCAAATCCGACCCAGGCCGCGACCCCGACGGCGACAGCGAGGACGCGGAAGGCATCTCGGAGTCGTCCTCGTCCATGTCTCCCTCCGGCGAAGAAGGAAAAGCCGGGAAACAGGAGAAGTAGAAGGGGCAAGGGGAGAGGCGTGGATTGGCGAGGTCTGATCCAGAGAGAAACCCCTAAATGGGAGCCAGATGTTTCCTCTCGAATCCATCCACGGTCTTGCTTTGGTTTTTATTTTGACAGGGCTTCTAGGTTTTTGGGTCGTGCTAATTATACAAATTATGGTTAAACATTGTGGCTTTATCTCTGTGTGAGATGCATATCCTTGTAGCTTTAAGACATGTGAAAAAATCATAGTTTTATCATGAGCAAGCTTCCAGATTCAAGGTTATGGATTAATGGGTTTTGAGATGTTCCTGTTTCTTTACTCTGTTGGTTTCCCTGAAAGGTGCAAAAATTAGGATTTTTGCAGTACTTGAAATGAGATAATCTCACAAACACTCGCTTCTGTCATGTGAGAGAAGAGAGAGAGAGACCCAAGTTAATGAAATAATAACTGCATTCTTCCTTGATCTCAAGCTTCAATGGTGCTGTATCCTACAGTTTTATCCACCCTGTTAATCCTCATGGATGCCCTCGCCCAGCCCACCCCATCCCACTTACCTCTCCCGGCATAAACGTTGGAGATAAGAACAAACATCCCACTACTCCCGGGACCCAATTCCGCTATCTTATCCCCCAACCTCTCTGCAACCTCCAAATCGCCGTTGATCCGGCAGCCGCTCAACATCGCGCCCCAGATGGCGATGTTTGGCCGGACTGGCATCGCCTCCACGAAGCTCTCTGCTTCGGAGAGCTGCCCAGCTCGGCTCAGAAGATCCACCATGCACCCATAGTGCTGCAAAGTTGGTGTGATGCCACGAACGTTCCTCATTTCGTCGAAATACCTGCGACCTTCCTCGACCAGTCCGGAATGGCTGCAGGCGCTCAGCACCCCTATGAAGGCGATGCCGTCGGGCGTTACACCATCCTTCTGCATCGCTTCGAAGAGCGCTATGGCTTCCTGCCCATGCCCGTGCATGGCCAGTCCGAAGACCATGCCCGTCCATGCCACCACATCCCTCCTCTCTAAACGGTTGAAGAGTTGGAAGGCGCTGTGTGTGTCCCCTGTCTTCGCGTACATGCCTAGAAGGGTGGTCTGTAGAGCAATATCATGGCTGCCGTTGGTCTTTTCGACGTGGGCATGGACGCCTTGCCCCAGTCTCCGGTCGCCTCGCTGTGCGCAGGCGCCCAATAAGCCCAGCAGAGTCACCTTGTCCGGTCGCGCACCCGAGGTGCGCATCTCTGCGAAGAGCTCCATTACTTGGTCAGGCCGCTCGTACTGGTTGTACGCGGCGATCATGGCGTTCCAAGAAGCTTCATTTCTTTGACACATTCCGTCGAACAGGTCACGCGCAGTTTCTAAGCTCCCGCACCGCGCATACATGTCGAGAACGGCGGTGGCGAGAATGACATTACATCGGATTAAATCAGATGACCCAATTCGGTGAAGTTGGCGATGTACCCATCTGCCGGTGTCCAGGTCTCTGCTCTGGGCGCAGGCCGCAAGAACATTCACCATGGTGACCTCGTTAGCTTGGACGCCGGCGACGCTCATCTCCTTGAACAATCTAATGGCGTCGCCGGGCCGATTCACCTTGACGTAGCCAGCGATCATGGTCGTCCACCCCACCACGTTTCTATGGGGAGCCCTCTGAAACAGAGCCTCCGCAGACTCCACATCGCCGCCGCCCACATACGCATGCATCAAGCTGCTCGACACATACAAATCCGCCTCGTACCCAGTCCTCACCACGCGGCCGTGGACGCACCCGCAGAGCGGGCGGTCGGAGACGGCGGCGCAGGACCGGAGCACAAAGGGGAAGGTGAAGTGGTCGGGCTGGTATCCCCGCCGCAGCATGTCTCTGTACACGCTTAGGGCCTCGCCGAGGTGCTCGCCGCAGGAGAAGCCCCTGATCATGGAGTTCCAGATGTAGACGGTGGGGCGGTCGATGCGGATGAAGACGGCGCGGGCATAGTCGAGGTCGCCGGGGCCGGGGTCGGTGCAGAAGTCGAGGAGCCTGCTGAGGGCGACGACGTCCCTGACGAGCGCCGTGGCGAGCATGTGCGCGTGCAGCTGCCTCAGCTGCCGCATGCTCCGGCATGCTTCCAGCAGGGCGACGGCGGCGTCCCAGCCGACCATATCTCCCGGCGGTCACTGGACTGTGTTCAGTTTGGAGTCGGGAGAACTCCTAACGTGGGTGTTTTGGGTTGGGTCCGAATTTGTAACGAGAAGGCCCAGTTGTGTCGAACCCCAAGCCCATGACAGTAGAGGTCAGGGGGTCCAAAGGAGTGGAGCTTTATTTGAGTGGTACTCGTTGGCACGGAGCTGATGGCTTATTTGACATGGTGGGTGTGAGAACATTCCTTTTATGTAGTCTCTAACACGGATAGAAGGAAGAAGGTGATTGTACGTTGACATCACTTCGGTTTGCCTTTTGTAAAGGACCTCAATTATCGTGACAGGATCGATCATATTGATATATGTAGAGGCGAAAAAATAGTTTCTAGTTCTCGTACTATATTTTAAGATTTATTTGGTGGGGAAAGATCGTCCGATAACCCGTGAAAGTCTGCAAACACCAGAAAAATGGCATCAGAAGGAGTCCTAGATGTTATCTCAAGGGACAACTCTCCGATGCTTAAGGTAGAATCTTAGAGGATGGAGATTAAGGAGAAATAGAGGGGAGATAGAGAGAGCCGGAAGGCGATTGAGCAAGTCTGGAGGGGTGATCGAACTTTCGCAGGAGTGCTCGCTGTATCCAGTGAGTGCTCGAAGAGTGTTCGCTGGGCGGTAATTGTAACGACCTAAGATCCGGATACCGGGAATAACCCGATACCATTTGAATCCTGACCCGTCGCCCACGAGCCGGAGGGCTCGGAAGGGCTAAACGGAGTGTAGAGACATAAAGAAATAGGAAATAAAGCAGGATAATTCAACAATTAATAGAAATAAACAATCTAACTACAGAGTCCAGTCCAACCAAAGTACAGTCTAAGGCAGGGAACCGTACCTAACACCGAGTGAACACTCGACCCGACGAGCTGACAACGAAGAACCTCCGCGTAGCACCCTCGAACCTCGAGGAAGAACCGTCACACCTGAAAAGTAGGGGTGAGCCTCCTATCACTGGCTCAGTAGGGGTCCCGCGGAACCCCAACCGTAAACAACGGCGGCAGCAGAAAGCAACAATTACAGTTGGAACAACAAACCAGTGGCCGGTAAAATCTTGGCTCTACAGCTACTCCTACTATGCCTGAAAACGCGCCCCAATCTCGCAGTCGGGGGACCACCGAACTAACAGAAAAACCCTGGCTACGCTGCCAGGAAAACCATCACGACACCAATGTCGTGGAGGCCCGTCTCACAGACAAAGGCCCAACCCAAGACGACGCGGTCTGGGTAGACACGATCATGACCTCGCCGTCGTGAACCCTACACTGACTAGGGAAAACCCTCGATGACGCTCACCGGAAACCCTAGACCTCTACCTCAGGAAACCACTCGGAAACTACGAGTAAAATCACATCTCGCAGACGTGAAACAGAAACTCGAGTCACTAGAAACTCACGTCACGTGACGGGAGTACCTGCCCACCAGAAGCAAGGCCGGATGCGTCCACTGACGACTTAGTCTGCAACCTCATGTGTCTCCTTGCGACGTCCCAGGCGGAGAATGAGACACCGTATAGTAACCAGGAACACAAAATAAGGACTAGTTAGGGTCGCGCTCGTCAGCGCGGGTTCGACGCCCCCAACCACGTGTGCACACACAGACCATGCGCCCTAGGTCAAATCCTCTAGCTGGTTCTTCCCCAAAGCTCGGACTCAGGCTGCGCGTAGGGGCCCTACGGTAACCAGCCTAACAACCGTCTCTCTCGGGTAAGCCGCTCCACCACTCCCTGGTGGGTCAACACACGCGTGCTATAAGAAGGCTACGACTAGTGGAGAGTCATTAACGTGATCACGGAAAGTCACGCACGTACCCATCGTGAGTAACGCGGAGTACCAGGTGGCTCAAGGCCACCAGACTCTGGACGGTCCACTAGACCTACTAAATCCAACGGTCCTTGAGTCACGAGACTCGAGTCAAGACCGTTGTACTAGGACGACTCCATGTCGTCAATCTGGCCTACCCCTAGGTCAAAAACCACAGTAGGACAATTTATGAGGCGGCTCAGGGCCGCCGAGTTCGATTCTCTTAGAAGGGAAACCTCAGAAAGCCCCCAGCCACATGCTGAGTCACAAGACTCACACTTCAGAGCCCATATGCATGGCCCACACGAAAATCACATTCCGAAGAAGCTACGATGCGCAGGGACAGCCCACCGCACTCATACCGATACACGGGGTTGTCCAAATCCTAAGAAAAATCACGATGACTCCGGACGGGAAAAACACCATCTACAGACACAAATTCCCACAGGGATGGCCCATGATGACCCACATAGGAAGCTCGGATCACGAAGAGTCGCGCGGGCACCTCTCCCACGAAACCGTACCGCATACGGACACCTCGGGGCAAGGGAACGCGAAACATGGCACCTCTGAGGCTAAAGGGCATGGGCGGCCACACCTGTGGCCGCCCAACACCAGGGCTCCTCTTGGCCTGGGCGGCCACACCCTTGGCCACGTAGAGGGCTAGGCGGCCATCGACCTAGCCGCCCAGACCTGGGCCATGCAAGGTGAGGGTGGCCCGGGTCCTGGCCGCCCAACACCCCTGGGCTGCTAAACCCGTGGGCCAGACCAGGGCACAGACGGCCACCTATGTGGCCGTCTCCTGCGTTTTACGGAGACGGACCGAGCTTCGCCGTGAGCTCGGTTCCACGCCCCATTCGCCTCTCTGCAAAGGGAGAAATAAGGGGAATTCATCCCAAGACATTCCTACTACTGGAAAACCCAATCAAAACCACAATCGGGCCTCGAATCGGCCGAAAATTGCCGCTCGCCCCAAACATGCGATTTTGACCCCAGTGTGAAATAAATCCACTCTCGGCCTCGCCTCGGCCTATAAAACGAGAGGAAAGGAAGTACAAGGGCTAAGGATCTATCCCCCTACCTCCACCGAAGATTCCACACACCAAGGATGCCGATCCACGTGAAAACGTCCGCGAAACCCCCATCGGTTCACGAATGCGCACCCGAGCTTCCTCGCGCCACCATGCCTCGATCCTCGCCCTGTCCACGCAGGTCCTCGCCCCACGAGCATCGCCACCTCGCCCTCGTCCATCTATGTCGGCCGCCCGGAGAGAAGAAAATGTGAGAGAGAAGAGAGAGGGTGAGAGTGAGAGAAATGAGAGATGGGGAGAGAGAAAAAGGGGGTGGTTTAAATAGAAAATCTAGAATTTATAAAAAATACAAAAAATAGGCAAAAATACTCCCCATGATCCTCGAAAAACGCACAACGCACTGGTAACGTCCCGGAGTCGGAGAACGCAACGGTTCGCCCCACACGGGATTTCGAAAGCTCGACAGACAAAAATACGCGTAAATCACAAAACTCAATCCGGGACCCACAAAAACGATCTGAAACCCACAGATCCAGATCTGAACAATATTCGAAAAACTCGGGGTGTTACTGTAAGGGTGGTTGGAAGGTGACTGGAGCTCTACTATGTGGAATCCGCTCTCAAGGCTTCGTGGGTCGGGGTCTCTCTTGCCGTGTCGGTAGGTTAGTTCTCATCTGTCCACCTTGTTCGTGGACGAATGTCAATTTATAGGGGTTATCCTCACGGTGAGGGCCTATCCCTTAGCAGGGAAGGAGGCGAGTAGTGGGGTAATGCCTCTCCGTGATCGTGGGGAGTTTCTTGTTGAGGGTCTGTTCCTCCAGAGTTGGGTGGCTCTCAGGCGAGTCTTACGATGCCTATAAGACATGTTTGCCTTTAGCGGAGTTGAGGCCGACGTCGTAGGGGGTAATGTTCGATCGCCGGAGGGTCGTCTGGCATTCGTTGCGCCTGAGTTGATGTCCTTTGCGAGTTGGCGAATCCGATGACTGACCACACTGGGCCGTCCATTGTGGGCTGCGGCTGTCGGGGGCCCGTTGCGCTCATTGTAGATCTCTGGTCGATGCGGGCCTGACGTACACTACAAGAAAAAGTGGCTATAGCGACCGAATTAGCGACCGATTTAATCGGTCTCCATTCGGTCCCAAATAGAGACCAATTCGGGGAGGATCGTCTCTGAAACTTTTTTTGTTCCGAGGATTTTGCACCAACATTTTGTTGGGCTATTTTGCTTTGCAGGGGGCTTCCTGTGTGGCTGAAGTATGTGCCAGGCATCAGCTTCAGGACGGACAACGAGCCTTTCAAGGTCCCTTCTCCCTTCTCCTCCCAGTTTTCTGCACACTCATGTGGTTCTTAGTTCTTGAACGATGGTAGAAACCAAAGTACATCTCCATGCAACCACCTGCTTAGATGTTCTATGTTGCAGACGGCAATGCAAGGCTTTGTCCAGAAGATTGTCCAGATGATGAAGGCTGAGTCGCTGTTTGAATCCCAAGGCGGTCCTATTATCCTCTCCCAGGCATGCTCTTTTTTTTTTCTGGGCATGTTCAGCTGTTCTCTATGCTTTTCATTCATGAAACACACACTTTTGTGAGATGTTTCTGTTTGCTGCCCTTGTCTTTGCCCTCTTTTGGGTATGCGTAAATAGTTTCTACTGCTTGTGCTTGCAAGCAGGAAGATTTAGAATGTTGAAACAGTTGTGAGAGCATAATTAGTCTGAATTACTGACTTGGAAGTGTTCAATTGGCAGATTGAAAATGAGTATGGACCAGAGAGTAGGTCACTTGGGCCCGCTGGTCATTCATATATGACTTGGGCTGCGGAGATGGCTGTCGGACTAAAAACGGGTGTTCCGTGGGTGATGTGCAAGGAGGACGATGCCCCAGATCCAGTGGTGAGAGACTTGTGTTACTTGATCTGCATGTCTACTATATTTCTGCTCTGGTTCTGCTCTGGAGGAAGCAAGGCGGTTGGACCCCTCGCTCAGCTTAATTCACATTGACCAGCTCATGTTGATGGCTTCTTTGTTTTGGACTAAGGCTAAGGAAAAGCTGGTTGATGGTCATTCTTATTGTTCATTCATGATGCTTGTGTTCTCTCCCGTAGGCTTTAATTTATGCCACAGAAGTTCTGAGCACATTTTTTCCTTTTTTTTCTAAAATTTATGGAACAGATAAACACCTGCAATGGCTTCTACTGTGACAATTTCAATCCCAACAGACCTTACAAACCTAAGATGTGGACTGAAGCCTGGAGTGGCTGGTAAGTTCCTAGCTCTTAATGGATTTGTTATTCCTTGAAGCTTCTTTTGGTGTGTGTGGGTGTTGGTGGTAGAGGTGGGAATTCGTAGCTCATAACCTCTTCTACCTTTATCCTCTCTGTGAAGGTTCACAGAGTTTGGAGGCACAATTCACAAGCGACCAGTTGAAGATTTGGCATTTGCCGTGGCTCGATTCATACAGAATGGGGGTGCATTCATCAATTATTACATGGTTGGAGCATGTCTTTAATTCTTGGCATTCCATTCTTTTTGAGCAACTGGACTTTCAAATTGTTTTGCTGTCTTGCTGAAGCTAATGTACTTTTTTCTCTTCTGCATGAACAAACAGTACCATGGTGGAACTAATTTTGGACGCACAGCTGGAGGCCCGTTTATCACAACAAGCTATGATTATGATGCTCCAATTGACGAATATGGTGAGATGTATGACTAATCTTTTTTGTCCTAGATGAAGAACCTGAAACCTTGGCTGAAAATTTTGCTCTAGATATTTTGTATTACCGAGTGAAACATTTCAATTTCATTTTCATTTTTTGTTATCTGGTAACAGCCAATTGGCACGGTATTTTTGTCAGTGAAAAACCAAAGTTTGTGAAGCTGGTTAAGTTTGTATAACCCTTGAAAGTTTCTATTACTCATAGTTGTATGTCCCAAAATACTCCTGTTTCATAAAACTTCATTTTTTGCTCACTAACATTTTCCTATTACTGCTACTTGTGGCAAATTTGCAGGCCTCATCAGGGAACCAAAGTATGGACATCTGAAAGAGCTGCATAGGGCCATTAAATTGTGTGAAAAAGCTTTGGTTTCTGCGAATCCAACTGTTACATCTCTAGGGAGCTATCAACAGGTTATGAGCCTTCTTTTCCGATTATTGATGCAGCACTCTGAATGCCTGGAAATATACTCATCAATTTTTAAATTCTTATGATATGTTGTTGGCAGGCTCATGTTTTCTCTTCGCAAACTGGAGACTGTGCTGCTTTCCTCTCTAACTATGATCCTAATTCCATCGTGAGAGTTATGTTTAACAACATGCATTACACCTTGCCACCCTGGTCAAGCAGCATCCTTCCTGACTGCAGAAATGTAGTATTTAATACTGCAAAGGTATGTGATACAAACCACTGGAGAAGAATGTTTTTTCTCATTATTAATCGTGTCTTGTAAATCATCTGCATAAAATTTTCTTTACGTCCCCATTTTGGATTTCTTGGTGGCTTCATGTGTACCCCATAGTGTAAATAGAATAAACAGCACTATCAATTCCTGTGTCTAGTTTAGATCATATGTGCATGGCGAAGCTATGTTCAGCATGCTTTGCTGTTCCTAAACATTTTACCAAATAGTTATATATTTTTTTGTATATTGCTTAAGCTAACTCTCCTTTCACCATATAGGTCGGAGTTCAAACGTCACAAATGCAAATGATGGCAACTAATGAATTATCACTGTCATGGGAAAGGTACGATGAGGAGATCATTTCCATGGGAGATAATTCTTTATTCACCACAGTTGGACTATTAGAGCAGATAAATGTGACAAGGGATATGACAGACTATTTGTGGTACATTACCAGGTGAGCATCAGGACCAGCATAAATATCCTGCTAAAATGGGTATATTTGGAGAATTCGTAACCTTAGTTTCTATATTCCTTTTTCCTCCACTTGTCGTCTTTGCATTTCATCACTCTTTAACATGATTTATGCTTCCTGGATGATGAAAGTACCGAATGCTCTAATGTCAGAATGCTACGGATCTCTGCACTGCCTAGTCTTGATTTGGATACACCAGCCATATTCACCTTGGCAAGGATTTTTCGGTGACCTCCTATTTAAAATTCTTTGATTCCAGCGTCGACATTAGTGCATCAGAAGCTTTTCTCAATGGAGGCCAACTTCCAAATATCATCGTGCAGTCCGCTGGCCATGCTTTGCATGTTTTCGTCAATGGGGAACTCTCAGGTGGATTTACTAATTTCCCATTCTGGCCAAATTATTAAGTGTTACAAGTAAATTTTATAAAAACAAGGACATTCAAGTTCTGATTTTGTGATTCCAACAGGATCCACTTATGGGAACAGGGAGAATAGGAGGATTACCTATAATGGTAATGTGAAGCTGCGTGCTGGATCAAATAGAATCGCTCTGCTGAGCGTGGCTGTTGGACTGCCAGTCAGTAACTCCTACCTATGTTTGTTGTTTTACTCAGAAGCTAGACTTTAAGGAAACTTACACACTGGGGAAGAAACTTACATTAATCTGTCTTTCCCCTTTTTTAATGAAGAATGTTGGAACACACTATGAGAATTGGAATACTGGAGTTCTAGGTCCAGTCGTTCTTCATGGTCTGAGTGAAGGAAGAAGAGACTTAACATGGCAGAACTGGTCCTATCAGGTCCTTTTTATTTTTCTTTGAACAGTTATGCATTCATAAATTGGAAGTCGTATGAGCTCATTGCGTTTTTTTTCTTTCTTTCTTTTAACATAGGTTGGTCTCAAAGGGGAAGCTATGAATATCAACTCTCTAGAGGGAACTTCATCAGTGGAATGGATGCAAGGGGCATTTGCAGCTCAACATCAGCAACCATTAACATGGTACAAGGTAACATATGGGCATCAACTCGCTCTTACTGAATTACAACTGTTTTGGCAACTAGAGTTTATGTCTTAAGTTTTTTCAGGCTTCCTTCAATGCACCTGGAGGAGACGAGCCATTGGCCCTGGACATGGGTAGCATGGGAAAGGGCCAAATATGGATAAATGGACAAAGCATAGGAAGATATTGGAACGCATATGCACCAAATGGCAATTGTAACGGGTGTACTTATGCCGGAACATATCGGCCTCCAAAGTGTCAGACTGGTTGTGGTCAGCCTACACAGCGGTGGTAAGGGAGCATTAACTAAATTGTATTGCTTTTTTGTGTTGAACTTAATTTCTTTAGCACTTTTATGTTCCTTTTTCTTAATGGATGATCCTCTGAAGATTCTTCCCTCTTTTGTGTGGGACTACCTAATGCACATCCCTGTCCTTCGTCATTCAAAATGGTGCTTACCATCCAAATCAATTTCGAGGTTTCCATGCAGCAAGTTTACAATTTGCACTAGTTGTAACGTGTTATGCTTTCCCAGGTATCACGTGCCGCGATCCTGGTTACAGCCAACCAGAAACCTTCTAGTAGTTTTCGAGGAGCTCGGAGGCGATTTTTCTGCTGATTCTGACACCCCTTGCTTTTATTTTATCAAGCAGGCACTACCTGCGCTTGTCCCTATGCTGTTGGAGACACTCCTTAAGCAAGAAGACGACCAAGATCAGGATGAAGGAGTTTGGAATCTTGCAATGGCTGGAGGAACATGCTTGGGTTTGGTTGCACGGACCGTGGGAGATGACATTGTGCCTCTTGTTATGCCATTCATAGAAGAAAACATTAACAAACCTGAATGGAGGCAGCGAGAAGCAGCAACTTATGCATTTGGTTCTAAAATCTGAAATACCGGTCGGATGGCCGTGCCGGTCATTCCAATACGACCGGGGAGATGAAAGTGACTTGTCAGAACTGACGGAATCCAAATCGGATGCCCGGTTTGAGCTCGGCGCTCAAACTTCATTTTTAAAATACACTTATTTCAAATGAACTGTTAGGACGGGTCCGGGGGTCTAAAATCTGAAATACCGGTCGGATGGCCGTGCCGGTCATTCCAATACGACCGGGGAGATGAAAGTGACTTGTCAGAACTGACGGAATCCAAATCGGATGCCCGGTTTGAGCTCGGCGCTCAAACTTCATTTTTAAAATACACTTAGTTCAAATGAACTGTTAGGACGGGGCATTTGGTTCTAAAATCTGAAATACCGGTCGGATGGCCGTGCCGATCATTCCAATACGACCGGGGAGATGAAAGTGACTTGTCAGAACTGACGGAATCCAAATCGGATGCCCGGTTTGAGCTCGGCGCTCAAACTTCATTTTTAAAATACACTTAGTTCAAATGAACTGTTAGGACGGGTCCGGGGGTCTAAAATTCGAAATACCGGTCGGATGGCCGTGCCGATCATTCCAATACGACCGGGGAGATGAAAGTGACTTGTCAGAACTGACGGAATCCAAATCGGATGCCCGGTTTGAGCTCGGCGCTCAAACTTCATTTTTAAAATACAAGATGAAATTTGAACTTATATTGTGTGTGTGTATTTATATATATGAAAATGAGCTGGCTTAAACTATTGGCATACTCTTGTTAATGCTTGATTTCTTTATTAAGTCTTGTTAATGCTTGATTTCTTTATTAAGGATTTGATTATAATTTTTTTAAATGATATACAGGATCATCCGTCGCGAGATGTTGGACGAGACGACGACCAGGATGATGTTGGACGAGACGACGACCAGGATGAGACATATGTGGAGGATTTGTGATTTTATTTTAGTTGTGTATGTTGTCATTTTATTATTATGGATGTATGATTAATTTGTGATTTTATTTTAATTGTGTGTAATTTGAGGTTCGTGGAGATTGTGATCCGTGTAGTTGATTTATTATTGTTTTATGAAATTGTTATTTATCAGGTGTTTGTATGTGATGAATTTGAGATTTGTCGATATTGTTGTCTGTGTAGTTGATTTTATATTTATGTTATGAATTTGTTATTTATCAGGTAATTTATTTATCAGTTTAAATAAATTTTTTAAAAAAAAATAATGCAAAATTAGCGACCGCATGGAGACTGAATTGCGACCGAATAGCGACTATACGTTATATTTCTTTTATACTTTGCGACCGACTGGCGACCGAATTGAGACCGAATAAATCCGATAGGTTAATTTTATTTTTAAAAATACAACATAATTCGAGACCGAATAGCGACCGAATTGAGACCGACTTAATTAGCGACCGGTCAGGCGACCGATTATAATCGGTCTCTGGTAACGACTGATACTGCGACCGAATTATATCGGTCGCTATATAGCGACTATTATATAGCGACCGACATATTCGGTCGCTAGATAGTATCTGTTCGGTCGCAATGGAGATTTGCGACCGATCTACGACTGAATAGAGACCGCTAGGTCGGTCGCTATCCGCGATTTTTCTTGTAGTGGTAATGGGCCTTTCCTGGACCATACCGATTTTACGCTCCTCAATATCCGTTTTCACTGCATTAAAGATCTGATTACGACCGTCCGATAAAAGAAGTGGCGAAATATAATTGGCGCTCGGATATTTGTAGAAGCAACATAGGATTGAATGAAATATCTTTAACCTTTTATTGTAATTCAGTGATGTAACTAGCACTTGCTCTATATATACGATTAAACATTTCCATTTTATGTGCTCAGTTCATGTCTTGTTATACATGTTCATCTCTATACTTGTATCTGAAAGCAGTAGAGGACAATATTCTGTTTTTAATTCAGCTACAGTTCTATGTGAATGCGCTTATGTGTTTGTTGCTTTGACCCCCTTTTGTTGCTTGAAGAAAGGGGGAGAATATTTGCATGGAAAAATGCGTGTTAAGATATCTATGCATTGGGGAAGAATATTAAAATAGCACATTGACATAAAGGGGGAAATAATAAGCGTGCAAAATTGTGGGAGAAGCAAATGGGGGAGAATATGATAGACGATGAAAAAATAATTGAGAGGGGGAAAGTATGAAAAATGTGCCACAAAATTAGAAATGCAACATATATGGACCTTGCCCAACTTCTGCAGGGGATAATTAACCGCATCCATCTTTCGAGCAGCTGGTTGGACTGATATTTGCATGTTTGGCAGTTCTTCTTAATTCATCCTGTCCCTTGTTCATGTCCTCGATCCTCTAACGTGTGCTCAAATAGACAAAGCATGCTCTTCCTGCACTTGGAACGTCTCAGCCATTCAAATGATGAGGAAGTTGTCACCGATGCCTCCTGGGCGCTTTCATATATATCATATCTGGTGGGACTAATGACAAATTTCAGGCTGTCATTGACGCTGGTGTTTGCCCTCGATCGGCTTGTTGAATTTGTTCTGTACGTATGTATTGATTTTGCTCACTCACTGATTTGTCTCCATCATTAATTTCTGACCTTGTTCTATCGCCTTTGTTTGATCACAGCTTAAAATACTTGTAACTCTCTGATGATCGTTTTGTTTGCTTCCCTTCGTACCTTCGGTGTTGATTCTTGCCTGCGAACAGTTGGAAATAGTATTGTTACTGAGGAGGGTGAATTCGGCTCAGCCCATATTAGGCTCATCTACAGCAAAGCCCAATTTAACTCACGGTCCACGACGCTCCTAACAGGCCACTACAGCCACGGCCCGCTATGGACGGCCCAAGACAAACGGTCCTTGGATTCGACGGCGTGAAGGGCTTTGGCCCAAGCGCAATGACCACCGGATGACCTGCCGGTGACTTACCTCCCACGACGCTGGCTTCGACCCCACGACGGGCGAACACACCTCACGAGCGCCGTAAGACTCGCCTGGGGATCGGCCGACTCTGGGGTAACTGCCCCTCAATGGAAAACTCCCGCCACGATCACGGGGAACGTTACTCCACGACTTACGCCTCTCTGCTAAGGGATTGGCCTTCGACACTAGGACAACCCCCTATAAAAGGGACCTCGACAGAGGACACACGGGGACGGTGAATTCCACCAAGAAATACCCACAGAGAAACAAGTCAGAGAGCTCCGCATTCTGCGACTACTGGAGAGGTCACGACTGTCCCGTTCTAAGAGAGAATCCCTTTCGAGCACCCTTATCGCCCAACGAGCACCTGTCGGGTGGTCCTTGGTAACGGCGAGCACCCGTTCGGAAGATTTACAGCTCTCTCAGATCTACTACAACGACCTCCACCACCTACTCTCCTCCATGCTCTACTTCACTCTCTGCTTGATCCTTTGCTGACATAAACATCGGAGGGTTGTCCCTTGGGATAACACCCAGGGCTCCTTCTGACGTCCTTCTTTCTGGTGATTGCAGGCTTCCACGAGTGTCAGGCGGTCTTCCCCGACAAATACATAGAGAAGTGTGGTACGAGGGCTAGAGACCAGATTTCTGTCTCTACACTTCTTGACGCCATCTGTGGAAACCTAGAACAAAAGGCCAATGGCAATTCGTGAGAGTCTTCGCAATGCCACCAACCGGGGCGCGGTTCTCACCAAGGCCCCAATTCCCGTCGTGGATCGCAGGAAGCTTCTTCCTCTTCCCATCTACGCCAAGAAGTCACTGCGAACGATCTCGCCGAGATACCCCAACAGATCCAAGCCCTTGGCTTGTTAAATTTGTTCTGTATGTATTGATTTTGCTCACTCACTGATTTGTCTCCATCATTAATTTCTGACCTTGTTCTATCGCCTTTGTTTGATCATCTTAAAATACTTGTAACTCTCTGATGATCGTTTTGTTTGCTTCCCTTCGTACCTTCGGTGTTGATTCCTGCCTGCGAACAGTTGGAAACAATATTGTTACCAGTGATGATTTGCAAACACAGGTAGCAGTTGCTGCTTCTATTACAATTTGTAATACCTATGTTCTGGACTTTCTGGTGTTACATCACATTCTTCTGAAAATACAAATAGGTTCTGGACTTTCTGGTGTTACTTCACATTCTTTTGAAAAGACAAATATGTTCTGGACTTTCTGGTGTTACATCACTTCTCAGCTAGCCCAGCTCTTGCATTTGCAAAAACTGACCAAACCAAAGAATGTATCCGCTTGGAGTCACTACAGTTCGTTCAGTTTGCAGTTCTTTTGTTTACTCTCTCTCCCTACTCTTGTTTTTCTCATTAATTAAAGATAGTAATAAAATAAATTGTTGTTCTCCACTTGGGATCACATTCGAAAGCTCACCTATCACCACTGTTTTACTAGTTTTATGTTTTTTTAATGCTGTTGGTGGGGGGCTCAAGATCAGGCAAGGATCCTCACTTTATTAGCTATGATCAGTGAGACACACAGTACTGGTGTCTATCTATCTATATATCGTTCTACAAAAATTTATTTACTTTGATCTTATCTTCTAGATGTAGACGTCCCCTCCCTTACTCGTAATTGTTCGAAAGGCAATCTTCGGGGAGTGATAAATTATTTTTAAAATTTAATCTTTTATTATTTTTTATTTAAAATTTTGGATCGAACAGAACTTTAGTCAAATTTTATGTTTTTGTAATAGCATGTTCGACTCGGCCCAACCCGACAACTCGAATCCGAGTAGAGTTTAAATTTTAATATTAATGAGTTAAATCCGGATGGAATGGATCTCAATCAGACCCATTGACAACCCTGATGGGTATCTGTAAGGAAAGAGAATAGATCAGGGATGTTGAACGGACTTTCGCTCTTTGTGCCTATATTTACCGTGCATGCCAAGTCAACAAACGAGGTCAGGGGTTGTCCTCTGGAGTAGATGTTTGTGCGTACTTAAACTACTTCCCTCCATCCCCGTGGCACCCTTTTCCTTTGAGAACTCTCCAACTCTCATCAAACTTGTTGGATTCTAGCTCATAAGCGGGCAGCCATGCATAAAGACGCACGTACGACAAAGCACTAGCACGTCTCCCATGCAGAACACAATTCAATCTAACTTATCCTCGAATGTAACATCTGTCACTTCTTCTATCCTCAAAGCTGGGTCGACATATATACAACCGATCGAGACATACCCAACGAAAGCCAAGCGTTGCTATCTCTGCTTTCTTCTGTTATAGTGAGATGCACATTTCACAGTTCATGTCATCACACATAGACATGTAGCAGGACAGGATAGTTGCTTGCACCCACATACAATAAAAACGAATATGTTCTTCCAGGGTTCCTTCAACAACAAGCAACTGAAACTCTCAACTCCAAATTAATTGAGGGAGATGTTTAGAGTTGCCCTTCGACACACTTGTGTCACCAAATCGATCACCAACCATATCCTTGTCGACACATTACTGGTGACAACGTCGGCGGTGAGGGTTAAAGATCGATGCATGCACACACACGCACACACGAGGCATTGGTCACCGGGTTCTGCATAACTACAAGAAGACATATGCTTCTTGACGCGTGTCAGACATCAGTCTCTCCTCTCCAACCAACACCCGTCTGCGCTTCTATCCTCCCTTCCCATATGTCTCGATCAGACACTGATCAGGCCGCGGCCCGGCCCGGCCCGGCCCCTCCTCTCTCGGCCACAACCACCGTGCCCCTTTTGTGCTCGCTCCCACACAGGGAAGGAGATGATGCACCCGCACAGGCCGGCTCGCAGCTCCATATGATGGCGCCGAACCGGGTGAAGGCGATGGCGCGACTGCAGCCCAAGCGCAGCCTGCGAACGAGCAGGGACGCCAAGGAGGAGCCCGAGCACCTGTGCCAGGTCTGCCTCAAGTCCTTCGGCAGCGCGCAGGCCCTGGGCGGCCACAAGAACGCCCACCGCAGGGAGCGAGTGGAGGCGAGGAACGGATCGGGGCAGAGCACGAGGTGGGTTCATCCGGTATCCCCATCGCCACCTCTCATGCGCGGCAGCAGCGTGTACGTCGCGGGGCGCTCGCAGCTTGCGTACGTGCCGCCTCAGCGTCGTCCCAGCTCCTGCGGGCTCACGCCCGTGGCGGGATCACTGACACCGGAAAGCTCCCATGCGGGAGAAGGATGGGTCGCTGTACTGCCGGGACCGAGTCCGCTTCTGGAACTGGTGCCCTCGAGCTCTGCTTCCAGGGCATTAGAGGAGGATGTGCGCACTGCGGGTGGTGTCCCCCCGGGTAGCTGTCACGGAGCTGAGAGTGTGGGTGATCCCCCCTTGGGAGAGATAGACCTGACCCTGCATCTGTAGGAAGTGAACCTGTTTGTTGGGTTGTGTCTGTGTGGATTAAAGAGAATAAGGGTGGAGAAATAAAGAGAGTGCTCGTTAGTGTTTTTTCTAGCTCTGGCTATATATGGACATCATTTGTGATGAATCTGTTTGTTGAAGAAGCTTAATTATATGTAGCTAGCTAGCTGCCTTGTGTTAATTAACTTTGATGTGTTTTGAGGACTCAGAGTGGGTTGTTTTCAAGGCCCATGCCCCTTGGGCAGGATCAGGTTATACTCCATTCCCTCGAGGGGGATCGATGGCAGGGGCGGGGAGGGGGGGGGGGGGAGTACACGATTTTACACTCAAATCTTCTAGCTAGAAGTGTACGTATGCCTCTCATTTCAAATTAATGGTTGAACAGTGGTTAAAAAATAATTTAAAAACAGTCATTTTTTTAATATTTCAGCTCAAGTCGGCGACGCCGTCTCACACCGTCACTCCGTCGTCAGGTTCTCCATTACCCCCCCCCCCCCCCGAAAAAAAAAAGAAAAAGAAAAAGCTTTGATGTGTTTTGGAGATACACGTGCATGATGTTAGTTTGTGGAGGCAGCAATGTCCTAGCTAGCCTCGAGAGTTTTAGGGAGAAAAATAAAAGAATAATCATATATAATAGCATTACATACATAATACCAATTAAGAGGAATTGAAATCCATTATCACATCTTTCGGAACCGCCTGATTTAATCCAATGGATGCAAGAGACCCGCCACCCGCGCTGGGGGCGGCGGTTTCCCCACCCCAGTGTGGGCCGAGCGCGTTGGGAAATCCCATTGCGCGCTCCCCGGTGATGGTCCATCTGATTAGTGAACCCGTATGACCAGGCGATTTTTCTTCTTTTCTTTTCTTTTTTTATTTTCTTCTCCCGTGTCTTTTTATTTTCTACAAGAGACATAATGCACGATCAAAACCGGTCAGCAGTGGTCAAATAAAAGGGAAGGACCCTTCTTACAACGAGTAAGTCAGCTCGAGAAAAAAGAAAAAAACTAACCTACGGGATTATGCGGCAAAAGGAGATGGTAAGTCCTAAACCGAACGGAATTGTTGTCGGAGAAGAAGGGCTATTCTTATTATTGTATGACGGTGGATGATTTATTTTTTTTTTGATGTCTATCTTTTGAACTCTACCTTCTTGTACAAAATACCGATGTGTCTTGGCTATATTTTATGAATGAAAGTGCTCCCTCCTTCTCCCGTGGATGTAGACCTTGACTGAAAGTCTTGGTTCGAATCACGTAAATCTCCCTTGTTCTTCTGTTGCATGTTTGATCCTTTTCCACATGGTATCAGAGAGGGCGTTTTAGGGTCGTGGAGTGCTCTGCTCACAAACCGTTGCTGCCGCATCTCCCTGCCCGGTGCCGCCTCTTACTGCCGTCACCTTCTTATTTCGCTCTCTGATCTACTATAACTACTATAACGTAGCGTGCAACGGGGTTCTGTTGGTCTACGTTTCTGGTATTTCATCTCTTCCGTTTGCAAAAGGTTGGGCTTTCTGTCAGAAGGGTTCTTCTAACTCTCTTTCTCATATTCGTGCCTTCCTCCAAAGGTGTGAGGGTGTTATTCTGAGAGGTCTTCATCCCTATTTATTTACTATTCTTACTTGTTATGGCTGAATTTGATATTAATTCGAGTTGGAAGTTGGCATCTGTGCTGTTAGATGGAAAAATTATATATTGTGGTCTCGAGCGGTTACTTTATCTCTTGGAGGAAAACATAAGTTGGGTTATATTAATGGTACGTATATTTGTCCGGACTCAACTGATGCTAAAAAGTATGAAGAGTGGATTTGCAATGATCAACTTGTGAGGTCTTGGCTTTTGAATTCTATGGAACTGCATATAGCTGAAATTTTTACGTTCTCTGATTCAGCCAAGCAAATGTGGGATTCTATCACTGATTTGTATGGTAGTCAGAATAATGTAGCACGTATTTTTCAACTGAAACTTGATATTGCAGCTATACAACAAGGTGAAAAATCATTTAGTTCACATCTTGGAACTTTGAAAAAGTTGTGGGACGAATTAAATATGTATCGTCCACATACTACTGATGCAAAGATTCTTCTCCAAAGAACTGAAGAAGACCAGATATTCTCTTTACTTAGTAGCTTGAGGCCAGAGTATGAAAATCTCAGGAGTCATATTCTTATGAATTCTAAGCTTCCAAGTTTCTCAGAAATTTGTGCTATTATTCAGCGTGAAGAAACTCGAAGGAAAACTATGAACTCCGATATGAAGACGGTTAAAGATGAATCACATGCATTAGTGGTCAGTAAAGATGTTAAAAGAAATGATTTTGGTGTTGAAAAGGGGAGAAATAACTTTCGTACTAAGGGAAAGCAAAACACTTACCACTGTGAGCATTGTAATGCAAATGGACACACAAAAGATAGGTGTTGAAAATTACATCCCCATCTCAAACTCGAGTTTGAGAAGAAAAAAAGAGATCGTACTAGTATTGCAGACACATCTCTTCTAGAAGACGCATCTCTCTCCATGGATCAAATCCGTCAACTACTTCAACAACTTAGCAAAACAATTCATTCTGAACCAAGTTCTGCGGCATCTGCTCACACTTCAGGTAACTCACAAACTTATCTTACATCTCCTTCAAAATACAATTCTTGGATTGTTGATTCTGGAGCTACTGCCCATATGGCAAATAATCCTTCTTCTGTGCATGACTTTATTCACAAATCTGACACTCGTGAAGTTTTTGTTGCTAATGGGGCCACCGTGCCTGTGCTAGGAACCGGAATAGTTCAATTTTTCCCCCATTGTCCAACTTCTAATGCACTTATTGTACCATCTTTTCCAACCCAATTACTATCTGTTGGTAAAATTACGAACTCCTTGAACTGTGATGTTATTTTCTCTCCAACATCTGTTGTATTTCAGGATCGAACAACGAGGAAGAAGATTGGTGAGGGGATTTACTCTCATGGGCTTTACTTGTTGAATAGAGCTTGTCACACAAAGACCCCTCTTGATATTAGAATCTTGCATAAACGACTTGGTCATCCATCAAGTCGAGTCTTGTTAAAACTTTTTCCTTTTTTATCTATTGAACCTAGTGTGTGTGAAGTTTGTCAATTTTCTAAACAAACTCGGTTACCATTTACTAGTTCTTTATCTGTGTCTGCTAAATCTTTTGAATTAATTCACTCTGATGTGTGGGGACCTGCTCTTGTTGAGTCTTATGACGGTTACAAATATTTTTTGTTATTCATTGATGATTACTCTCGTGCAACTTGGATATATTTGTTGAAATCAAAATCTGAGATGATATGTATCTTTAAAGAGTTCCATAATATGGTAACAACTCAGTTTAATGCTAAAATCAAAGTATTTAGATCTGACAATGGTACTGAGTATATCAATAGATCATTCACTGAATATCTTCGGGACCATGGCATTATTCATCAAACAAGTTGTGTGGGTACACCTCAACAAAATGGAATAGCAGAAAGGAAGAATCGACAAATCTTAGAAGTTACTCGAGCTCTCATGCTTCAAATGAATGTTCCAAAAAGATATTGGTCTCACGGTGTTCTAACTACAGCTTACTTAATCAATAGATTGCCTAGTCGTGTACTTGATTTCAAATCTCCTTTAGAAGTCTTGAAAGGTCGAAAGATCAACCTTTCCCACTTAAGAGTGTTTGGATGTGTTTGTTATGTGCTTCAGCAATCAAATAACCATGATAAGTTGGATGCCCGCGCAGCTCGATGCATTTTTTTCGGATATTCTTCTTCTCAAAAGGGGTATATCTGTTATAATTTGGTTACTAAGAAAGTTATTATATCTCGAGATGTTCATTTTGCTGAATCAGAAGCCTACTTTCAAAGTAAATCTGGAATTTCATCTCAGGGAGAGAATTTGCTTGATCCTATTCCTCTTCCTTTTCCTAGCATGGATGATATAACTTCTAATGAGCAGGTCACTACTCTCCCAACTGTTAGTGGAGATGTTACTACTTCAAATGCACCATGTACTATTCCAGAGACCCCTACAATATCTACAGTTGAGGAAAATTCTCCTATTGAAGCTGCAACTCTTCTAGCTCCTCGAAGATCTAATAGAGAAACTCATCCCCCTAAAAGAATGGAAGATTTTTTCACTTATCACTCTATTGCTTATCCTATGCAGTCTTATTTGACCTATGATAATGTGACTCAAAAATATGCTAGTTTTTTAACTGCTCTATCCAGTGACCAAGAACCAAGAAACTTTCAAGAAGCCAATTCCAATCCCATATGGATTATAGCTATGCAAGATGAATTATGTGCTCTTGATAAAAATGAAACATGGGATATTGTCAGACTGCCACCAGGAAAAAAAACTGTTGGTTGTCGATGGATCTACAAAATAAAGTATAACAGTGATGGGACTATTGAGCGTCATAAAGTAAGACTTGTTGCTAGAGGATTTACTCAAACTTATGGAGTTGACTATCAAGAGACTTTTGCTCCTGTGACCAAGATGAGTACATTCCGTATCCTTATCTCTCTAGCTGCAAATCATGACTGAAAATTATTTCAGATGGATGTCAAAAATACTTTCCGTCATGGAGATCTTAACGAAGAAGTTTAAATGAGCATTCCTCTAGGTCATTTACATGAATCTAAATTTGGTTTCGTGTGCAAATTAAAGAAGGTAATATATGGACTCAAACAATCGCCACGAGCTTGGTATGCTAAGCTTAGTTCTATGCTCATGACTAATGGATTACAACGAAGTACAGGTGATTCCTCCTTGTTCATTAAAAAAGGTACCTCTGGCATTACTATTGTTTTGGTTTATGTTGATGATTTGGTTATAACAGGTAACGATAGTGTTAACATCTCTAAAATAAAGAATCTTTTGCATGAAACATTTGCTATCAAAGATCTAGATATGCTAAAGTACTTTCTAGGTTTGGAGGTGGCTTATTCAAAGAAAGGTATATTTCTTAATCAACGAAAATATGTTCTAGAGTTACTACAAGAAACTGGAAAACAGGGTGTCAAACCTGTTGAAACGCCTGTTGATTGTAGTAGTAAAATTGGTGATGATGGTGTCTTACTTTCTGACATTGGTCAATTTCAAAGATTAGTTGGCAAATTGATTTATCTTACTATTACCAGACTTGACATCTCTTTTGCAGTTAGTCTAGTAAGTAGATTTATGCATGCTCCTACAGTTAACCACATGAATGCAGTTAATAGAATTTTACATTACCTAAAAGGTTCAGCTAGACGAGGCATACTTATGCGTAAGAATGGGCATAATGAAATTACTGCCTATACTGATGCTGATTGGGCTGGTTGCCCAGTGGATCGACGATCTACCACCGGCTATTGTACCTTTGTTGGAGGAAATTTAGTAACATGGAGAAGTAAGAAACAAAATGTTATTGCTCGTTCAAGTGCCGAGGTAGAATATCGGGCTATGGCGTCTACAACAAGTGAGATTATTTGGCTCCGTGCTCTATTAAGGGACTTAGGTTTTGAATCATCTCAACCGACCAAGATGTTTTGTGATAATCAAGTAGCTATACATATCGCTTCTGATCCGGTCTTTCATGAGAGAACGAAGCACATTGAAGTTGACTGTCATTTTGTCCGTGAAAAGGTTCAAGCTAACATTATTTGCACTCCTTTTGTTCGCACTTCTCAACAGCTAGCTGATATATTTACAAAAGGTCTTCCTACTATCAAGTTTCAAGAGATATTATCCAAGTTAGGCTCAATTGACATTTTCGCACCAACTTGAGGGGGAGTGTTGCTGGAGAAGAAGGGCTATTCTTATTATGGTATGACGGTGGATGACTTGCTATTTTTTTTTGGATGTCTATCTTTTGGACTCTGCCTTCTTGTACAAAATATCGATGCTGTAACGACCCGAGAATCCGATTACCGGGAAGGCCCGATAACCCGAGACTCGCACCGCCACCCACGAGCCCGAAGACTCGGAAGGGTTAAAAAGGATGGTGTGGAGACTACACAAGTATCACAAATAATTGCAGAAATTAAACAGTTATAATAGAATAACATTTTACATGGTCCACAACAGAAAATAACACAATAACAATAGTCCACGACTAGTACAGTGACAAGAAAGGAAAGTACAGCTACACGGGGCATCCCCCGGCTCTGACCTCCGGCACTACCGCTGGGCACCCGCACCACGCTGCGCTCCTGACGCGCTCCCCGAAGGTGGCGCCTCACCTGAAACACGGTGAAAACACGCAGGGAATGAGTCTCGGAACAAGACTCAGTAGGGATCACTCGAACCCTACCTCGAAAAACGAGAAACCACTACTCTAGCGGTAGAAAAGTATCTCGGAAAGGAAAGCCCTGTACTCTACAGAACTAGACCCTAACGGCACGTAAACCGAGACACGTGCCACGGTACGAGGAAACTGAAACTCAACGGTTGAACCGTCAAAAACCCGAAGGTCGGAAACACACGACTGACAGTCTGACACTCCGTACTCGACAGGAGTACCACCCACTAGAAGCACAGCCGGTAGCGTCCCCTGGCGTCTTACACCGCACCGCAGGTGCACCGCCTGACATGGTAGGTCCTACCCGAGGCGCAAACACCGTACAAGTAACCACAAACAAGTAACTAGTTGGGGTCACGCCCGTCGACGTGGGTCCAACCGCCCCCAACCACGTGTGCACACACAGACCTTGCGTCACTAGGTCTGGTCCTCTGACCGGTTTTCCCCCGTAGCCGGACTCTGGCTACCGACGAGGGGCCTACGGTAACCGGTCCACAAACCGTCTCGAAAGGTGGGTACCCGTACACCACTCCCAGGTGAGACCAGCACCGCGCACTGGTGGGCTACGACTAGTGGAGGGTCGCTAAAGGAGTAGACTCTCGAGTCACGGAAAACAACACCCAAGCCCGACAACGTGTGGGAATCACCCCACGCACCAGTCCCGTCACACGGAGACCACGGTCGGAGAAAAGCGAGGTTGCCACCCTCATGGGGCAACACAGGAAGTGGCGGTCTACCCTCAGACCGTCACTGCCAAATGGCGGTCCACTCTAGGGCCGTCACTTGGAAATAGCGGTCTAAGGCGGACCGTCACACGGCCAGGGGGTAGGGGGAAGCGACGCGCCTACCCTAGTGCGTCGCTTGGAAGCGGCGCACCTAGGCCAGGGCGTCACATGGCACCCCACACCCACGAAAACCACAGGGAAAGTAACGCGCTTACCCTGGCGCGTCGCTTGCAAGCAACGCGTCGGGCTCAGTGCGTTACTCGCATGTGACGCGCCTAGACCAGCGCGTCGCATGGCCCTCACGCTCGGGATGGAAAGGGAAGTGACACGCCTGCCCCAGCGCGTCGCTTGTAAGTAACGCGCTGGGCCCAGTGCGTCGCTTGGCCCATCCACATGGGGGACAACAGGAAGTAACGCTCCTGCCCCAGTGCGTTACACGCATGTAACGCGCCTATCTCGGTGCGTTACATGGCCTGACCCCCAACGGTCAAAACCCAACGGTCGAAAGCATGTGACGGCCCAGCCCAGGGCCGTCACTAGCAAACGGCGGCCAGTCGCAGGACCGTTACAGCCCTCGACCCCAAAGGCCAACACCCAGGGAAGTAACGCACCCCTCTAGGGGCGTTACAAGCATGTGACGGTCACTGGAGTGACCGTCGCTTGCCCCAGAGCACGCTACGGCGGGAGAACCCCAAAAACACCAACCACGCCCCCGTACCTCCACCGGAGAGGGGGAAAACAAGGGGGAAGACCCCTGGGGACCCCTAGCATGCATCTAAGCCACCAAAACATAGAATCATGGGCTAAAACCATAGATCGGGCGGCTCACCCCAAAACATGGAAAAACCCCAAAAACGCCCAAACATGCCTCTCTCGGCCTCCCCGCGGCCTACAAACCACGGAAAAGAACGGCGAAGAGCTAGGGAACGTCACCCTACCTCAATGGAGCGAATGCTCCGCCGGATCGTCCACGAATCGCGAAGAACGCTTGAAAACCCTCGTTCTTCCTTAAGCTTCCCACGCTTGCCGCACGCCCCCACGACCGCCTCGCCGCCGCCCACGTCGCCGCGCCGTCGCCCCGCCGCCGTCTGCAGCCGAAGGGGAGCTCGCCGTGGCCAACCGGGAGGAAGAGAGGGAGAGGGAGGGAGACACGGTGGAGGAGGAAGGAGGAAGAAGAAGATGGTGGGGGGAGAGAGAAAAGAAAAAGGGTTTTATAGAAAAACCCGAAAAATCCGTAAAATTCCAAAAAATAGGAAATCACACCCCCGCGATCCTCGGAACGCACCGATCGCAACGGTACCACCCGTGTCCGTGTGAACAGCCCGGTTCACCCGCAACGAGCGTCCGAAGAGAAAAGCCGAAACACACACCGGGAATCGGAAAACACACGCGGAAAAGCCGCGGAACGCCTCCGGGCCTCCGAAACAACTCCGGATCGCGCCGACCCGAACACGAAAGATGTCCGAAACGAAATTTCGGACACAACGGAGCCGGACACTCCGAAAACCAGATCCGGGACCCACGAAGAAGGATCCGAAAGGTCCGGGATATTACAGATGTGTTCTTGGCTATATTCTATGAATGAAAGTGCTCCCTCCTTCTCCCGTGGATATACACCTTGGCTGAAAGCCTTGGTTCGAACCACGTAAATCTCCCTTGCTCTTCTGTTGCATGTTTGATCCTTTTTCACATGGTATCAGAGTATGGTCTTGACCCAACTCCTCTGGTCACCTCCACCCGATTAATGTCCACGGTCCATCTTGGCCGTGAGGGGGAGTGTTGGAATATTTGGGCATAGTACGTCCCCCTTGGGTAATAGTCCAGTATTGGTTAAATGAGTTGTGGTTCATGTGCTTATGACCTTGAGCCTGTATATCTCAACACCGCGGTTTTGTGGATTCAACAGGAATGAATAAAAATTTATAGTGAGGAGCTATCCCAAAGAGATTTGCGTCGGATGAGGGATTGAGGATGCAGACTTAGGCGACAGGGGCACCAAACGTAAGCCGTCATCTTCTTCATCTTGATCAAAATCTCCAACAAGATAATCTTCAACCCAGGCCTTATGTACTATAAGTAAATCATCGAAGGAGTTTTGGCATTGGATGATTGAGGAACGGGGATGTCCAAGTTGATCTTGAGAATGTTGAAGAGAAAATTCGAAGCATCAAATGTAAAGGAACCATCTGTTGGGCGGGGCGGTGGGTTAGAGGTGGGAGAAGCAATGGGCTTAGGAGAGCGGTTATGAGGAAACGACAAGCAAATTTTAAAGCCACATTTCCGATTAGGACGAGAGACGTATTTTTGACTGTATGAAGAGGAAGTAGAAGGGCTGCCTGTTGGGGTGGGAGAATGCGGAGCGCTTAAAGAGGGATCCTGACCATCTATAGGAGAGGTAGATGGAGGATGAGGATGAAGGAGTTGTGGAGCAGTCGGGACTACAGAAGGCACACCAGAGGAAAAAGAAGAGTCCCTCTCTGCCACATTATGGGCTATGCCTAAAAAACACAGAGGACCCGCTTGCAAATCGGTGCTGGGGATTGACGACGGGTCTAAATAGCTAGCATGGGAGTCACTTGTAGCAACCTTGGGCGAGGGGTACGGTCCTTGATTACAGGAGACTTCGCATGCGCTAGAGATAACACTAAGGTTCTTTGATTCCTTGGGGAATCACAAAAGGAGCTAATATCGTCACACTTGGGAATCGAAGGGTGACAGTGATAATCGCCAGAGAAATCGAGAATATTCCCATCAATGAAGGAATGCACTTTCCAACCTGTCGGGCCGATCCAACGGCCACGAGGCCATTGCTGCTGGCGTCCCCAACGGACGCACAGCAGTTGGGGATCGACGACACAAGTGGCAGAGGATCACCGCTGCAGAGTGCATCCGTTGTGCATTGGTTGGGAGAAATCGGCGGTGTAAGTGGCGGTGGGTCACCGACACAAACTGCGATGCCAAATAACCCGAGGCAAACACTGCTGAGGAGCGCATCCGTTGCACCATAGAGGGGAGGATTTTCGCCGCTAGATCCCGACATACATATGAACTACAGAAGAGCTACAGAGGAGGAAGAAGGGATGAGCATGAAGAACAAGAAGAGCAAGGGAAGAGTTGCATAGAAGAGGGACACGCATTTGGGTTCTAATTTGATGGTTCTCTTCTCCCATTAGTGTTATATTAATACTCTTCATTAATTAAGCTACATGCAACTATAATGCAAGGAGATTAGAGCTACGTCACAATATACCGGCGAGTCTCCAACAATTTGTAACAAACTCTAACCAGAATTACAATAAATTGCTATCAATAATATCTAACCAAATTAACTACCCCTAACAATACCTAAAATAGTTCTGCAACGTCAACTTCATCTTCGGCAACACCACGACTGTGTTCCAAGACCGCCTCCTCCTTGTGCAGCCCTAGCACCTAAACCCACACATGGGCGAGATCAATTAACACTGTCACAGCCCGCGGTCGCACGGACCCCGCCCAGGCCACGGTCTTCGTGTTTCAGAATTGTGTGGTGAATGGGACCGCCGACTAATTGGCACTCTACAATAAGAAGCCGGCGGCGTACAAGAACTACCTTCGGAGGCAGTGGAGAGTACTCGAGGACCATGTTTGTGACACTAATATATATTCTCGTGCCTAATATCAAATACTTGTGACGGTAATATTCTTGTGCCTAAAGGGATTTTTGGAAAGTAAGAGGAACTGACATCTCCCTGATCAGACGTTAATTCATATAAATGTCGTTTAATACACTTGGTAAGAACATATATACTTAAAAACAGTTGCGTTTGTTTGACAATTATAAAATTCTCACCTCTTTGGCCAAGACATTAAAAACTAATGTTATACAATTTGGACAGTTAATCTTGAATGACATTTTGGATTTGAAGGTCAGAAATTCAAAAATGTCCGGATCAGGGCTTCAGTTTTAATACGAGTCTTCATGTCTTAGGCATTTGATGATGATAGAGGTTTCTCCGGAAGCCATTTGAGAATCTCTGACAAAATTTGAACAATATATCGAGTGTCACGTGACATATCTTGATTTTTAGGTTAGTTTAAGATCTGGAAGAGAGAGAAGTAGAGATATAGATATATCAACTCCCAACTCTTAGTAAGTCGATGAGAGTGAGATTATAAATATTTCTCGTGATAAGAAATTTCTCCCGTGTCACAGGTGTGCCAGATAAGTGAATTATTCAAATTCAAACTTACCTCGTTGATTGCGTTCTCAAACGCAACCTTAGCCTATCATGGCGTAAGTAGGAATCCTGAACAAACAGCTAATAATAATGTATGAACTTCTATTTTGCATGAAACTGGACCGTTCCCGACTCTAACTAATAATAAGGTTAAGGTATAGATTTAGCTCTCTCTTAATTAATTTGTTTTGTTAAAATGCCGGATATATATAGGTGATATATTGGAGGTCCATATCAGCGCCATTAAAGGAAAAGATTTTTATTTCCTCTTTATACCTAGTCAAGATGAATTGGGTGTCTTTTCGAGCTTTAATCAGGGTCTCACTTGAATTTTCAACATATATTTCCCCTATAAATTGATCTTGGTGTAACATCCTCAAACCTAGAGGCCATTCATATTAAACATCCTCTATGAATGTAGTGAGCTATGATCTAAGAACGGCAGTAGTTCACATATCTCAACTTCAGCGCGCGGACCCAATTTAGCCACATATTCATGTGAAATTCGTAGAGCTAGCAAGCAGTGGTCATTAGTCCGTTAAAGCAATATTAATGCACCTATACTCGTTTTAACCCAGTCTGATGCACGTCTACCAGTAATTAGTTCTGGTTTATGTATGCTTGAAGCTGCCACATTTGCCTGACACATGTTTCAATATAAAGATAATCACATTTAAGGTTTGTTTGGCACCCCTAGCCTCTTTAGAGAAGTGCATCATGTTGGATTTAATGTTTTAAAATTTTTAGAATTTGAGTTCACGTGTGATTTAATTTGTCCCACGTTGAAAGATGAAAAAAAATTTCATCTTCTTTTAGTTGGGACTCTTTACTAATTTATGTGTTATATTGTGTATTCTTTTGAGGAGACTATGATAGTTGGACTATTTAAACTTGTGAGCTCTTTGGACCTTATCCTCTATCTACAGTGTTATGCGTATTAATGTTAGCAGTTGGGTCAAGTAACGAACTGATCTTTCTCTCATTTTTGCAAGAACTCGAGAAGTGGTCATTGTGATCTTCGTCCCGGCGTCGTAACTTGGAGTGTACTCTTGCGCCGCCATCGTTTGGGTTGTCGTATCTTTGGAGAAGTTTCGCCGTAGAATCTATTACATCGTGTAGGGGCGAAACGACTCTAAAAAATACGACATCACGCTTCAACTCGAGTTTGATCTTTTTAAACTTAAATTTTATATTCTTTTTATTGATCTGCCTGATATCTCAATCCCTCGATTATGCATCTGCGAAGATATTATTTTCCAACACTTCCTAACTGCTTTCAAAGTCCTGATCGATCAGTCAACCTTTTTTCATTTTCTGTATTTTGCTTCCATATGAATCTGTAGGCGAGCATTGACATCTTGTTGGTCGTAATTAATTAATTAGTTGGATCAGCTGTCATGCATGATAGATTTCCTTGTTAGAGGGGGGGTTGCCGTAAGTGCCTCGAGGATGCAGGTCTGCTAGTCATGTCCTCTGTTACAGCCATAGTAAATTTCTTCGAACTTGCTTCTTCTGTACTGTCCTCATCAGATCCTCGTACAGGCGGGTAAGATGTTTATTTACGGAGGAACAGCGCGCTCTCGGGCAGCTTTGTGAAACGAAGACATGTATGTACAGAGTGATTCTTTCTTCATTGGCGATGAAACTGGTTACTCATTCAGTGGATCCAGCGAGCCTAGAAAACTAGATGGTATAGACGTCTCTAATGGTAACGGATAGATTTGTAAACGGATCAGATACGGAGTGGATAGTGTGATATCCGAATTCATATCTGATTAATAATCGAACTGTTTGATTAATAATCAAATTATATCTGACGGATACTTTATTTGAATAATTATCAGATTAATACGAATTCGAATTCGATTAGAATTTTAAACGGATAATTACTATACCAACTTAGAGGTGAGTCATGTGAGCCGTGTGAGAGTGTCGTAAATTATTTTTTCAAAAAAATATAATGAAAGTTATTTTTATTTTGAGAGATATTATCAAAATATTAGATTTCATCTTAAAAAATAAGAGATAATTTACCAAATAGATGTAAGTGGAGTTCTTATTTTTAAATTAAAATTTTTTAAAAAAAAGTAAAAACGAGCAATCAAACAACATATTAAGATTTGAGCTAATTATATATAGAATATATGTATCCTTAGATATTTATCTAATGGTTCATATTCGGTTAATTGGATAATACATATCTAACATGGATATCTAAATATCTAAATTCGTAATCAATTAATAATCATATATCCGATATCCGATTGAATTATCAGTCAGATATTTTATTCAGATAATTATCTGATTAAACGAATACGAATTAAAATTCGGTTCGAATTTTAAACGAATAATTACGAGACCTAATAAATGGGAGAAGGCGAATTTAATTACCAGAAAATAATTAAGCAAGAATTATATGCTAATCCAGTGCAACATGCATATGAACACCCTATTCTTTCTTCACTTTTTTTTTGGTATTTGTGTCTCCTATTAATTAATGAACCCTTAATTTCAAGTTTTCGAGACCCGAACACGCTTTATAAGCTACACGTACGAAATTGCCCGGGGAGGATTTCAGGGATTTGTTTCCCAGTGTCAAGTTCTGCATGAGTACGTGTTGGTTTCTCGGCCATCTCCAGCTGGAAAATTTTCCACTAGGAACTGATTCGAGAAACATGTCAGAAAAATCTACTTGCAAACAAACTGATTCGAGAAACATGCATACGTTCTACAATCGGTTCTTGTCTTCTTGTCTCTCCCTTTCTTCTCTTTCGGTCCAGAATATCAGTGATGGTGATGCTCTATCACCTTGCTAAACACATGTCCGTCATGCAAGCTGATCACCCCACCTTTTCCTCTCAGCCCCAACAGATGTCGCCAATCTCTTCAAGAAACCCATGAACCTTAACCCCGAGCTGCTAAGCAATAATATTCCAAACATATCGTTTCAAAAAACCCATAGTAAAATCAGTGCTTCATTTAGGTCTTGATACGTACGTACACTACAGGGAGATGCGCGCCAAAGCACAATCACCCACGTATGATCCCTAGCTAGTTCTTTAGCTTTTGAAACAATACAATCAACAACTGTCAAAGGCGTCGGAGTTATCCGCGAACGAGCACATCGGCGAATCCCCAGTACACTCTGAAGGCAGAGCTCGGGAGCAACGGAGGAGCAATCGCATGGACCCTGCTGTCGGATCCATGCAGTGTACACTTCTCGCTTGTCTATCCCCCAAGGTTGTTCTCATCGATGGAGGACACAGGGGCTCCCTCCTCTATATAAGAACCGTTCTTGGATCCCACTGCATGGCCCCGGCCGGCCCCCTCAAGCCTCTCCCCTGATCGGAGCACCTGTCCCCGGCCCCTGCGCTTCCCTAGCTCACACCCCCGGCCGGCGATGAGGAACCCGCCTTCCCCACCCTCGTCCTCGTCGTGTTGCTCAACCGCAACGAGCGGTCTGGCCGGGGTGGGCAGGCGCCTGCAGGCGGCCAGGTCGAAGCGCCGCCCCGTGGGGCTGATGCCCGGGGAGTTCGTCTGCGCCACCTGCATGAAGGCGTTCCCCACCAAGCGTGCCCTGGGAAGCCACCAGAAAGCGCACCGAAACTGGGCGGCCGCCGTGGAGAAGCAGCCCCTGGCCGCCCCCCACTCCGCGCTTCCCCTTGCGATTCCTGCGCCGCCTCTCGCAGTGCGTCCTCCTGCGGCGCGTCTCGCAGCGCTTCCTGCGACGCCTCTCGCAGCGCTTCCTCCTGCAGCGCATCCCCCGGTGGCTCTTCCTGCGGCGCCTCCCGCGCGTGATCCCGTGCCGGCGGGGGAGGCATGGCGCCGTGGCGCGTTCAGCGGTGGCGTCCCGTTGCAGTACCCGTGGGAAAGACTCGGTGTTCCAAAACAGGAGCCGCATGATCAGACCGACGCGTGGGACCTGGACCTGGACCTGCACCTGTAGCTGTTTGGCCACCATCTCCCATCGACCTTGCAATAATACAATAAGCCTCTGGTGGTGTGTTGAGCAGTCCTATGTTTTCCCGTTCTTTCATGTTTTACCCTTTTTTTTTGGTGGTGGTGGGGGCGTGAGGTTTCAGTACAGACCATGAATAAAGCAACCATGCATAGATGTGATGTGAATCACATGTCATGCATGCATGTTGTATGTAACATTCGAAGCGGCGTGGGTGCAGTACTCTTGCAGGTCTTTGTGGAGAACAGCTTTCTTACCCTTATGTATATATGATGTCTTAAATCTCTAGCGTTTGAGTCTGTAAGAAGTAATATATATCTATGTATGGAGAGCTAGAGAAGCTTTCATCTATGACATGCAATCGTATGTGGAGCTCTCTCTCTCTCTCTCTCTCTCTATGCGTGTGTGTGTGTGTCTTCTTTGTTTTAGTTCTAATTTAACTTCTCTCTGCCAAATTAACCCACAAAAAGCTATGGCAACTTCCTCATTAAATCAAGCCCTGATCCGTGTGTGTACGTGCGTGTGTGTGCGTGTTGGGGGTGGGAGTCCAGGTAAAAGATCTCTCGATTTACCACTACTAATTGTTTTGGCCTTTTAATAGAGTCTGTAATTACCAAACTCCATCCCAATGCGTTAATTTGTTTACCATACATGAACCCAAACATCAAAGGGCTTTTGTCACATGAATCCGGTTGCAAATTTCGCTTTTCTTTTTATCCTCCACTAAATAAACAAAGCTTTAAGTTACTATTAATGTCAGAAACACGCTCAAGTTTTTTAACTAGAAAATTAATGGAAGACATAATCGAGCTAGTTCATTATTTAGCATTTTTAACTAGAAATTACTAGTGAAGACTACTGCTAGTTCACTACTGAAGGGCATATATAGTGATATCATGATAGGGCTGCTCTAAGTGTCCATTATTCATTAGCCAAGAATGCCTTGCAATCCTTTAAAAGCAAACCTCAAGTGAGGCAGCATGAGCAACTTAATTAATTGTGATAGCAGCAGTGATAGTAACAATGGTAGCCATCATCCGATTTTCTTCCAATAGGGTGTTTACAGTACAACATTAATAATTACTTGGTGATTAGGAATGTAATGCCAGCCTAACCCTATATATGTCTCCCGATAACAATCATCAATGATTATGATGAGTTGAAAACCTAATATTAGAAAAAAAACTAGGTTAGTTGTTCTTACAAAACCGTATAAAGAAAAAAAAAGCTGCCAATTTTGTAAAAAGGAGAACAAGATAAAACAATCTTGTAAATGAAAAAAAACTATCAATTTCTTTGATTGGTTGGTTGTTTTTACAAAATCTTGATGTTTATCAACGGCTAACGGCTAACCGTTAATTTTGCATCGTGACAAATTTGTAGATTCTCCTCGATATCCCCGAAAGTAGATCCTCGATGACGTTACCGTCTCGTAAACCTTGTCGTTTACCAACCGTTAACGACTAACAATTAATTTTGCACAGCGACAAATATGTCAATTCTCTTGAATATCCTTGAATAGATCCTCGATGCCATAAACTTTTTGTCGTTAACCGATAGATTTTAGGCACGTGATGAATTTAGTCGGCAGTTCTAGGTAACGACAAGTCGACAAATATTCCCAATCAATAAGCACACAACAAGTGGCCATTAGGGTCTAACAATGACAAATCAAGAAAATTTTTTGGAATCAATTGGGCAAGGCGCGTGCATTACTAATTACATCATATTTTAAGTTTTAACAAAGTTAGTCACTTAACTATTTAATTTTTGCTCCCCAATTAATAGTTTCCATTTGATTCCGAACCCTTCAATCAGTTTGGAAGAAAATGATATGATCATATGTGAGGAGGGAAATTGGTATGGCCCATGAAAGGCCCATTAATGCCAGGCCCGCGTCATCTCAAGATTTGTAATACGTACTATAGGCCCCCAACAGTCACGACTCACAACGGACGGCCCAGTGTGGTCAGTCATCAAATTCGCCAGCCCACGGAGGGCATCAACCCAGGCATATTGGACGCCGGATAACTCTTCGGGGACCGAACGTTACTCCAGCTATCATCGGCCACGACTGTAGTAAAGGCGAGCACGTCCTGCGGGTGCCGTAAAGCTCACCTAAAGGCCGCCCGACTCCGGAGGAACTGCCGTCTAACGAGAAACTTCCCACGATCGCGGGGAAACGTTATCACATGACTCACGCCCTTCCTTACTAATTAAGGGTAGGCCTCCACCACCAGGACACCCCCTATAAAAGGATCTCTCACCGGACCGAAGAGGGACAGACGGACACATGGAGAAACAAGAGACAAGAAACACAAGAGAGATACTAGAACAGGCAAGCCAAGAGAGTAATATAGCGAGCCGGACTCCCCTACGCCCCATGACTCCGGTCTACTTCCGAGCATTCATCTAGCTTTGCAGACGCCCTCCGAGCACTCGTCATGCGTGGCGAGCACCCTACCGAAAGGCGGATTATTGCTCCGGGCTCGACTGACCAACTTCTCTCTCTCTCCCATCTCTGATTCCTCTTGATTCTCACTCCGCAAGATTCTGACTTAAGTATCGGAGCGTTGTCCCCTGGGATAATGTCCAGGACTCTATCTGACGTCGTTTCTCTGGTGTTTGCAGACTTCCACGGATGGCTGGATGATTTTTTCCCAACAAACAAATATTAAAAGTGTGATATGGATTTCGAGAGACTATTTTCTCGTCTCTACAATATATATGAATTTTGACTTTCATTTTCTTTTGCCATTGATGTTATTATACAGTGCCAAATCAATATAGCCATTAAGCAGCCAATCAATTAATCAACCATAAATCCTATCTCATAAGCCAGTGGCTGGTCATCATATGCACTGCAAATGGTCATGGACAAAAACAACAAAAGCAATAAATTGCATGCAAAGTTAATCTCTTTCAAGCTTTTACTAATGTGGACGGTGGAAAAGTGGATTGGCTTCGCTAGTTTGTGAAGATTGAAGTCAAATCTTGAACTCCCCAACTCATGCTATGTATTTATCTACCCATTATGATCCCAGGTAATAAAGCACTGAATTGATTCATTTCTATAGAAGGATGCGTGTTTATCATGAACTTTTCCTTTTATTAGGCTACCCATAAAAATTTCTCCTCTGCGATCGACTCTGGTACCATATTCGAGAGGCGATCGAGATACAAGGGATTGCGAATGTGTCCAAATTAATTAACTACAAAAGATGATGATCCATTAAGTTAACTCGACATCGGGAACAAAGACATAATTGGTAATTAAGACAGCCAATAAAATCATAGTTGGGTTTGGGTAATCTATGTATTATTTCATCTTGCAATTATATGAAGGTTAACCATGTCCTAAAAGATGGTTAAAATTGTTTAATATTCTCAGAGACCACACCGTACGTCTTACAAATTAATGACACGCTCTATACATGTAAGACGGGAAGATTAAGCTGGGGAGGTCGACCCGTTTGGCACTTAATTAATTGCAAGCGGCCGGATAACTAGTTTAAAACTGATATATCCCAGCTGGAATATTTTTCGACGTGTCCATTGAGCATATATATATATATGTGTGTGTGTGTGTGCGCGCGCGCGCGCGCGCTCACTTGTCTTATACTGGGATAGGAGAGGAGAACCTGTAGACGGTACGGATGCATGCACTGACCCGCCCTTAGAAACGTGTCACATGCAGTTCTTTATAAAAGAAAGAAGAGACGAGTAGTGGTAAGGGGTACTCGGGTACGTTGCGTGAGATCGACGTAGATGATCTGTATACGTAGTACTACTCAATGCATGTTAATTAAGGTTCTTGCCGGTACGTCTGGATTAGTACTTAACATCTCATAAAATATGCTTAATCTGATCCGTTTTCAATTCATGGATTAGTTGTTGCTTCCTTCCGACGTTAACAAAAATTATTTTTGGATTCTTTAGTTTTTCACATCATATATAATCCATTATGTATGAGGATTTGCCCTTCTGATCCTAATACTATATAGCTCCACGCACCCAATTTGAAGTTTTCTCATCAATAAATTAAATACTTGATAAAGTTTAGTAATAAATTAGAAAGAAAGTCCCTAAAAATGTGCTTATCAAATAAATGTATAATTGTTAGAGGCTACAAATAAGTGTTAGAATGGATTGATTAATCACTGAATATGATCTGTTATAGGGGCTAAAAGCTAAGAATCTTAAGTTATTTCAACAGTTCTTGAGTTGTTTGCAACGTCTATATATGTAGTTACAATAATCATGGACATCAACTATTATTAAGAATATCCTGAAGGGGAGGAATTGAAGCCATGCATGACCAATGGAGAAGAGGTACTTTGAATGGCTCAAATTACAGTCATTAATCAATGCTCATGAATTGCATTTAACATAATGGATTATTATTTTTAATTTATATGGAACAGTGAAGATGAAATTAAACATGAGATTCAATGGCTTATGCTTCTTATAGAGTACAGATGGAATATAATAGTATAGATTATGTTAAAAGAGTCTACTGGATGCTGTGACAAATTTAATATGGCTCCAAACCTGTATTAAAAATGATACAGTGTTTGGTAGTTCAAAAATAGCATCTCCTCTCCTTCATCTATTTTCGAATTTATTCTTCTCCTGTATTTGCTACTTACGATTCTTCAAGTCCATTTTCTACGCCTTTAATTTGGTGGACCTGCAAAATATCTAGCAGTCTTTCAACTAAAGTTTTGCATCAAGAAAGAGGATGCAGATTGACTTATCTTGTTGCAAATTCAATAACCACGTACACTCGCTTCATTTGCCAAATGGGGCATGAACATGTTTAGATTTATTATTATAACAGGCAAACATGAGTTAATAGAAAACTCGTTTATGAGGATCTGCTTATCCAAGGGAAAAAAATTGATCTTCAAGAAAATAAATTCAAAGAGTGAGTATTTAATAACATTAAGACTCACTTTGATAATCAGTTAGCGTCGGAATATGGTGACTTATCCGTGCAAATGAGCCTTAACTTGCTTTGATAACTCATGCCTTTATTCGGGGTCAGTCAGGGTTAAGGGGATTTTGTGGAACGAGCCATTCTAACTAGGGGAGTCGAATGGCTTATCCGACCCCGATTAGGGTGGGCACGCCACACTGGGGTGAGGTATTCGCCTTATCTTAACCGGGAAACAAAGCGGGCCTAAAAGTATAACTACATAGTTGATTAGAAAAAAGGATACAAATACATTTTTTGTTAGTAGTAGCAATGATCCGATTTAAGGACAGTGGTGTATACCTTTCATCATGACGAGGCATACCTCCATTACATTCACATAGGAGCAATTCTTAACCCATGTGTAAGGTAACATAAAGATCACAATAGCCAGCAAGCAAAGGGTGTATGATCAAGCAAGCCATCATGAACAACATGTAAAATGTTAGGCATTCAAGCTATAAATTATGATTCTAATTGCAAGCATTATCAACACAATTGGCTAACGAAGAAAAAGCAATCAAGAAAGCTCATGAGAAAAGCAAAGAAGCTAAGTGAGTCTAATTAACACATCATCTCAAGCTGGTTATAGTTACCTTTTTAAAGTACTATTATAGCCTATACCCGCTCAAATGTATCATCTTATCCAGGAGAAGAATGTCATGGTTGTGATAATTAATATACATAATACTCAAACATAACAATGCAACAATACTTTCCTTCGAGTGTCAGATATCTTAGAATAGATTTCAATCCCAATCATCTATGCCAACGTAGAAGAGTATAGTCGATATTTCGCGTTCGATCAACTCGTGTGTAAGTACATGTTGAGGAATGACTATGTACAAAATCTATAAAACACATTCCATGTATGCCTTCAACGTAACTCTTAAGTGTATGTGTTTCTCACTTTTTTTTTTCATCCAAACGTGTGTTTTCTTTGTTAGAACATTTCTCATATTTTTTAGGAAATTTTAAACATTTTTTGAATTTCTTTTAAAGAAAATTCAATGGTTGGCCTGACTCTTCTAAGATGGCGTTTGATTCAGATGTATATAGTGGAATTTTTTGAAAAATCCTAGTATAATTTGTCAGGATGTCAGAGATTTTTTAGAGGAAAAATCTCATACATGCCTCTCCCGCCCTCCGTCCCTCACTTTAGGCATGATAACTTACAATAAATATTAGTGTGATTAAAAGTGTTGGTGGGATTTATACAATAGTAAAAATAATCTGTGAGGTTTAAAAGGACGGGTTAAATAGTTGATGGGTTTAAAAGGGACATTTAATTACTGAATGGGTTCCAAATCCACTCACAAGTTCTTCCCCGTGAAATTCTTGAGATTTTGAGATACGTTCAATGATGTGTCTATCTCTTTCCTAATAAAAAAAATTGTCGAAAGTTAAAACACCCATATAATATTTGGTTGTGATTGAGACTGTGCAAAAGAATTTCAATAATTAAATTTCCTTGCTCATCCCAATACTCATCCCAGTGAAATGGTGCTTAAGTTCTGTCTCAGACCAGCCAATCTAAAGTCCCAAGTCTGCCTTGGTTGGCTAAAGCTATTTTTTAATCTACATATAGGTAGTACCTCTTCTGACGGGGGATCTTACGCCCCTCAGCTTAGCCCTCATCCTTTCGTAACATGAAGAAATTAAAATCTAACCTACCGGGGATTATATATGTTTGTGAGATACACATCTACAACATTTTCTGATGTAGGGAAGCAGACCTGCATGTTGCTCTGGAATCAAATCCTTCTAGTGAGAATGAAGATCCTGCAGAATGGAAACAATTTTCACTCGACCAAAACCAACGAGTTAACAAAAAACTATCATGCACACATTACAAGTACGTGCATATTTTGATTTTTGTACTGGCCGTCCCTCCCCCATCAGACATCTCAAGAAAATAATGGAATTTTTGTATGAAAGTACTGTTTGAGATGAATTTGTAAAAAAAAATATTCTTAGAAATGTATCAGTAGACATATCATTGCGTTAATTCAAATAGTACATAAATATCATTTAATCGTAATTTTTTTATAAATTTTTGACAACAAAAATAAAATATCTTTAAATAAATATGACATTTTTAGACAATTCAAATTTACACAGTGATATATCTTGATATGTCATCTAATACATTTGTAAGAATAATTTTTTTTATAAATTATTATTTAATAATTATTTTTATGTAAAAAACTTAAAATAATAATAAAAAATGATCCAATGGATCGAGTCCCAGGAGTGTTTACCTGGCTCACATTTAATCCTTGAGGGATGCGAGTCCGAGATTTTATGGCGACAATACAAAAAAGAGGTGACAAGATGCGTAGGGTAAGACTCGAACTCGGGTGACCTAATAATCGCTCAACTCTCCGTATCACTCCGCTAGATTTCCCGTTATCAAAAAAGATACGTATTGCCCCACCGAGGCCGATAGCAAATTAAAGGGCCCGTCTTGGAGGGTCACTTACTGGGCCTCGAAATGTGCCTCAAGGAACCCGCTGGATCCAATTTCACCACTTGCATGTTTTAATTTGGGGGTTCTAAACAAACAGAGATGAGCTTTGTTATGTTTGAACTTGGTGGAACTGCGCAGTCCATGCTTACTCACCTGAGCTTTTATCCCGGGTTAGTTAAATACCGGATGTGCTGCGATCTGTTCTTGTTCATTTATTAGCAATCGATCGAGTTTGAATCGAAGTCCAATCTCAAGTCCTTTGAACAGTAGTCTCGTCATGACTGTCTATGTTACGAATTTCTTTGAGCTGCCACACGAGCAAAAAGATGTACTTTTCCCCTATATTTACATATTAACCGCCGGGATATATATACCAAATGTGACACAGCAAAAATCTAAGCAACTCTAAAAGCAAACATAAATGAATTATGCAAATAAATCTAGTAAGGCCTCAATCATGTATGTTTATAAGCATAAATGAGATGTCTTAACCAAGAACATTTCCAAACATATATACATGGGCTGATTATATATATATATATATACATACATAAATTTAACTTTAACTTGCTCATTAATCAATATATATATAATGATATTCAAACTTCAATTTAAAATGCGAAGGACGTGGATGCCCACAAGTGGGTGCCGTCCAACCCCTGATGCGTTAGCAATAATGTAGGCCGTGACGCGGGCATGCTGTCATCACCATTCCTGCAAGAACTCCTTCCCACTTTCAACTCTGTGGTCGGGATATTCCTCCCTGTATATATAAATATTTGCCCACTTCTGCACCTCAGCTGATGTTTATATCTTCCCGCTCACCGATCCGATGGGTGAGCATGTGAGGCCAATCAGACCATGGCCCCGGATGCATGATCTGTACCTTAATTTATCTCTTTACATTAAGTATGTCTCTCTTTTATGTTATAGTACTGCACTCCTGCCTGTCAGTTTGTGATTGTTTGCCTCCCTTGGCTTGGTTTATGATTGTGTTTTTTTTTCTTAACGATTGAGTGCCTAATTAATTAGTTACTCCACCTAAGCCTTATCACTATACGTTAATCATGATTCTTGTATGGATGGATTAAGCATTTGCAGGAGTATGTGGGGGACGTAGGGGGTTGGGATCTAAGTTTGAACTTGTGTAAAAACCCTACCTGCAGGCAAACGAAGAAACCAAACAATAGGAGAACGAAGTGTAAAACCTGTCACCAGCAACGTTAAATCAGTGTGACCACTTGCAATGTCAGCTGTGTCTACGTCTCCTCTTGTTTACTCACTTCGGTACACATGATACACTATCCTTTAGTTCTTTCACAGAGAACGAGTTCTAATCGGACGAGCATCTCAGATGAAAATAACGTGCGCCAAGGTGCAACGTATATGATGCCATGATGCTGTTTTGATTAACTGAAGACTGGGAAGGCAGGAGGAATTGAGTAAAGCCTTGCAGGATGTCACTGATATGTGACAGACGGGCGCCTTTTATGCATATGACTCGAAGGATGCAGACATGGGAGGGTGGAGAAAGTTTAGGTGATTGGCATGACGGCAGGGCTGGCCGACTTGAATCGGCCGGGTCTAGACCTAGTATGGTACGAGTCGACCCGATTTGTGCATGCTCATGCCGAGTCGTTTGACTTTTTTTTGTGCATTCAAGTAAACTCATGCCGACTCTATCAACTCAGACTAACTCAGGGCTCTGTATAAGTATGGTAAGAGTCCCATCTGTAGGAGTAGTGTGGCACACAACCAGAAGACCCTAACTATGCTCTTGAATCTTGTTAAAAGGAAGAGGAGATCTAGAATCCTATTGCAATGCTACTTCGCTGGCACAGAAAACCGACAAACCTGCGGCTAAAGTCTAAAATCTCTGTAATAGAAGAACCAAAAAGGACTTAGAGTTTGCCTGCAGGACCATAACAGCTAATTATACTCTTGATCATACTTGGAAATACAGGAATGAGTTTGTTTTCAGAGATACTAGCAAAGCCCCTTGAGAAATAGCAAGAGACATCATTGCTACCTCCAAAGCTCTGGATTGAAGGAGATAATGAAATTGTTATTCAAAGATTTCTCCACCTGATCAATGTGCTCCACTTGAAATCACACCGTTTCTACTGAGGTCCCTCTGGGTTGGTTAAAAAAGGTGCCACAAGTGAAAATTACTCTTGCCTGAAGAGATTCCAACTCGGCAGTGGGCTGGCTCGCTGTTCAGACCTGGGTAGCTAAATTTCCAATCTCATGGAGACACTCCTTATTGGACGAATTAACTTGAGGCTATTTGTACAAGAGAAAGTCTTCATGACATGCATGTTAAGAAACTCAAGATACAACTTGGAAAATTAAGCTCTTCTCAACTGTTTGCTATGGAGATCCAGGTGAATATTATATTGGCACCTCTCCCTCCAGTAGCATGCAGGGGACTTTAGTTCGTTTTTCTGTCAACTCACACGTACGTAGTGGTAGACATATGTGTGCAACCAATCTCCTCGTTGTCACCAAGAAAGCGTTCAGCCAAGTCATATCCCTTGGCATGAAGTCGCATCTGAACAGAGTGTGCAGTAACATATACTTACGCACTCTTGAAGCATTTCTATTTGTCCGCTAGAGTGCTGAAAAGATTAAAGAGCGATGTGGAGAGGAGGACAGGCTTGATGGAGGTGGTTATCATCAGGATACCATACCTAAATAGCGTTGAGAAGTTTAATAGCTACAGGAAGGATGTAACTCATGACATGCCCAAAGTCAAGGAAATAAATTAAAATCTCCATGCCACACGTACGAGACGATGGAATATGGATTAGCAGATCGATGGTGTAAGATGTCCTACGGCCTACAACCTTAATTTATTCATTGTGATTGCCACAGTTTGGGTGGCCAGCCATCCGATTAATTAATCTGCAACTTGCCCACATGAATATGATATTCAACAATAAGATATAGAAACATATCGATGTCACTTTGCGGAGATTTAATTTGTTGCAACTTGCTCAAGTCCCATCCCCCGCACGAGGGTTGAAGCTTACTTTGGGAGGTGGAGTGTTCTAATCTACAAAAAATAATTAAAAGAAGCTAATTAAAAGAGATATGTAGTAGTTAAGCGATGCGTCAACATCGTTGATTTCTTGTCCTGGTTAATAATACATTTGCCGAGGTGCCTTCCCGGAGGGGACATTGTAGACGCATGTACGTGCCACGGACATGGGTGGACGTAATGCTAGCTGTTGATTACATATGCTACAAGACGTGTGCAACGTAAGTTAATTACTGCCCCAGCAGAGAAATCTAGCTAGGTTATAAGTCGTCCTAAGTTTTAAATGAAACTTTCTTTCGGACAAACTTCTTCCAAGATCTATGTATAGTTTGACGAGATCTACTGGAGTGAATCAATTGTTAATCTCAATGGAAGAGGGAGCAGAGACGAAAAGAGTTGCCGAATGTATATGCTTTATATATGGACGGCGCATTAATGCAATCGGTAGCACTGCAGAAACCCTGGCAACCTAATAGGGTGTGAGTGAAACTTGCTTATACTGGATGAGAGCTCGCGGTGACCACGGAAATAAAGGCCATCATGTGTGCATAAATGCCAAGATGAAGGAGACTGCAGATTGGACTTTCTCAAGTAAGAGACAGCACAGCAGCTAAGTTACCGAGAATACAGAAGACCTCTTCACCTGAATGGTAAGTTGGATTCTAGGGGTTGTTGCAACGTGTACAAAGTAGTCGTCCTGTATCGATCGGGGATAAGGTACTGAAACTGTGATCTGAATCCAGGAGGTAGCTTAACCGCCACAAATTATAATGCAAACACTCGGATCTCAAAATCTTCTACCCTAGGTATTGACAACGAAAGAAGTACGTGGGAGGGGGTTGTACGGTATTGTACGTACGTGGGAATTTCGAACTTCCCCACCATCCATATCAAAGAGGCCTGTTGCATTATTATTAGTGCATGATGTGCTCCCCTTGCAAGTTGCAGATATATCATCGACAGGGCAAAGAACCCGAGGGCATCCAGAATCTCTAGCCTGTCTTTCCTGGTGAATACAAGAAAACTGCGAATTTGTGGGAGCATGCGAGCCCGCAAATTAAACATTAATTAATTCCCATCTCTCATAAAAAAACCATTAGAAACATGATCGAGCAAGCAAGCCAGCGCTCACCATCATAAACACAGTTTTGATACCGACGAACGACGTTAACAAAGCAATGTTATGTACTAGATTTCCCCTTGGGCATGAAAAAGAAAGGCCGAAGGATAAACCCGCCATCCCAACCCCCTATCCTCGCAAACTTGTACTGTATGACGTACAGACAGGCTTCTCTGATGGGACATCACGACATGAAACAAACTCTTGAGTTGCCCATCCAGCTGCTCCATGATAACGCTGAGAGAGAGAGAGAGAGAGAGAGAGCGAGCCAGTTCAATGCCTGGCTTATGGCGGAGGGTGGCGAGGAGAACCCGTCAGCCCGGCGAGGGTCTCATGCGCGGGGGACGCCCACGCCGCGGTGACGACGCGCGGGCCAAGGCCCACACCCGCGTGCAGGCCACGACCGGTTCGTTTCGCACGGAAAATTCGAATCCGAACTGCCCGTGGCCCCCGCCGGTCCTCCACGGCCATAAGCGCGCCCACTAGCCGTACAAATGGCATCATCTCTCATCTTAATGTGCCATCACCGGAGCGCGACCAACGGGCACTTGCTCAAATGGGAACACTGATCCGCCTATTTAGAGAAGTGTCCCAAGGGCCCCAGCATGAAGGCCGGCGAGGCCGGCGGGGCCGGCATGTACTGGTCCCTGGTGCAAGAACATCTCAATTTTGTCTAATATGTTAGTCACAGTACCTAGGTTCTTAATTAATATCTAGATAGTACAAAACTCTCCATGTATAGAGGACGAAGATTAATGGGGGAGGGGTTTGGTTGTTTAATGAGGGTTGGCTTGTGATTCATGGGCGTGGGTTTCCTCCGGCTTCTGTTGGAGGGTTGACATGGACAGGGAGGTCGTCGTCGACAGCAAGTGATGGGAGGCAGCCGATCAAGAGCGGCAGAGCGCGTCTTATTAGTTGGGAGGCCGGAGGGGTACGTCGAGGACAAGAAACCCACGAAAAAGGTGGGTCGTCGACGTCATGTCATATACGAGTAGGGAGTACAAATTTAAATCCCCAGCTGGCTGGCATGCATAGAATACTAACTAGTTTTGCTTAATTATCTCATAGAATATTGTATCAATACTATTGTAAGATGATAATTAAGATTGCTGCATGTTTAAGATTATTGGTGAACGTTATGTATATGTTACATCTCATGTCCATATATGGTTAATTAGTGTTCTTCTAGTTACAAGAAATCGGCGGCCAAACGATTGAGCACACTTGCAGGTGGCCGGCTTAAGACATGAGCGAGGTCGATTGGACAAGGGAATGGTGGGAGTTGGAGGTCTTCTTGTTCCATTTGTCCGCTCGATTCGTGGGCACTAACAAGGGGATTCTGGACTTCGCTAGTTGTTGAGATGGAGTCAGTGTGGAACATAAGATCGATCTAACTAGCTCGGTTGCCGGGACAAGCGGCTTCTCAGGCGGATCTGCGCAGTTCTAGAAAAAGGAACGGAACCTCTTGAAGGTCGGAAGATGGGAGGTGCAGACTGGAGATGTCGACTTCGGTGATTCCTGCATGCATGGCGGCGGCTCATCACTGAGGAGTCGGGGGGGAGGAGCACCGGAAGTTGTAGGAGCGTTTAACAGGGGATTAATTAGATGATCTGAACTGAGATTAATGATATTATTGACTTCAGTTTGGTAGGATTCATCAAAACATAATCTGAGATGTGAATTCAATTGGTTGAGTCCTACTTATTTGAAATTAATTAGATTATGTTAAAACACAATGAATTGTTTATCCCTAAGGTAGCGGATTATAGATCAGTTGATAGACAGATTGCTTTTCCTTTTTCAGGAGTAGTAAATTTAACTTTGACACCTCCCCACCAGAATAACAAATAAAATACTATATATTACAACTTCAAAATTGTAGATATATCTCAAGTAAAACTCATTGTCAATCTCTCACCGAAGGAATTCCTTCCTGCTTAACTCACTCTAACCTATCAAACATGATCTTGGACAAGTGACGTCAAGGAGCCCCCCCCCTCTCTCTCTGCGCGCGCGCGGGCGCGTGTGTGTGTGTGACTTGACTTTTCTTGTGTGTGTGTTTGTGTGACTTGACTTTTCTCCTGTCAGAAACTTACACGCTCTTTTCTCCTGTCAGAAACTTACGCAGTGTGTGTGTTTTCTTGTGTGTGTGTTTGTGTGACATGAGTTTTCTCCTGTCAGAAACTTACGCAGCACTTCACTCATCCAATCCCCATGGCTCCCCCAACATACACCATGACACTGCACACAGGAGCAGCATCAAACGGACTGTGCAACGGGCCTGCTGCAGGGTGGTGAGCAGTGGTGGGCGTTGGCGAGGTGGAGACGGAGTAGTGGTGGACATCAACGAGGTGGTGCTTGAGGGGCTGACTATGGAGCTGGGTCTGCGTACGTGACTGACGATAGCGGACCTTGCTCGTCAGACTGGGAGAGAGAGAGGAGGATGAACTTGGGGTTCGGGGAGAAGAGTAAGGGGTTCAAGAGGACGAGACAGCAGGAGATAGCAGAGGGTAAGAGAGGTATAGACGCCAGCTGGGGAAAGAGGAAGGTAGAGGAAACTAGGGTTCGGGGAGAATATACAGGGGGTCCAAGAGGGACAGACGAGAGGAAGAAGGGGATCAGTGGATACAACTCTCACAGAGCTCACAAGCACAAGGCGGTTGCAATTTCATATTTCATCATCTTCATTCCTTCTTTGAACAGGGTGATACATATAGGAATGGCGGGGAGGGGAGAGGTCCTCTTGGAAAACTCAAGGGCTCATATGGTCTTCGAAGTGATGTTGTTACATGGAAACTAACAAAAACTTAATATCATATTTAAAAAAAACTCTAGAAATTATCAAGCCAGAACTTGAATTCGGGTGGGAGCTGGTCACTGGGTTGTTCTAATTCGCCTCGATGCAGGGTACCGCAAATGACAAAATCATGTCCACCTCCCTCGACACATCTTTATCAAATCGCGTCCACCTACAGCGACACGACTTAGGAGAAAAACGCATCCATTGTATCAACAGTGTTTCAAGTCGCGTCCTCTATAGAGGACATGTTTCACCCTCCATATACAGCTCATGCAGTAGCTCTGGATTGACATCTCCATCAAGTTCATCATGGAACTTGTCTTCAAACAGTAGTCCATACAATTAAGATCCTCATATGCTTAACTACTCACAAGCACTAACTCTTCCATAGAAATATAGAAAAATGTTCCACGAAAATAATGCATATGATAGTAGGGGATGTTAGGGTAATAGACGGAGACCGGAGTACCCAGATGAGGAGGACAACCAGCAGAGGAGAAAGAAGAAAGGAGAGAAGAGAAAATAAACCACAAGAACACACAGGGATTTTTTACGTGGTTCGGACGCAAGATGCCTTCCTACGTCCACGGCCGCAACAAGATTCCACTAAGATAATCACAGACTTCGTTTCAATACAAGAGAGAGTTCACCATTTTATACTAGGAGATTAGGGCGTCATTAGTCAGGGTATTAAGGACAATAATACCCCTGTTGAACAGAAATCCTCTTCCGTGGTATATCAGACGTGCATGCTCGCCTGTCTCCAAGGATGTTCTCCTGAGACCGAGTATGCCCTCCAGCGACTGCAGATGCTCCCCCACCACAAGTCAGGTTAATGCATTGCCAAGACAAGTGTCGACACTTCTTCATGCATTGCCAAGACAAGAGTCGACACTTCTTCATGCAGGTCAGCCTGCTCCAAGTGACATCAAAATATCTTGAGCCCGTAATGCATGCTCCCCTGACATTGAGGATGCTCCCCTGGAGCAGCGATTGCTCCCCAGAGACAACATGTGCTCCCTAGAGACAGCATGTGCTCCCCATGCTCCCCTGACGTTGAGAATGCTCCCCTGAAGCAGTGGATGCGCTCCTGAGACAGAGTGTGATCCCGTACAGAGGCGCACGATGAAGAGTTCTTACTCCACACTCTAACAATCTCCCACTTGGAGTCTGAACTCCAAAGAAAGCAAACCTCTCAATGTATTAATCCTGCTCAATATAACAATGGAAAAACTGGTACGGCATCCCTCCATCAATCATCCATGGAGGCCAACTGAGGCTTTGCACAGCCTCAGTTTCTCTGTGGTCACCACCTTGGTTAACATGTCTGCTGGATTCTCTGCACCAAGTATTTTCTCCAGCAACAAAACATCATCTTCAAGCAAACCACGAATGAAGTGATACTTCAGTTGTATGTTCTTAGTCCTTGCATGAAAGACTGGGTTCTTGGCAAGGTGAATTACACTTTGACTGTCACAAAACAACACACTATTGCTTTGTTCCTTGCCCAACTCCTTCAGAAAATTTTTCAGCCATACCATCTCTTTGCTAGCTTCAGAGATAGCAACATACTCTGCTTCTGTTGTTGAGAGAGCAACAACCTTCTGAAGTTTTGAAACCCAACTCACTGCAGTGCCACCCAAGGTGTAAACATAGCCAGTGGTACTTCTTCTGGTGTCCAGATCACCACCAAGATCTGAATCAACAAAACCTTGTAGAATAACATCACTTTTCCTGAAACAAAGTGATTTGCCTGATGTGCCTTTTAGGTATCTCAGAATCTATTTCACTGCCTCCCAGTGTTGCTTGCCCGGATCTGCCATATGTCTGCACACAACTCCCACTGCATGTGCTATATCCGGCCTGGTACAAATCATGGCATACATCAGACTTCCTACGGCTGATGCATAAGGAATTTTCTTCATGGACTCACGCTCTTCAGCAGACTTTGGTGACTGCTCTTTAGATAGCTTGAAGTGACTTGCCAAAAGAGTGCTAACTTGTTTTGCATCCTGCATGTTGAATCTGCCCAACACCTTCTGAATGTAACCTTCTTAAGATAGCTTCACAGTACCAGTTGTTCTATCCCTCACAATTCTCATACCAAGAATTTATTTTGCTGCTCCTAAGTCCTTCATAGCAAATTCCTTTGATAATTATATTTTCAGATTGTTAATCTCTGTCATACTTGATCCTGCAATAAGCATATCATCCACGTATAACAACAATATGATATAACAATTATCAAACTTCTTAAGATAACAACAATGATCCATGTTGCACCTAATGAAACCATTGTTACATATGAATCCATCAAACTTCTTGTACCACTGTCTGGGGGCTTGTTTCAGACCATACAAACTTTTCTTAAGCTTGCATACAAGGTTTTCTTTGCTTGGGACTGAAAACCTTTCTGGTTGCAGCATGTAGATATCTTCCTACAAGTCACCATGGAGAAAAGCTATCTTCACATCTAGTTGCTCTAAATGTAAGTTCTCAGCAGCAACAATGCTCAACACCAATCTAATAGTGGTTAGTTTCACAACTGGAGAAAAGATCTCAGTGTAGTCTATACCTTCCTTTTGCTGGAAGCCCTTCACTACCAACCTTGCTTTGTACCTCTTACTGCCATCAGGTTCATCTTTGACTCTGTAAACCCACTTGCTGTGCAATGTCTTCCTGTTCTTAGGGAGTTTAGTTAGCTCCCAAGTCTGGTTCTTTTGCAATGAGTTCATCTCATCTTTCATGGCTAACTCCCACTTAACAGAATCTATAACCTGCATTGCTTCATCATAACACTCGGGTTCACCTTCGTCAGTCAACAGTAGGTAATGCAAAGATGGAGAATACCTTTGTGTAGGCCTAGGTATTCTTGCATATCTTCTCAGTTGTACCGGTGTACAAGGTTGTGCTTCTGTTTTAGATATATCATGTATCTTATCATTCACATCATCTTATGAAATTTCTTTTAGCTCAACTTGTCCACCATTCTCATTTTGTTTCCCTGCACTGTCAGATTCTACAGCAGCCCTGTCTTTATACAAGACATTTTCATTGAATATAACATTTTTTCCTTCTGAGAATTTTTCGATTTTCATCATCCCAAAATCGATATCCAAACTCATCAGAACCATATCCAATGAAAAAGCACTTTATAGACTTAGCATCTAGCTTATCCCTGTCATTAGAATCTACATGCACATATGAAACACAGCCAAAGACTCTCAAATGTGAAAGATTTACCTCTTTCTCTGTCCAGGCCTCCTCTGGAATTTCACCATCCAAAGGGACAGATGGTCCTCGGTTTATCAAGAAAGCTACTGTGTTAATTACATCTGCCCAAAATATTTTAGGCAGTCCAGCATGTATCCTCATGCTTCTAGCCCGTTCATTCAAGGTTCTATTCATGTGCTCGGTAACTCCATTCTGCTGTGGTGTTCTTGGAACAGTTCTTTCCATCCTGATACCACTAGCTGCACAAAAGTCTTTGAAATCTTTGTTGTCATACTCTCCACCATTGTCTGATCTCAGACACTTCACCTTCAAACCTGTCTCATTCTCTACAAGGGTCTTCCAATTTTTGAAGGTAACAAATACATCAGATTTCCTTTTCAAAAAATAAACGCATACCTTGCGAGTAGAGTCATCAATGAAAGTGACATAGTAGAGTGAGCCTCCAAGAGATGGTACTGGTGAAGGACCCCATACATCTGTATGTACAAGCTCTAGCTTCTGTGTCTTCAAAGTTCTTACAGTCTTTGAGAATGTAACCTTCTTTTGCATCCCAAAAATACAGTCTTCGCAAAGACCAACTTCCACATATTTCAAGCCAGATAATTTGCCTTTTGACAGCAGTACCTTCATCCCTTTCTCACTCATGTGACCAAGCCTGCAGTGCCATATGTTGGAGTCAACTCTTGAATTTGCCACTGCCACTATATCTTTGTTGTTGCTAGTCATGTAGAGAGTACCCATCTTGTTACCTCGTGCTATAATCATAGCACCTTTGGTGATCTTCCAAGATCCACCCACAAAGGTTGTGACATAACCTTCATCATCAAGTTGTCCAACAGATATCAAGTTCATCTTCAAGCCAGGTATATGCCTTACATTCTTTAACTTCCACAAAGTGCCATTTGTGGTCCTTACATTGACATCACCCTTCTCCACAATATCTAAAGGCTCATCATCAGCAAGATAAACCTTCCCAAAGTTTCCAGCAACATAATTTTGCATACTTTCTTTATGTGATGTAGAGTGAAACGATGCACCTGAGTCAAGAATCCATGACTCTAAAGGAGTGCCAACACAAAGAACTAAAACATCTTGAACTTGCTCTGCTGCAGTTGCATTGGCGGACTCTTCATTATGGTTTTTCTTCTTTGGAGCCTTGCAATCTTTCTTTAAGTGCCCCTTTTTACCACAATTCCAGCACCCATCACCACTAAACTTTGATTGACCTTTCTTCTTGGACCTGGATCTGCTCCTATTTTGACCCCGCTGTTTTGTTCTTCCCCTGCTCTTTGTATTCAAGGCAGAACCTGAGACTCCACCTGATTCCCTTCTGCGAATATCTTCGCTTAGAATCAAGTCTCGAACCTCATTGAGCTTCAATTTACTTGAACCGGAAGAGCTACTTACAGCCGTCACAGTTGCACCCCAACTTTCAGGTAAGGAGGATAAAAGAATCAAGGTCCGAATCTCATCATCAAAGTTTATTTCTACAGAACTCAACTGAGTTGTAATCACATTGAATTCATTGATGTGATCTGTAACAGAAGCACCTTCGGCCATCTTTAGATTAAATAAACGATGCATCAAATATACCTTGTTTGAAGCCGAGGGCTTTTCATACATATTTGATAGCGCCTTCATCAATCCTGCCATGGTCTTCTCATTCACGATGTTGAAGGTGACGTTTCTGGCCAACGTCAAGCGAACAACTCCGAGTGCTTGTCTATCTAGTAGATCCCAATCTTCTTTCTTCATCCCTGCCGGCATCGTTCCAAGAAGCGGCTTGTGCAGCTTCTTCTGATACAGGTAGTCTTCGATTTGCATCTTCCAGAAATCGAAGTCCTTGCCATTGAACTTGTCGATCCTCACCTTTCCTTCATCTGCCGCCATTACTCCCACTTTTTTTCTCGAATCAGAACAAGGCTCTGATACCGGTTGTTAGGGATGAATGGAGTACCGGAGTACCCAGATGAGGAGGACAACCAGTAGAGGAGAAAGAAGAAAGGAGAGAAGAGAAAACAAACCACAAGAACACACAGAGATTTTTTACGTGGTTCGGAGGCAAGATGCCTTCCTACGTCCACGGCCGCAGCAAGATTCCACTAAGATAATCACAGACTTCGTTTCAATACAAGAGAGAGTTCACCCTTTTATACTAGGAGATTAGGGCGTCATTAGTCAGGGTATTAAGGACAATAATACCCCTGTTGAACAGAAATCCTCTTCCGGGGTATATCAGACGTGCATGCTCGCCTGTCTCCAAAGATGCTCTCCTGAGACCGAGTATGCCCTCCAGCGACTGCAGATGCTCCCCCACCGCCAGTCAGGTTAATGCATTGCCAAGACAAGTGTCGACACTTCTTCATGCATTGCCAAGACAAGAGTCGACACTTCTTCATGCAGGTCAGCCTGCTCCAAGTGACATCAAAATGCCTTGAGCCCGTAATGCATGCTCCCCAGACATTGAGGATGCTCCCCTGGAGCAGCGATTGCTCCCCAGAGACAGCATGTGCTCCCCAGAGACAGCATGTGCTCCCCATGCTCCCCTGACGCTGAGAATGCTCCCCTGAAGCAGTGGATGCGCTCCTGAGGCAGAGTGTGATCCCGTGCAGAGGCGCACGGTGAAGAGTTCTGACTCCACACTCTAACAGGGGAGTGGAGAAATTAAAGCACAGTAAGAGAGAAAAGAGCACAAGAGATTAAGAGTGATGACACTTGTAGAAGTTTGCAGTTGACGTAGATTCTTGAATGTTCATGTTCATGGCTCTGGTTCACTAAAGATTGGAGTTCTTCAATGAAGTGTTTTTAATTGTGGAGGGTTGGATTTCTCACAACACTTGAAAGCTCTTGATCAACCATGGTTTCAATTCTCTAAAGATTCTAAAATTTGTTTTCCGTTGAGAACAAATATTATAGTGATAGTACATTTATAAGCTATCTATTAGACACATCTTCATGTTTTCATAGATTTCACTAAGTCATCCTAACATATACATGTTTGAGACATAAAGTTATTTGTTGCATCTATAGCCACCTAGCTTTTACTTCTTAAGCCAACCTTATTCCTCTTGTATCTTATTCTTTTTTAGAGTTAGCTTCTCTTGACTGAAAAACAGTCGAAGAAGTCAATTGCAAGGCTTTCATTGACACTGATCAACTGAATCAGATAGTTGAAAGATTTAGTTGGTGAAAGCCTATATTAGGATGCCTTCGACTAGCTATCAGTTGCAAGATATCGATTGAATTGTTCGGTAAGATGTTCCAATTGATGATAGATGAATGCTTTGACTAAGAATACTATCAAATGACACCTTATCGATTGAGAGAAATATAGCCAGAGTCTATTAGTTAGAAACATTAGTTGAAAGAGTTCGACTAAAAGATCAATACGACCGAGGCTTGTGGACACCAAAAATTGCACACCTGGAAATCCTGCTCGTCCTCGCGTCAGCAACGGCGCCGAGTGAAGAAACCCCGGCGAAATCAAGCACAAAAGACCCCACAGCCCGTGGGCATCAAAGAGAATCAAACGGGCCATGACTCGTGCCCACAATGGGCTCAGAACGGGCCCCGGGTACACACACCCCTGGGGAGCCCTTCAGCGGCACGCCCAGCCCCAAGGGGCCTCAACGGCACACCCTGGCGGAGCCCCAGCGGCACGCCCTGGAGAGACCTCCAGCGGCACGCCCCCTTCAGGGGATGTCTTCAGCGGCACACCCAGGGAGGGTGTTCAGCGGCACAGCCCTTTGGGCTTCACCGGCACACCCCCATGGGTGCTCAGCGGCACACCCCCGTGGGTGCTCAGCGGTACACCCCCTGGGGGTTCAGCGGCACACCCCCTGGGGGGTTCAGCGGCACACGCCCATCAGGGGCCTTCGGTGGCACGGCCCCGTGGCCTCCCAGCGGCACACCCCAACGGGCCACTCAGCGGCACGCCCTTCAGGCCATTCAGCGGCACGCCCTTCAGGAGCTTCAACGGCACGCCGTTTTGGCTCTTCAGCGGCACGCCTTTTCAACTCACCAGCGGCACAGCGTTGAAGCTTTTCAACCGTAAGACAACGTGAAGCCCATGCCCTATGTATCCTTGGCGCGCAGCAAGCCGTCCGAGGTGGCAGTCGATGACTGGGCCACGTAGCCTACCCCACTGACAGTCAGGATAGGAGCAGGTCAAACCCATCATCACAGCCGGCTTCCCGCCTTCGACAGCCGTGCTCGAAGTCCCCGGTGGCTGGTGGTATAAAAGGCCTCCTGTTCGACGAAGGAAGGGGGTGGTTTTTGTTCCCAAGGAAGAAAAGGAGCACAAAAACAGAAGGCACAGAGGAAGACACACAGAGAAGAGAGAAGAGAAGAAGAAGAAGAGGCATCCCGGCGTGAGCTCCCTCCGACGACCACCGGGAAGAAGCAAGAGTAAGAGAGAGAGAGCTCGATGTAATAGGGGAGAGGGTTGGGGACGGCTTGCTCTCCTCTTGTACTCCGTTCCTCCCCCTCCTTTTTTGTCTTTTCTTTGGGTTTCTCCCCTGCCCACAGCCTCATCTGGGGCATTTTCTTTTGTAATGTGCATGTAGGGCCTCGGCCCTTTGTCTCCCATGAAAGAAAATTACCCTCTCCGGGTTTCTCTATGATTTTTGTTGGCTTGTGCTAGTTTTCACAGTCTTTGACGGGTTGTTCATTTTCCCTCTGTCTTCCCATTTCTCCAGTGTTCTTGAGGTTTCCATGTCAATATGATCGCCCTCCCATGATCCTTGGCCTCATGGACTCTTCACTCCCTTCCATGGCCATCTGCTGCGCCCGCGGGCTTGAAGAGATAGGGAGACTCTCACTCACCCCCCGAATACCCAGCTACCAGTGGCCCATCTTTGGCATTGAACTCCCCTTATTTTCCTGAATAATCTGCAAGCCTCCCAGCCCACACACTTAGCTCCCCTTCTATCTCCCAGCGACGCACCTTTCCACCCCGTTGGCCCTTGGCCGGTACACCCTTTTCAGCCCTCAGCGGCACACCCTTTTCAGCCCTCAGCGGCACACCCTGTCGGCCCTCAGCGGCACACCCTGTTGGTCCTTGGCCGGCACACACCTTTCAGGCCCTCAACGGCACACCTTTCAGGCCTTCAGCGGCACACCTTTTCTGAGCCCCAGTCCACCTGGTCTAACCCAAGGGGCCTTCAGCCCATTGTTTCTTCCTTCGTGTTTTCCGAGGTTCTATAAAGGTGTTGTTGCCCTCGGGCGCCCACCTCCAGTTGTCGGGTTCCGCCACTCCATGTGGGCGCGTTCCCTTTATCTCCCTTACGCCCCGGGTCAAGGGGAGATGCTGCCGAATTTTTGTCAGAAAATAACAACATGTTAAATAAGGCAAAAGGAGGCAACGAAGGAGCAAAATAATTAATGATGAAGCCCTCCAACTAATCAAGTCACTGCCAGTACCATGATAAGAACCGACCCGATCAACGCCACGACAGGCCGAACTTCCGACTTATGGCAAAAAGGCCGAACAAGACAAAACAAGGGAGAAGTTTATATAAAAACTACACGAAAATTAAAACAAGAAGAAAAGAAAAGCCTTAAAATAAATAATAAAAGAATGGACCTTCACCGGCATGCCTGACCCTACCTTCCACTCAAGTGACCCTTCACCGGTGCACTCTCACCCCTTTCAGCGGCACAGCCATTCCCCACTTCCAACAATACACTCCAGCAACCGTCAGCGGTACACCCCCTCAATCCCAGCGGTACGCCCCTTTGAGCCTTCAACGGCGCACCCTTGCACCTTCAGCGGCATAGCTTGCACCTTCAGCGGTACACCCTTGTTGCCCCCCAGCGGTACGCCCCATTCCCCAGCGGTACACTCCCTCCCTTCGCCGGTACACCCTCATTCACCGTCTCAACGAGATCCAGTGTACAGACTTGGCAGATGGAGGCACAAACACAGCAGCAAGCAATGTATAGACTTCGTATGTTGATTACATGGGCAATGTACAGAATTTGTGCTGCAGCGTATAGACTTGGGGCTGGCCAATGTATAGACTTCGTGCTGCAGCGTATAGACTTTGGGCCAGCCGATGTACAGACTTCATGCTGCAGTGTATAGACTTGGGGCTGGCCAATGTACAGACTTTGTGCTGCAGCGTATAGACTTGGCCAATGTACAGACTTTGTGCTGCAGCGTATAGACTTGGGGCTGGCCAATGTATAGACTTTGTGCTGTAGCGTATAGACTTTGGGCCAGCCGATGTATAGACTTCATGCTGCAGTGTATAGACTTGGGCCAGCCAATGTACAGACTTCATGCTGCAGTGTATAGACTTGGGGCTGGCCAATGTATAGACTTCATGCTGGCCAACGTATAGACTTTGAGCTGCAATGTATATACTTCATGCTGGCCAACGTATAGACTTTGGGCTGCAACGTGTAGACTTTGGGGCTATCAATGTACAGACTTCGGATCGCAGCCAATGGACAATGTACAGACTTTAGACTAAAGGACGTATAGACTTTGTGTACTGGCTGAATAGACAATGTATGGACTTTAGGTTGAGGAGCGTACAGACTTTACAATTATACACCACCTTTACCGATACACTCTCCAGCTATAGCCCCAGCGGTACACTTCCTTCAGGCCTTCATCGGTACGCCCCTTTAAGTCCTTCAACGGCACATGTCTCCAGCCCTTCGCCGGCACACCTCCTTAAGCCCTTCGGCGACACCCATCCCCAGCCCTTTGTCGGCACACTTTTCTGCCTACCTTCCTTCAGCGGTACACTCCCTTTTAGCCCCCTTTTCAACCCACCAAGGGTCAACTCTCTCAAAAAAAAATGTAATAAACATATACATATATATAATATGTGAACGTACATATACATATACACATAGGCATCTAATGGCAGCACTATCAAACTAATAAAAGCCATGATGAATAAATAAACCTGAATATATATATATATATAAATGATGACGAGTGAAATAAGAGGCAATAATAATAATAATAATAAAGGGGGGGGGGCAATAATAGCAGTGAGCAAGACGAGGGAGATCACCCGGAACAGATGTGGAAAGAGGAATGAGCAACAGGATAATAAGAATAATAATGATAAAACATTACGAGGTATTAATAATTCTACATTGCAGCCCTCTCTCTCCGTGACTCGACGCAGAAGGAACAGTGATGCCGCCCTCGCAGGCCGGGCCCGAGTCTTGGGATTCGTCCCGACATGACCGTGCCCCGACCCAGTATTGGGCCGACATTCTAATCAGATCGGATTCATTCATCGCCCCAGTTTTCTGTCACGTTTCTATCACGGACCCGTGTCCGAATATGAAAAGGTCCACGAGTGACCGACATGGCCAGTGGCTTGCATCCTAATGCGTACTTTGGTGTGATTTTCTCCTGCCTCTTTCTCACGCAATTAGTATTATCCTTTTCGGCCGTAGGGCCCCTAATTTCGGCAATTAATCAAGGGTGTTCCTTCGTATGGGGGATGCAAATGACGTCGTGACCTTTATGGCACGACGGGATTCGGTCCCGACACGAACCACACAATCGCCTGACGAAGTCAGACCGAGCGCACCATGGACTCTTCGGAGCCCGAATAAATCGTCACTTCGGTGACTGGCACGCCCACGCACTTAATAGACGAAACCACATGAACCCGCGAATGAAAGCGCGTCCATAACTTTGGCACGCCCGGTGGGACCCATCCACCCTTCATCTCTTTGCCGAAATTAGGGGCCCCGCGGCCCCCTTCTTGTAATACTAATTGTGCTACTTTCTTAAATGCAGGAAGAGAGAAAGACATCATGGAACCGACAATGGCTGTCGTCTGCAGCCCTCAAGTCGTGGAGAACCATGTCCGAGGCGGCTACCTGGCAGTGCCCCTCAACTTCGGGAGCTTCCCTCCCACGGTTGGCTTCCCCAACTTCTTGGGGGTGGCCTTCGCCGAGATCCTCGACGTGGAAGCACCCGAGGAGTTCCAGATCAACGCTTCCGCTCCGGGGGCCATTGGAGCTGCTGTCGGTCGAGCTGTGGCCGAAGACAACAATAGCATCCCCACAACGACGCTAAGCTGCAACGTGCACCACGTGCACCAAACTATCGGCCCATCCCACCAAGGGTCGGCATCCCACCGAAGAAGGCTCCGGAGGAACAACATCGGCGCCGACTCAGGGCGTCGTATGTCCAACTCCGGAAAGTCCATGACGGTTGGGGCCCTCCGAGTCCGCCTAGACGGGCAGAGGTCCCAGGCGATGCCAGACCGCGTCATCCCGACCATCCCAGTCCGCAACTCCTTCCAAGGACTGGAGAAGCTGAAGGAAAGGGCAACCCCCGCAACCCCACGCGGGCCGGCCAAACTGAAACAAGTTTGGGTACCCAAGGGGGCCCAGCCTGCTACACCCGCCCAAGTGGGGCCCAGCGCTTTCCGCCCGAGGAGGGCCCGACAAGATGACAGGGTCGAGGTGATGACCCCAACCTCCCGACCGGCACCCGTCATCCCGGCGCCGTCCGAGAATGCCCGCCGCCATCGCCGAGGGCGCTGGCACAATGCCGCCCGCCCGGCTCTCACGGCCTGCTCTCCTCCTGCCGCTGTCATCGACATGCAACCCCAGGCCGCTCTCCCTGACCAGGAGTGGGAAGGGATCGAGCAGGCTATGAGGAACTACCTCCGAGGCCCGGGTAGCACCCCCGCCGGCCTCCAGTGACTGCTGGGGGCAATGGCTTCCGCTTTTCAAGAGGAAGGCGCCCGACCCGCACCTAGCATGGTGTCGAGGACCCGTCCGGAGGAGCCGCGCCAGTCCCCTGTTCGGGAGGAAGCGCCGCCCCGATGATCGGTCTTTGACAGACTGGTGTTCCCGGGAAGATTGTCCAGGAGGGCGACAAAAAGAAACAAGAACAAGAGGTGGCAGACGTTCACCTGCAGCATGGCAGGAGTTCACGGGCGGTATGGCGCCTTGCCTATCGATCCTGAAGAAATGGCCAGACTGGCCGCCAGACCGAGACCCCTCACTAGAAGAGGGAGAGCGGCAGGCAATGTAGCACCCCCAAGCGCCGAAGGGACCTTCCCCGAGGAATCCCTCGCGGCCAACGTGGTCACTACCGGCGACACGAGTGGCGGACCCTCGACATCATCCGAGGACGCCCCGACCGAAGAGACAGGGGGCACGCCCAGTCTCCCCACAGCTGACCCTACAATGCTGCTCATGATACAACGATTCCAGCAGGAAATCGAGTCACTCAAGAAGCAGCTAGGTGAGCGAAACACACCGCCCCCGATGTCTTGGCAGACCGAGGTAATACCCGAAGTACCCAGGGACAGGGGGCAGTCGTCAGAGGCAGCTCTTCCAGCAACCCTCAATCCTCTCGGGGGAGCGCCCCTACAGCAAACACATTGCACGGCAGTGGCCCCGCCACAGGCTCCGCCTTCGCAAGGGTCCCCCATGGCTCCCCGGGCGACTGTGCTGGCCACCCCGAGCGCGCAGCCCGCTCATTTTTACCCGAATCCGGTCGACCCGGCAGCAGTCAGCCGGTTGATGCTCGAATAGATGATAGATATGAAATTGGCCAAGAGGGGCGAAGGGGATCAGACGCCGTTCGACGTCTACCGGGTACCCTACCCGGCCCACTATGCTGCAAGGAAGCTGCCGGTCGGCATCACCAAGCCGCCGAAGTTTGAAAAATTCAACGGGCAAGGGTCCCCCAGGGAACACATTGCTTACTATGTGAACATCATGGGAGATCTAGCTGCTGATGAAGCCTATCTCCTAAAGTTCTTCGGCTCGACACTTACCGGACTCGCCTTCGAGTGGTACTCCAGCCTGCCACCCGGGTCCGTTGCTGACTGGCCTGACATGCAAAAGAAGTTCAAGGAAAGATTTTATGTTGCAGAACGGGAAGTCACTGTAGCAGAGCTCTATGCTACGAGACAGAAGAACGATGAGTCGGCCCACGACTACATCAAGATATGGAGGAACCTCAGTTTGAGGTGCAGGCGTCCCCCGCACCAGGAGGATGCGGTGCAGATCTGCAAACAAAACTTGAAGAAAGAAATCCTGGAAAGGATGATCGGCACCGAGGTCAAGACATTCGACCGCTGTGGATGCACTTTTTCTACTTGGTGGTTCTCTCGTGTTGTTTATTCGTTTATTGAGTGCGTGGGCGTGCCAGTCACCGAGGTGACAATTTATTCGGGCTCCGAAGAGCCCATGGTGCGCTCGATCTGACTTCGTCAGACGATTGTGTGGTTCGTGTCGGGACCGAATCCCGTCGCGCCATGAAGGTCACGACGTCATTTACATCCCCCATACGAGGGAATACCCCTGATTAATTGCCGAAATTAGGGGCCCCGCGGCCGAAAAGAATAATACTAATTGCGAGAGAGAGAGGTAGGGATAGGTCACACTGGGGTTGTATTCAGACCACAAACTGTCGGCCATGTCGGTCACTCGTGGATCTTTTAGTGTTCGGACACGGGTCTGTGATGGAAACGCGACGGGAAAATCGGGACGAATCCGTTCAAATGTATGCCGAGTATACGGCAATTTTAATGATGACTAGGGAGGCGTCCGGAACGAGAAAACAAATCCGGTCCGATTAGGATGTCGGCCCGAGGTTAGATCAAAGCCTGGCCATATCGGGGTAATTCCCGAGACTCGGGCTTGACCTGAAAGGGCGGCGTCGTTATTCCCTTTTGCCCCGGGTCACGGGGAGAGGTGGGGAGGCTGCGGTGTAGGCCTTAGCGTCTTTTATCTGGGGTTTTCTTAGTTATATCCTCTAGGATTTCTGATTCAATGTTTACTGTTTGTTCGTGCCTTTGTCCGGGGTGATTTTTCTTCTTTTTATTCATGATCATTCTTATTATTGTCATTTGTTTATTATTTATCTTTTTATTACCCCTCCCGCCTCTTTTATTGTGATTAATATTGCGCATTCGGAGTCCTTTAATTAGCGTATTTTTTATTAATTTATTTGCTATTGTTAATGCCCTTATCAGGTTGTATATGTGCATAGATGTAGTGTGCTGGCGAAGGGAAGGTAAGAGTGTATCGCTGAGAGGCCCAGAGGGCGTGCCGCTGAAGGCCAAAAAGGGGCGTACCGCTGAAGGTCAAAGGAGCGTACCGCTGGGGCTCAAGGGAGTGTACCGCTGAAGGTTCAAGGGGCGTGCCGCTGGGGCAATTAAGAGTGTACCGCTGGGGGTTTGAAGGGCGTACCACTGAGGGTTTAGAGGGGTGTACCGGTGAAGGAGTTAGGCGAGTGTGCCGCTAAGAGGTGAGAGAAGTGTGCCGGCGAAGGGGCCAATCAGAACGTGGGGGTGGGTATGAAGTCTGTACGTTCCCCCAGGCTCGAAGTCTATACGTTGCCAAGCCTAAAGTCTGTACGTTGGAGCAGAGTGGAGCAAAGTCTGCACGTTGCAATATGAAGTCTATACGTCGACTGGCCCGAAGTCTGTACACTGGCCGCCATGAAGTCTATACATTGGCTGGCCCAAAGTCCATACATTGGAACGTGAAGTCTGTACATTGACCCTTTGACTGCAGCTCGAAGTCTATACGCTGCCAAGCCCAAAGTCTGTACGTTATAACGTGAAGTCTGTACATTGGCTGGCCCAAAGTCTATACATTGGATAAGTCTATACATTGGGGTGTGAAGTCTATACACTGCCCAAGTCTATACACTGGCTATCATGAAGTCTGTACGATGGCTGGCTCAAGTCTATACACTGGCTGCTCAAAGTCTATACATTGCCCAGCATAGAGCCTGTACGTTGAGATATGAAGTCTATACGTTGGCCGCCCAAAGTCTGTACACTGGATAAGTCTTTACGTTGGAGTGTGAAGTCTATACAGTGGCTGGGGGGCGTACCGGCGAAGGGAAGGAGTGGCGTACCGCTGAAGGTTGACGGGGAGCGTACCGCTGAGGGCAGAAGGGGCGTGCCGCTGGGGGTTGAAAGGGACATGGGGATGGCCTGTGCCGCTAAGGGCCAATGAGGGCGTGGTGGTGGAGGTTTGATCAGTTTTTGATTATTTGTTTTAAGGCCTTTCTTTTCTTCTTATCTTAACTTTCGTGTAGTTTTGTACAAAATTCCTCCCTTTGTTCGTTCTCTTTGTTCAGTTCGGTCTCTTTTCTTGCGGGTCGGACGTTCGGGCTGCCGGGTGGTTAATTGGTTCGGTTCAGTTCTCGTCACGGTGCCGGCAGTGATTTGATGAGTTGGAAGGTTTCATTAATTATCCTGCTCGTTTGTTGCCTCCTTTTGCCTCTTTTAATTGTTTATTAGTTTCTCACAAAAATTCGGCAGCATCTCCCCTTGACCCGGGGTGTAAGGGAGATATAGGGAACGCGCCCACGTGGGGTGGCGGAACGCGACAACTGGAGGTGGGCCCCCGAAGGAGCAACACCTTTACAGAGCCTCGGAAAACACGAAGGAAAATGACAGACTGAAGGCCTCTAAGGGGCATGGACTGGGGCTGGCCAAGGAGCGTGCCGCTGAGGGCTGAACAGGTGTGTACCGCTGAAGGCCAATGGGGGGGGCGTGCCGTTGGAGGCCAATGGTGCGTGTACCGCTGAAGGCCAAGGCCAATGGGGGAGTGCCGTTGAAGGCCAATGGTGCGTGCCGCTGAAGGCCAATGGTGGGCGTACCGCTGAAGGCCAATGGGGGCGTACCGGCCAGGAGCCAAAAGAGTGTATCGCTGGAGGGGCCAAACAGAGTGTGTAAGCAAACTGGGGGCCTCAGAAGCCATTCAGGAAAAAGAAAGAGGATTCAAGGCCAGGGGTAGGCCACTTGGCTACTGGATATTCGAAGAGAGGGCAAGGGTCTCCCCCTCCCCTGGGCCAGTGAGCACAACGGAAGGCCATTGTAGGGGGCTTGAAGGATTCATGAGGCCAAAGCTCATAGAAGAAATCACCTCGACATGAAGACCCCAAAAAAACACCGGAGAAATGGGGAGACGGAGGGAGAACGAACAACCCCATAAAAAGACCGTGAGAGCTAGCACAAGCCAATAAAACTCATAGAGAAACCCAAAGAGGGTGATTTTCATTCATGGAGAGCCAAAGGCCAAAGCCCTATATGCACATTACAGAGGAAATGCCCAAGACGAGGCCATGGACAAAGGAAAAGAGAAACCCAAAACAAAGAACAGGAGGAGGAATGGAATACGAAAGGGAAGAAAGCATTGGGGCCCAAAAACCCTCGCCACTGTCCCTAACCCTCTCCCCCATTACATTGAGCTCTCTCCCTCTCCCTTACTCTTGCTTCTTTCCGGTGGTCGTCGGAGGGGGCTCACGCCGGGAGGGCCTCTCCTTCTCTTCTCTCCTCTGTCTCTCTTCTTCTGCCCGAGCTCTTCCTTTCTATATGTCCCCCGAAGGAGCCCCCTTTTTGTTGAAAGAAGAGGGTCTTTTATACTTCAAACAGCCGAAACCTTCGAGCCCCGGCCGTTGAAGGCGGGAAGTGGCCTTGTGATGATGGCGTTTGACCTGCCCCGTCCTCGATCGTCAAGGGGGGGTAGCCTGCGTGGCCCAATAGACGGTTGCCACCTCGGACGGCTCACTGCGCGCCAAGGAAGCGTAGGGCATGGGCTGCATGTCATCTTGCCGTTGAAAAGCTTCAACGCTGTGCCGCTGGCGGGCTGAACAAGCGTGCCGCTGGAGCCCCTGAGGGCGTGCCGCTGGAGGGCTTCAAATGGGCGTGCCGTTGAGGAGCCAAAAAGGCATACCGCTGGGAGCCCAAATGGGCGTGCCGCTGAAGCTCACAGCAGGCGTGCCGCTGAATAACCCCTTGGGGGTGTACCGCTGAAGGCCCCCCCCCAGGGGGGTGTGCCGTTGAAGACCCCCCCCAGGGGGGGTGTGCCGTTGAAGGCCCCCCCAGGGGGGTGTGCCGTTGAAGGCTCCCACGGGGGGGGGGGGGGGGGGGGGGGGGGTGTGCCGTTGAAGGCCGTACCGCTGGGGACCCCAAAGGGGGTGTGCCGTTGAAGGGCTCCTCGGGGCGTGCCGCTGAGCCTTGCCAGGGTGTGCCGTAGAGGCCCCTTGGGGCCGAGCGTGCCGCTGAAGGGCTCCCCAGGGGGTGTGGGTACCCGGGGTTGTTCTGAGTCCATTGTGGGCACGAGCCATGGCCCGTTTGATTCTCTTTGAGGCCCACGAGCTGTGGGGCCTTTTGTGCTTGACTTCCCCGGGGTTTCTTTACTCGGCGCCGTTGCTGACGCGAGGTCGAGCATGGCATTTGGATGTGCAATTTTCGGTGTCCACAAATGCCCCCCACCCAAGGGTAGCGCAGGCGAAGGATGAGCCGGGCGATGCACGTGGGTGTACTTGTCTCCCCCCTTTTTTTCTCTTTGTTGACGCCGACAGGGCGTCGGGAGCTGAGGCAACATACTGGTCTCTTCGCCAGTGCCGACGGGGTGTCGGGAACTGTCATGTTTTGTTGGTCTCTTTGTCTCTTCGTCAGTGCCGACAGGATGCCGGGAACTGACCTAGTTTGTCGATCTCTTGGTCTCTTCGGCAGTGCCGACAGGATGCCGGGAGCTGGCATGCTTTGTTGGTCTCTTGGTCTCTTCGCCAGTGCCGACAGGATGCCGGGCGCTGACATGGTTTGTTGTCTCTTAGTCTCTTCGCCAGTGCCGACAGGATGCCGGGCGCTGACATGGTTTGTTGTCTCTTAGTCTCTTCGCCAGTGCCGACAGGAAGCCGGGAACTGACCTGCTTTGTTGGTCTCTTGGTCTCTTCGCCAGTCCCGACAGGATGACGGGAACTGACATGCTTTGTCGATCTCTTGGTCTCTTCGCCAGTGCCGACAGGATGCCGGGAACTGACATGCTTTGTTGTCTCTTGGTCTCTTGGTCTCTTCGCCAGTGCCGACAGAATGCCGGGAACTGACATGCTTTGTTGTCTCTTGGTCTCTTGGTCTCTTCGCCAGTGCCGACAGGGTGTCGGGAGCTGGCCTGGTTTATTGTCTCTTGGTCTCTTCGTCAGTGCCGACGGGGAGTCGGGAGCTGACTTGGTTTGTTGATCTCTTTTGTCTCTTTTATTTCTCTCTTTTTTTTTGAACCACATTACCGATACAAGCGCCCTTTCGGGTTTTCACCGGTACCGGCCCCCTCTTGCTTTTGCCCACGCGCCCTTTCGGGTTTTCACGTGGCGGGGTACCCAATTTTGCCCGTAGCGCCCTTTCGGGTTTTCGCCACAGCCGGGTTGTTGCCATTTTTGCCCTTGTCCCGGTGTAGGGACAAGTCCGGCGGGGTATCTCCATTTGTTAACCCCATTTTATTTTCTCTTTTTTTTTGACGAGTGAGTGATATACGTGTGTAGGCTAGGGCACGAAGCCTTGCGCCGGAAGATAAGGTTCACTCGTTGGCAAGAACAGAATGCCAGCGCAATGGGAGAATCTGTGCCGATTCGGACGTAAGGTCCATAATGGCCGTGTTGTGCGGAGTGGGTGGCTAGGGCACGGGGCCTTGTGCCGGAAAGGGACTTATTCGTTGGCAAGAGACTAATGCCAACGCAAGGATGGAGGTTTTGCCAATCCGGACGTAAGGTCCGTGATGGTAGTTTTGCGTGACAGAGGGTGGCTAAAGCACAGGGCCACGTGCCAGGGACGGGCTTATTTGGCGGTAGGGTAGTGATACTATGACAAAGATAGAGCTGCAGGGGCAGAGTCGTCTTCACCCCTGCGGACGCCCATTTGCATAGGATCAGGGGGATGGAATGCCCCCGGGAGACATTTATTACTGCGCGTTACTGGCCTATTCCTCCACATATGTGAGTGGATGAGTATGTAAGTGTAAGCATATATGTAGGTATATATATATTTATTTATTTAATATTTTGTAGATACTCCTGCTTCCCTTCTTTCATTTTCTCCTCTTGTTCATTTTTTATCCCTTTTTATTCCTCTTTATCTCCTTCTATATTTTTTTTATTCCTTCTATCTTTTTTTTTTATTTCTTCTCCCCCATTTTCCTTCGTCCTTTTTTTTATTTTCCTCCCCTCCCCTTTCTCTTTCCCCTTTTTTATTTTCTTTTCTCTCCCCCTACCTCTCTGCCGTATAAAAGGGGCGGGGCAGTTCATTTGAACCACCCCCGTTCAAATTCCCCTCCCTCTTCTCTCTCTTCATCAGCCGACCGTCTGCCTCCCCCTCCCTCTCGTCATCTTCTTCATCACCGGGAGCCACCGCGGCCAGCGCCGTCGTCGTCTTCCTCTCGCCGGGGTAGGGAGGCTGCCACGAGAGGGCTCCCTCTTCCTCTTCTTCTTTCCTCTCTTCTCCCTCCCGTCCTCTCTTTTTTTTTTGGTCTCCCCCCCCTTTCTCTTTCTTTCTCCCTTCTTCGTCTCCACGTCCGGCGGACGGTGGAGCCCTAGGCTCCCCGTTCCTCTTCCCCTTCCCCCCCCCTTTCTTATCCTTCCCCTTTCCTCCCCTCTTTTCCCTGCCGTCGGCCACCATCGATAACACCGACGGGGGAGGTCTCGAGCGTGCCGGTGAGGGCCGGCTAGGGCGCATCGGGGAAGGCGTCTGTGGAGCGTGCCGGGGGAAGCCCTTTAGGGCGTGCCGGGGAGTGGTGGTATAAGTGTGTCGGGGAAGGAGGCCGCAGGGCGTGTCGGTGAAGCCGCCGGTAGTGCGTGCCGGGGAAGGCTTCACACGGGGGAGCGTACCGGCGAAGCCCCCTGCCTGGCGTGCCGGTGAAGACCGCAGGGGCTGTGCCGGCGAAGCCTACCACAGGGTGTGCCGGGGAAGCAGCTTTAGGGGCGTGCCGTGGGAGGTGGCAGACGGCTGTGCCAGTGAGGGCACGGGGGAGCGTGCCGGGGAAGGTGTCGCCCAGCGTGCCGGGGAAGGGGCACCTGGCAGCGTGCCGGGGAAGGCAGTTGTGGGCGTGCCGGCCAAGGGGCTTCAGGCAGTATGTGGGGACTTTAGCTTAGGGGAAGAGACTCCTTCAACCGGCGGACTTCTGGTGTTGCCTCTCGGGACCCACCATGTTTTGTTGGGGCCGTCACTCCTTGTGGACGCGCACCCGTGCTTTCCCTTACGCCTCTGGCCTAGGGGAAACTCTGCCGAAATTTCGTCAGAAATTGGCAATATCTTGTTCATTTGACTTGTAGTAAAGCCCCCTCCCCCTTTACAGTCTTTCACTTCCTTTGGCATGTGGCTTATTCTGATCTTCTGTTTATGTATCCTTGCAGATAAATGGCTGCCCCAAGTGGTTCCTCTGCTCCTGCTGCTGCTATCGGTGCTGACCTTATCCCACGGGGTCCGGTGCCAGCAGTTACCTGGTTAAATGTAGAGGACTTGGATCGGGAGCATGCAAAAATAGCCGCTTTGGCAGAGTCATCTGAGTCTGACGGGGAGACCATGGATTTCCAGAGGCTTGCCAGAGTTGACAGCGGCTTCACATTTGATCGGGTCACCGGGGAGTACAGGAAGGACTTCCCGAAGGACAGACACCCGGTCCGATTTCTGAAGCATTTTCGCTCGCAGGAAGGGCGAGACTTCCGGGTCGTGAAGAAGGCCGAGCAAGCTATACTGCAGGCCCGGGATAGCTTGTTGTACAGCGTTCCCCGGAGTATTCCGATGTACCTGGTGGGAGAAGCCCGGGAGTGGAAGCCAGTCCTGGGGATCGAGGGGGTGCTGCCGACCGAAGATAAGCTGGTACGGGCGCCTCAATTTACTCCGGCAAGATGGGACCTGTCTGCCGGGAAGCTGCACAACGAGGCGCCTCGATTCGGCCTATTCTTGGCTCCCTTAAAGTGGGGCTATAGAGAGGAGCCGTTCATCTTGAACTGCTTGGCCGTCAGATTTAAGTATGAGCTGTCACTGGGCTGGTTTGGGGAGCTGAAGCTTCAGGATGCACACAGCTTCCGGGAAAGGGCGGTGGAGTTTACGGAGCATGTGCTGTTCAACTATGCTCCGCTGCTGGTTCGGGTCGGCATTTATCATAGTGTGTACGCTTCCCGGTATGGCTACCCCATCTCCAAGGGCCTCTGCTGCGACATGATAGAGGTATTCAGCGCGGAGACCAACACCTTTTACACGACGGAGGGCGAGACTTCACTTGATTTGTGGAGTCTCAGTCAGCTGAGTGGCTTGCCCATTGACAGGGAGCCTTATGAAGAAGTATGCCTCCCTGACTTGATCAAGGATGAGACCAACGGGGATGGCTATTATTCTCTGGGGTATTCATATCGGTACCTCATGAAGGCGTACCAGGAGCTGTACCAGTGCTCGCATAAGGGAAAGCAGCCCGCTCGTGGGGACAGGAAGAGGGTACGCATGCCCTTGTGGCTGGAGTATTTCTATGACGGGATGAAGCGGTACGAGGAATTCCCCTGTGTCGGCACCGCTGTCGCCCCCAAGAAGCATGCAAAGCCCAAGCTCGATGTGAAGATCCCGTCTAGACGGCGTCGAAGCGGGTCTAACCCGATGGGCTTGGATCCCCAGACCCATTGCGCCGCCTATCTCACGTACTGGCTATGCTCATTTGCCATGCCGTACGGCGACGAGACGGTGATTCGACCGGATGCCATCTATCCGGCATGTCAAATGACGTGGGGTATCAGGCTGTCGCTGTGCCCGGCGACCCTTTGCTTGATCTACAAGGCGCTGGGGGACATCAGCACGCACCAGTTCCCGCGGCAGGCCCGGTATGTGTGCCCACTGCACTTTTTCAACGTGTGGGTCTGCTCGTTGTTCCCGGAGTTCGCCCCGCGCGTCCTCCAGGACTGGGGGCTGATGCCGCGGATGCTGGAATTTGTCAGCGCCGAGCCGGGCTCCACCTCCATGCGGATGTATGATATCCGAGGCCGGTTGACAACGGTCCCCCGGGATGCGGTCGGGACTATTCATTTCTGGACTCTGGCGGCACATTCGAGCCCTCTGGTGAACAACAAGAGGGAGTGCAAAGATGACCAGATGGAGAAGTACGCCCACCCTATCAGCCAGGAGAATGTGATCCGCCCACTGCTGGAGCCGGAGCTGAGGGATTGGGCGCTGTCGATTCGCCCGAGCGTGCTGGTGTTCAGGAAAGGGGAGAACGTGTTGCTGGAGCCGTATTACCCCTTCCGGTTCGGTCACAACTTTGGATATGACCAGCATAACCCTGCTTATCATGCACAGTTCGGCCTGCCCTTGCGGAGTGTCCGGGGGAGCTTAGTTCCCGAACACGCCAGGAGTTGGTGGGACTTCTTCCACCGGGCGGACTCCTCCTCCTTCAGAGTACCGGCCCCGGGTCGTGTTCCGCGAGTGACCCAAGATTATATTAAGTGGTGGAATAGCCGAACGGCCTTCTCTCGGCTACACAAGACCGATTGCTGGGATGGGGCCGAGAGGAAGTTCCTTAGTCGGCAGCCGGTGCCGGTTCTTGACATTGAGCCAGACCATCTTCTTCGGCTCAAGAATAGACAGGAAAAGGAGGTGGCATCATATCTGGTGGGTCGCCGGGAAGCCCGGGACAAGAGGCCGACGCCGAAGGTGGAGCTACCCCCGGTGGCCAAGGATCATTATCAGAAGACGCTGAGGGATCTGTGCCAAGTGGGGAGCGACCGCCTGGACCTCATCAATTATCCATTCCCCATAGAGGAAGAGGGGACTCCTGCCAGGAGCTGGCGTCCAGAGAGGGATTCGGCCTGCCCGTACCGCACGTTTATGAGGCGGGAGGAGAGGCAGCCCGAGAACTATAAGGATACCACGTGGCTATACGTCCTTCTCCGGGTGAATGGGATGAAGATCGAAGATCTGACGGCCTCCCTCCTGGGCAAGCGCCTGCACGTCCCTTATTATTATGCTGACGGGTGGGGCATGGACCACTTTAACCTTTTCTGTCACCTCTCCTCAAAGAAGCACGCGGATCTGGCCAACCTTACGGACCGGTGCCAAACGATTGAAGACGTTTGCTGGCTAGTCCGGGAGGCGGCGCGTCGGGACAAGGAGACGTCCCTGAGCTACTGGCCGATCACGCTGCGGCTGTACACTGGCCCTCATGGTATTCAGTCTCTTCTTGCTTTTCGGTTTTGTCTCTTAGCACTGCGGCCTTCGCGGTGAGTTGGGTATTAATCGTAAATGCATGTTCGTTCTTTCCCCTCTTTTCTTTGCAGACCATCCTGACAGCACGCAGATGGCCACGTACCGGAACCTCCTCCGGCTGGTGAAGACGCCTGCGTATTTTGAAGCAGCACCGCTGGCCCCGACCACGGCTCCCTTGCCCAAGGTTGCGAAGAGGCCCCGGGCTAAATCGCCTGTGAAGAAGGCGGTGGATGCCGCCAAGGCGACTAAGCAACGGGACGCAAAGCGGAGGAAGACAGAAACGGCTAAGGCTCCGACGGCTGTTCCTCTGGCACCACTAGTCCCGTCTTTCGAGGAATTCAAAGCTGCCCGTCTCGAGCCAGGCCAACCCGCCGGTCCGTGTCCCCGCTCTTTAGTGTGTCTTCTGACTCTCCCCCCCCCCCTTTTATTTTGGAGTGGAGCCCTGACACCTGGGTACTTCTTTTGTCTCAGCTTCTATGGGAGAGCCCGTGCCCACGCCTGGCATGGGTGAAGTTGCGGTCCCAGCAGAGGCGACCCCGACGGCGGCTCCGGCTCCCTTGCCGCAGGCAACGGGAAGGCCCCGGGCACAGTCGCCCGTTAAGAAGGCACTGGCTGCTGCCAAGGTGGCCGGGCAAGAGACGGTAAAACGGCGGCGGACCGAGGCATCCCCGGCTCCAACGGCAGCCTCGCCGGTGGCCCCTGTCTTGTCCTTTGAAGAATTCGAAGCCACGCGGACCGAACCGAGCCACGAAGCTGGTGAGATTCATCGGCCGCCCGTGTCGTCTGCGGTCGACCGGCCTCCCGAGTTGGCCTCGGATTCGCGCATGGCGACGATGCGCTTCTATCTCACGGGCGGCACGGAGGAACCGGCGCCCGTGTTGCTCCCGGGCGAGGGTATGGCTGGGACTCCCGAGAAGGCTTTGCCTGTTGAGGAAGCCCGTGGGTCATCTCGTGTCGCAGGAACTGAAGGGGGTAAATATTTTCGACTATACGGTTAGCTCCCCTTTTTTTGTCTTGGGGGCCAGTAGATTCAACATGGCTTATCTTCCTTTGCATGACAGGCATTGCCGCGGCGGCCACCAAGTCATTGTGGCCTGATCTCGACCTCCCGACGACGCTGATATATGTGAGGAGGAAGAAGATCAGAGTGCAAGCCTCGCCTAGCCCGAGGGAGGACGTGCTAGACAGAGACTCTGAGGTGGAAGCTCCTCTGCCGGCCCAGGCCGAGCCGACGGCGGTCGAGTCTCCATCTGGGGAAGAGGTAGATTACAACTACTCTTCCGACGAAGCAGCTCCTGACGAGGGCATGTCCGGGGCATCGGAGCCGCCCGAGCCGGTCTTCGGGCCCCCCTTACTTGCTGGCTCCCCGAGCCTTATGGGGAAGACTGCTGTGAGTGTGAGCTTGTTTGGGCCGGCTCTCCCTTCCTTTTTTTTGTGATTGAGTGACGACCTTATCCCCCCCCCTTTTTTTCAGGATTTTCAAGAACCGGCCGAACTTGAGGTCGCAGAGGAGGCTGCCCCGGCTGCGCTGATCGACCGCCCAACGGGGGTCGATGTCGGCATGGGCAAATTGGATCTTTTACTCGACGCCCTTCGAGAGGAAATGCCCGTGGAGCTCTCCGGTACTACCAGAGCGGCGGGCGAGCCTCTGGAGGAGGGGGAGATCGCGCCTGAAGGTAGCATCGTCCCAACGGCTGAGGTGAGTATGCGGGCTCCGCGGTCTCCCTTTTTGCACGGTTTATTTTAGATGGCGAATAGCTGATTCCCATTCCCACGGTCAGGTGATGCCGATATCGGGGAAGGCGCCTGGCCGTATCCGGAAGGCCGTGGCCAAACGGAGACCGAGCATTGGCCCGATAGCGGTGGAGGGGTTGGCTCCAGTCTTGGGCTTGGAGAGAGAGAGCCTGGCTGCGCTCGTGGAAGCGGGACGTTTACCCCAGCTGGTGGTTCCGCTTCCGCCCTTCCCGAAACTCCCGGCTCAGATGGAGGACCCGCTCTTGCAGCAGATATTTGCGGGGCTCCGTGCGCATCTGGAGGGATCTCAGCCGCGAGGGAGGAGTTCATGGGTGCCGACTTCGGGCCTGGCCTTACCCGAAGCTCCTCCTCTAGCCGAGGTGAGGGCCCCTGCACCCCTGCCCCTTGGAGCAGTGGCAGGGTCGGGCCAGACGGAGGCAGAGGAGCAGCGGATGATAGAGACGCCAGATGCCTCAGCGCTGGTCTCGGCCATTTCCCTAGCGGTGGTTGGCCAAGAACCCTCTGTCGAGCCATGCCGGCCGGGCGACTTGACCCTCGCCCTTCGATCTTCTTCAGTCGCAGTGGACGCTGGCTTGTGGGCAGAGGTGGACAGCACCGTGGAATTCACTCCCCCAGCCATGCCTTCGGTCAGTCACACCTCGTCAGAAGCGCCAGTCCGCCAGATGCTGGTAACGCTGTGGACGATGCTCTCTGCCGACCTGTCTTTATCATATCGAGAGGTGCATGCCATTGTGACACAGTTGACCGGGGCGCTGCAAGTGTTAGGCTGTCCGCTGGGGGAATGGTCACGGCGGGTCTTGCTATTATTGAAGTATGTCAAACGCCGTGAATTCCTGGAGACTCAAGCTCCTGATGAGCGCGCCGCTCTAGATGCCCAGGCAGACGAATATCTGCAGACCCTAAAGGCCCGACGCCACAGTAGAGAATGCCACGGAAAGGCCTTAGAGGAAGGCGAAGGCAGCGTTCGTTCCTTCAAGAGCCGGATCGAGAAGCTGGAGGGCTATCTCGCTGCGGCTAAACTTGGCCTCGCCGAGGCGGAAAGGGCGGTGGCAGAGGAGAGGGAAGCTCTTGCCATCGCCGACGTTGAAATGGTGTCTGTCGATGCGGAGCTCGCCCGTCTTGAGGGATTGAGGGGCCGACTGCGTGATATGACGAACTTCCCTTGCGTCGGGATCCTCCCTCTCGAGGACATCTTCAGGGACATCGACTAAGCGTTGCATCCCTTAATTTCTCTCCTTTTTTTTAAATGTAACACATGGGTATGCCCCGCAGCACATGTAGTTTAATCCTCTTTTGAATAGAGCGAAGCATTTATGATTTCACGCGTTCTTTGTGTATGCATTTGTCTTTCTTACCCTTCTTTCTCTTCCTTGCATATTGTTTTCTCCTTCCTCTTCCCTCGCTCTTGTATCTTTTCCTCCTTTTTGTGTAGAGACCCATTGGCAGGGTATGAGTCTTTGCGGGGACTCACTTTGAGAGGACCAGGCAGGGACCCATGTCAGGGTACAGGAGAGTGCTCGCCTTCCCAGGGGGAGGACGAGGGGACCACTCCACCATACCGAGCGGGCAACTCCCTGGTTTTGCCGCAATATTGGAAGCGCGTGCTGGTCTCGAGTGAGGGGTGCTTGGCCAGAGACCCCTTTCGCCGTTCAGAGGTGGCGGATAGAAAGGTCTGTTTAGTCAGTGACTCAGACGGGAGGTCCGATCCAAAGGGGTGCTCGCCGCCCGGGGAGGACGGAGAGAAGAGTTTGTCTAGTCAATGACCTAGACGTGAGGTCCGAGCCAAAGGGGTACTCACCGCCCGGGAAGGACGGAGAGAAGAGTTTGTTTAGTCAATGACCCGGACGGGAGGTCCGAGCCAAAGGGGTACTCACTGCCCGGGAAGGATGGAGAGAAGAGTTTGTTTAGTCAATGACCCGGACGGGAGGTCCGAGCCAAAGGGGTACTCACCGCCTAAGAAGGACGGAGAGAAGAGTTTGTTTCTTTCTTTTTAAATCAATTTTTGGTACCCCCGCTGATGCGGGGCGCTGACTGGAAATGGGGGGCGTTCCCCCTTTCTGGCTTCTCTTTTTTTCTTCTCCCTTTTTCTTTCTTTTCTCTTCTTTCTTTTCTTCTCTTTTTTTTCTTTTTTTTTCTCTTCTTTTTTTTCTTTTTTTTTCTCTTTTTGCTTCTTCCTTCTTTCTCTTTCCATTTTTTCTTTTCTTTTTTTTTTTGCTTCTTCTCTCTTTCTCTTTCTACTTTTTTTCTTCTCTTTTTTTTTTGCTTTTTCTTTTTTGTCTTTCTATTTTTTGCTTCTTCTTTCTTTCTCTTTCTATTCCTTTCTCCCCTTTTTGGAAACCCGACTTGTGGCCAAATCGTTCGGACATTAATCACGCAAATCCGCCCCAAAATGGGGCGAAGAGTAATATTATTACCTGAATGGGGGCGCCGGAGCGTGGTACAGCCTCAAGTGCCTTCCATTAAGAGGCGGGAATTGAACCTCTCCGCGGTGGTTGACAATTACATAGGCTCCGCCTTCGTAGACTTTTTGGACTACGTAGGGTCCGAGCCAGTTCTCGTTTAGCTTACCTTTGGGGTTGGCCGCCATGAGATCTCTTCTCTTGACCATGACAAGGTCACCCTTCTTGAATTCGCGTTCCTTGACGAGCTTGTCAAAGGCGCGTGCAATCCGGGCCTGGTAGACCTGGATATTCAGTTGGGCTTGAAGCCGCTTTCCTTCCAGACTGGAGAGTTCGTCGAGCCTCCGCTCGGTGTTGGTCTACCCTTCGGGGACAAGCCCATGCTGAATGACGACCCTGAGGGACGGTATCTCCAGTTCGACGGGGACGATTGCTTCCGAGCCATATACGAGAGAGAAGGGCGAGCAGCCCGTTGGGGTCTTGTATACGGTTCGGTACGCCCAAAGCGCTTCATACATTCTTCCTTCCCAGTCCCTTTTGTTAGGGCTAACAGTCTTGGCCAGGAGAGTGCAAAGTGTCTTATTGAAAGTTTCGGCCAGCCCATTGGCTTGTGGATTGTAAGGAGTCGATGTCCTCCAGTCAATTTTGTATTTTTCTGCTAGCCGGTAAACCTTCTGGTTGCGGAAGTGGCTGCCGTTGTCTGACACAATCCGGTCGGGCACGCCAAACCGGAATATAATGTTGCGGCGGACAAACCTGACCATAATTTCTCCGGTGACCTCCCGTAACGCAACAGCCTCTGCCCAGCGGGAGAAGTAGTGATGCGGGACAATATGCTCTGATACCAAATTTGATGCGGGACAACCTGACTCGCTAGCTAACCTACGACACTAGAGAGTGCGACCAGCACGCGCACGTGACAAGGCAAGCCGGCGTGACCGACTAACGTGAATTCCCTCCGGGTGGAGGCGTCTCTCAACAGAACTCCGAACACGGCCGGCCCAAGGAGGGAGGCGCGACGAGGTCACAACGGGCGAGAAGCCGCTGGACGACACGGGATCTAGTCCGAGCTCGGTGCTCGACTAGGGCCAAGGGGAATGGGCGCTCTCGTCTCTCGAACCAGCAATGATAAGTAGAAACTAGCTAGGTCCTACACTCATGCGCGGCACAATCAACCGTATACGTGATAAGCAAGAACCACGAATGAGAGCGAGATGCGTACCTCCACGCCTAGGCGTGGGGAAGGAACCCCGGCCATGCCACACACCCACCGGTACATCAAACAAACAATATTACATAACCAAATGGTGCCCACTCCTCGCAGGGAGGTAACGGGCTACAAGCTCAATCCGGTAGCGTGCGGCGTGGGGTGACGGGTACCGGGTCGGGGCAGCTCGATGTCCACAGGTCCGCCTCGGGCTGCTGCAAGGAAGGAGTCTTCCGGCGCCTCGCTGTAATAGGGGACGCTCCTCCGGGAAGAAGAGGTACGTCGCTGGGCCCGGAGACGCGTCGGGAGTGCACTTGGGAAGGGGGCGACTAGCTGGCCACCCTGCGCAGGTTCTGCCCCGCAGCTGGATGGCGACACCGATAGGTCCCCTTAATCACGTCCGGGACCTGCAAAACTCGGCGGGGGCGCTGATGGGGATACCCCAGGGGCGCCCGTGGAAGGAGAGCCGCTGCTGAGGCCGCTGGTGGCTGTGGCAATTCGTCGAACACCTGGCGTGCAGTCGACCGGCCTGTCTGCTCACAGTGATAGAGGCCGCGAGAACGGCCGGTACGTGACCCTCCGGACAGCAAATGTGGCAGGGTCTTCTCTGGTAGATGGCTGACAGGGGAGGCTAATGGTGGGTTGTGGTGGCCGGTGGGGTACCATGGGACTTTCGGGCGTGGGTGGCGAAGGAAGCTGGGGTCACAGTCTGCAATTCAGGGCAGTCAGAACTGTGACTCCCGGAAGGGCAGTAATGACGAGGGGTTGAATGTGGATTCCGGGTCTGTGGCGTTTACTGGAGATGGGGTATGGTGTGAGGGGGTGGCCTACCAAATTTCATGGCAATCAGAGGTGGCTAGAGGGTGGTCCCTTTGGAGGTCCCTGCTGACTGGTCCCACACGGGTACTGTAGCATAGAACTGCGCACAGAAAGTGTGTACAAAGGGAACTCTCAGCCCCGATGGAATATTGAGGCGAGACCACTTAGGTTGGATTCGTAACTGGCAGAGGAACAACTCTTATGAAGGGAAATAGGGCTAGAAACGGTGGAAAGGTGGCGTAAACAGGCGGGCAAGAAGGCTCTAGTTCAGGTGAGACTGTCAGGGTGACAGCCAGCGCACCGAAAGTAGGTATGAAGGGAACTTTCGCTGTGGGTGGAGTTTTGAGACGAAACCAGTGGGGTTGGAACGGTGACAGGAAGGGGTACAAAAGTCGTGAAGACCTTAGAGAGAGAAGCCGCCCGGAAGTAGACGCACCAGACCGATCTTTGGACACCAAATCTGCTGTCAGCACAGGGACGCCCGGGGAAGAGGATAAAGATCCCGCGTGCGCCGTCGCTTCACCGAACTCGTCGCCGTGAATGTTGGAAGAAGAGGGCTGGCGTTGGGATCCTTGGAGGAGGTCTCCTACCCCTGGGCGTCGCACCCAAGGACTGGAGATGGGGAAGAGGGAGTCGCACCCTCAAGAAGAAGAAGAAGCAAGGGGTCGCCCCTTACACACAATGGGCACTCAATAAATGGCTCTCAAGATTCAAAATTTCATTAGCCTTTTCTTCTCCAAATACATGAGTACTTATAGGGGGAGGGGAAAGGCTAGGTTTAAACCCTAGCCAAGGAGAGAGGGAGGAGGGGTGCGGCCACACCTTGGGAAGGGAAATCACACTTCCTAGAATCTAGGAGTGAATGGTGGGAGCGGCCAAAAGAGGGAGAGGGCAAGTGGGGAAGGGCGGCTGCTATCCTCTCCAAGAGGAGGAGGGAATGGTCCGCCCCCAACCCTAACCCTAGGGTGGGGTGCGCCTCCCAAAGTGGGCCTAGGGGAAAAAGGGTGCGGCCAAGCCCAAGTGGGCCAGAGGAGTGAACCAAGAAGTGGCCCATTAACCTCCTTAGCCTCCTAGCAAGCCTACCAAACGTAATAAAAGCCTAATTGGCCTACAAAGGTCCATGACTGAAAGAAAGATGTCCACACATGGACTAAACCAAGGCCCAACATGGCCCAAAGCATAAAATAAGTGATGATAGCTCCGCTAATCTGCCAACTGGTCGCCGAGCCAAAGGGATGCCGGCGAGATCCGTGTACTCCGTCGTAAACTGTGGCGCGTGTCCTCACCAATTCTCCCCGGGTGGGAAGAACTCGACCCCGTCGAGTAAGGGTCACAGTCGCTCAGGTAACACTCCAGCAAGTCCGGGTCAATCCGCTCCAGCTCTCCCCGCGTGATCCAGGTGTCGTCTGTCGCAGGGCGCCCTCTCCAACGCACTAGGAAGCGCTGGTAGGCCCCGCTCCTGGTGGTGGTCACCTGCTCATCCAGTATACAATCGATGTGCTCGCGTCTCTGTAATGGGGCTGGAGGAGGTGGACTCTCAGAAGGTGTATCGCTCACAACAGGAAGGGGAGGCCCAAGAAGCTCACTGGGAATCACTGCTGGATCCCGATAGGCCACTAGATCAGAGACGTTGAACGTCGAACTGATCCCATAATCATCTGGCAGCTCAATCTCATACGCGTTAGACCCAATCCGCCTCAGAACTCGGAAGGGTCCTGCACCGCGGTCCTGGAGTTTCTTTACGGCCCCCGAAGGGAACCGTTCAGGTCTGACCCTGATCATGACATACTCTCCCTCGCGGAACTCACGGGTGTGTCGATGCGCATCAGCTAATTCCATATAACGTGCGTTGCTGGCCTCGAGGTGGTGATGATGCAGACTCCGAATAAGATATGTAGACTCATACCTATGTGAATGCAGAGGTGGTCCTGGACATCCAAACATGGACCTAGCATGCTTATGACTCCTATATGATTGGACAACACGGGGAGGTCCTGGACAACCAAAGTTGTATCTATCATGCATGTGTGTCCTACCAAGTGTGCTAGACTTTGGGGGACCAATATGAATAGACTCACTCACCATGCAACCCCTATATGATTGTGGACGGGATGATGCATGAAAGAGAGATAAAGGAGTGAAAGGAGAGTGATAATGGACCATCTGGGGCTCCCTCCTAGCCAAACTCTGGGGTGTGGGTCCATGCATGGAAGGAGAGTGATAATGGACCTCCTCGTCACAAGGGGTGAAGAAATATGGATCGGGAGGTTTAATAGGAAAAGGATCAAAAGGGTCAAAGAAATGGAGACTTTTCCTAACATGCCCCTTCACTATACTTGCCCATGTCGGATATTCGCCAAGGTGCAAATGGTCACCTTTAGGCACTATGAATGATGGGGCAAGGGAACCATAAGGGCCAGGGAGACAAGGTTCCTCCCTCGGCGTAGTAATGCCATAAGATGGGGGAAAGGCAACCTCATCGAGTATGGGAAAGAATAGAAGGACCTCGGAAGTGATAGGACCTATGGTGTACACCGAGGTAATAGACCCCAAAGCTGGGAGTGTAAAGCTATGACTATAGGGTTGGTCAGACCCTAAGGTCAACATGTAAGTCAACTCCCATTGATAATCTAAACTCCTAAGGAAGTCCTTCACATTTTCAAGAAAGCAGAAGGACCGAAAAGTGGTGTGAAAGGAGTTAAGGGGTATTATTGGGAGGGCTGGTCCCATGGGTGTATAGCAAGGAATGGAGACATCTAGAAGTGGACCCTCCCTTAGCCAGCTAGCTAAAGACTCTCCAATGACCAGTTCACCCTCGGAAGGTAAGAATGTCTCTATATGAGGGTCTAAGGGTGAAGTCTCTCTCTCGGGAGTGGAAACTGAGTCCTCTATGATGTGGGGGGGGTCACTCCCTAACTCCTCAACCTCAGTTAGGTACTCCTCCATCAACTCCTGTTCAGCCTCGTAACTCACTGGAACAAACCCAGGTGATGACATGGAGGTGGTCGGCGTAACGCCGTCATGGAAGACAAACTCACCGGGAAGGTGAGATGGGTGTAGGGTGCAGGTCCTCCTATCCAGGTCGATGGTCGCACTTCTTTCCTCCAACCAAGTTCGCCCTAAAATGATGCATGGACCAGCAAGGGTGCTGATCTTGCACCAAGCGCCATCGAAATATTTAACGGGGCCAAACCACCGTTGAAACTCGATAAAAGCTAAACCATCACGGAGAACAATCTCCCCAGTCTTAGAGAGTGACTCAACAATGTCTTGTGAGACACAGTTAGATGACACCCTACTGATGAAATCGATCTCCGTATGCATCCCATTAGGTAGGATGGCAGTGGACATGACAGGGCGCTGGAATGACTCGGTCATCGGTATAGGGATCGGGTCTCCCGACGACTGAGTGGTAGGGGCGACACTTAGAGGTCGTACCATAAGAGCATCGAATCGGACCAATAGGGATGACTCACCTGACATGTGGGCTCGAGGAACCACCATGGGGTTGGCGCGGAGCTGGACATGCAAGACTCAACGAGACAAGGACAAAACTCTAACTAGACACAAACCTAACATGACAATGCAATGGTGGGTTACCTAGATGAACGAAGAGACTCAATGCAACCTAGATAACTCTAAGGCCTCAATTGCACCCTAAACAACCTAAAGACTCGAATGACCTAAGACCCCAATTTGTTAGAACAAACTGGTTCCCTAAGCTCTGATACCAAAATTTGATGCGGGACAATATGCTCTGATACCAAATTTGATGCGGGACAACCTGACTCGCTAGCTAACCTACGACACTAGAGAGTGCGACCAGCACGCGCACGTGACAAGGCAAGCCGGCGTGACCGACTAACGTGAATTCCCTCCGGGTGGAGGCGTCTCTCAACAGAACTCCGAACACGGCCGGCCCAAGGAGGGAGGCGCGACGAGGTCACAACGGGCGAGAAGCCGCTGGACGACACGGGATCTAGTCCGAGCTCGGTGCTCGACTAGGGCCAAGGGGAATGGGCGCTCTCGTCTCTCGAACCAGCAATGATAAGTAGAAACTAGCTAGGTCCTACACTCATGCGCGGCACAATCAACCGTATACGTGATAAGCAAGAACCACGAATGAGAGCGAGATGCGTACCTCCACGCCTAGGCGTGGGGAAGGAACCCCGGCCATGCCACACACCCACCGGTACATCAAACAAACAATATTACATAACCAAATGGTGCCCACTCCTCGCAGGGAGGTAACGGGCTACAAGCTCAATCCGGTAGCGTGCGGCGTGGGGTGACGGGTACCGGGTCGGGGCAGCTCGATGTCCACAGGTCCGCCTCGGGCTGCTGCAAGGAAGGAGTCTTCCGGCGCCTCGCTGTAATAGGGGACGCTCCTCCGGGAAGAAGAGGTACGTCGCTGGGCCCGGAGACGCGTCGGGAGTGCACTTGGGAAGGGGGCGACTAGCTGGCCACCCTGCGCAGGTTCTGTCCCGCAGCTGGATGGCGACACCGATAGGTCCCCTTAATCACGTCCGGGACCTGCAAAACTCGGCGGGGGCGCTGATGGGGATACCCCAGGGGCGCCCGTGGAAGGAGAGCCGCTGCTGAGGCCGCTGGTGGCTGTGGCAATTCGTCGAACACCTGGCGTGCAGTCGACCGGCCTGTCTGCTCACAGTGATAGAGGCCGCGAGAACGGCCGGTACGTGACCCTCCGGACAGCAAATGTGGCAGGGTCTTCTCTGGTAGATGGCTGACAGGGGAGGCTAATGGTGGGTTGTGGTGGCCGGTGGGGTACCATGGGACTTTCGGGCGTGGGTGGCGAAGGAAGTTGGGGTCACAGTCTGCAATTCAGGGCAGTCAGAACTGTGACTCCCGGAAGGGCAGTAATGACGAGGGGTTGAATGTGGATTCCGGGTCTGTGGCGTTTACTGGAGATGGGGTATGGTGTGAGGGGGTGGCCTACCAAATTTCATGGCAATCAGAGGTGGCTAGAGGGTGGTCCCTTTGGAGGTCCCTGCTGACTGGTCCCACACGGGTACTGTAGCATAGAACTGCGCACAGAAAGTGTGTACAAAGGGAACTCTCAGCCCCGATGGAATATTGAGGCGAGACCACTTAGGTTGGATTCGTAACTGGCAGAGGAACAACTCTTATGAAGGGAAATAGGGCTAGAAACGGTGGAAAGGTGGCGTAAACAGGCGGGCAAGAAGGCTCTAGTTCAGGTGAGACTGTCAGGGTGACAGCCAGCGCACCGAAAGTAGGTATGAAGGGAACTTTCGCTGTGGGTGGAGTTTTGAGACGAAACCAGTGGGGTTGGAACGGTGACAGGAAGGGGTACAAAAGTCGTGAAGACCTTAGAGAGAGAAGCCGCCCGGAAGTAGACGCACCAGACCGATCTTTGGACACCAAATCTGCTGTCAGCACAGGGACGCCCGGGGAAGAGGATAAAGATCCCGCGTGCGCCGTCGCTTCACCGAACTCGTCGCCGTGAATGTTGGAAGAAGAGGGCTGGCGTTGGGATCCTTGGAGGAGGTCTCCTACCCCTGGGCGTCGCACCCAAGGACTGGAGATGGGGAAGAGGGAGTCGCACCCTCAAGAAGAAGAAGAAGCAAGGGGTCGCCCCTTACACACAATGGGCACTCAATAAATGGCTCTCAAGATTCAAAATTTCATTAGCCTTTTCTTCTCCAAATACATGAGTACTTATAGGGGGAGGGGAAAGGCTAGGTTTAAACCCTAGCCAAGGAGAGAGGGAGGAGGGGTGCGGCCACACCTTGGGAAGGGAAATCACACTTCCTAGAATCTAGGAGTGAATGGTGGGAGCGGCCAAAAGAGGGAGAGGGCAAGTGGGGAAGGGCGGCTGCTATCCTCTCCAAGAGGAGGAGGGAATGGTCCGCCCCCAACCCTAACCCTAGGGTGGGGTGCGCCTCCCAAAGTGGGCCTAGGGGAAAAAGGGTGCGGCCAAGCCCAAGTGGGCCAGAGGAGTGAACCAAGAAGTGGCCCATTAACCTCCTTAGCCTCCTAGCAAGCCTACCAAACGTAATAAAAGCCTAATTGGCCTACAAAGGTCCATGACTGAAAGAAAGATGTCCACACATGGACTAAACCAAGGCCCAACATGGCCCAAAGCATAAAATAAGTGATGATAGCTCCGCTAATCTGCCAACTGGTCGCCGAGCCAAAGGGATGCCGGCGAGATCCGTGTACTCCGTCGTAAACTGTGGCGCGTGTCCTCACCAAGTAGTCGGTCGCCGCCAGAATGTATTTGCAGCCTGTGGAAGATGCGGGTAAGGGGCCCACGACATCTGTTCCCCATTGGGCAAACAGCCAACTGGGCGCGGTTGGGTGCAGTTGCACGGGAGGCCTCCTGGGTATAGTGGCATGCTCCTGGCATCTCTGACACGACTTAGCGTACTCGCAGCAGTCGTTGAACATTGCAGGCCAGTAATAGCCAAGTTTCTTGATTTCAATTTTCATTTTCGGCCCCGCCTGGTGTGCACCGGCTATCCCGGCATGGACCTCCTTCATACCTCTCCAAGCTTCCTCAATAGACAAGCATCGGAGGAGTAGCTTCTGCTTGGCATCGGCCACGGTCCGGAATAATATTCCGTTTCGGAGCTCATAAGAGTCCTTGGTTCTGACTAGCTTGATTTTCTCTTCCCTTTGCCTGGGTAGTTGCTGGTGCTTGAACCACTGCATCAGGGGGTCTCTCCAGTCAGGTAGGTCGACGGCTTCTGCTGTAGCGATCTCTATGTCCTCTTCTTCTGGCTCTTCTTCTATCATGTTGGGCATCTGGCGCTGGTTTATTACTTGGATATGGAGAGATCCATCTGGAGGCACTGCCAGTGAGCTTGCCAATTTTGCCAATGCGTCGGCTTGTGCGTTGATACGTTCGATAGTCGTCGTTTAAAAATGCCGTGCCACACAAATTTCAAAATTTATAACTGCACTCACTCACTCGAATGATTTTGAAAATACGAGTATAGTGGTGAATACGGGTCGATCCCACGGGGAGAGAATAGTTGATTTTAGCTCAAGTTGGAAATACCCTTATGTTTGGAAAAGTAAATTTTGTCTTTGGAGTGCAATTATCACTAAGGAAATTGAAATTGTAACTTTAAATAACAAGAGAAAAGTAAAGGAATAATTAGCCAATTGAAGAACGCCGTCGTTTCCTTGCTGAGCCTTTGATGAAGATCGCTCCGCCTTGGAAGTCGACGTCGTGAGATGATTTGAAGAAGATCACCGCTTTGGGTGTGTATGAGGGACTTATGAAGAGATGTAGATAGAAACAAACACAACTTGAAAATACAACAGAATTTTGTTGAAATAAGGGTTTGGAAGAAAAAGAATAACACACAATCTGGATGGAATTTGAAGAAATAGAAAACATGAAAGTTGTAGAGAATTGAAACATGAAGAACTTTTATGAAGAACACAAAAACAGAAAATGAGAGGAAGACAATGAAAAACTAGAAAAATCAAACTCTAATGCTGCTGGTGAACAGTAACTGACAGAAAAACAGGACCGTAAAGAATTAATTCTAGAGCTAAAACTAAGAAGAATTTGACAAAGTGTAAGAAGAACAAAGGTTAGATCTACAAGAGAGGAACAACTTTTATGAAGAACTCAGAATAAAAGTAAGAAGGGAAAGGGTTTAAAATGAAGAAATAGCAGAAGATATCACCACGGATGAACAGTAATCACATAAAATAGCACTTAAGTAAACTGAAAATAACTTCTAATCTAGAGACAATTGGAAGAAATGATGAAAATAGAAGTTGAAGAACACGTAAAAAAGAACAACTTTCATGAAGACAAGAATTTGAAATAGGGATCACAACAATAAGTAATTGGACTAAGAAAAGACTGAATGCTCAAACCAAACTTTCATTAAAACAAATTCAACTTACAACTTTTTCATCAAATGATCTTACAAACAACACCTTATGAAACCAAACTAAGGCCAATATGAAATAACTTCAAGAACACAAAGAACTCTTAGCAATCCATAGCTTCCTACTCCTAAGCTAACCTCTCTCCTTCACAACCTTTACCCCCCTTCTTACAATGGCCAATAGACCCCCTTTTATAGGGATCACATAACAACCCCATTCTAATATGAACATTTGTCAATGTGAACAACTCAAGTGCTGCTGTTTTTGGCCCAAAATGTGTGTGGCATGTGTTGCACACGTTTTCCCATTTTTTGGAATTTTTTTTTCGGATTTTTCTGGGCTCCTTTTCCTTTATTTCTTCTCTCTTTCTCTCTCTGTCGGCGCAACGCGCCCGGCTTCTTCCTCCGGCGCACGCGGAAACGCGTGCGCCCGCCGCTGACCGCCGACCGTCGCCCGCGTGTGAGCTCCGCGTGAGCCGCCTCGTGCGCCCGCTGTCCTTGCCGTGCCGACCGCCACGCGTCGCCCGTCTGCCGCGGTTGACCCGCGTGAGGGCTCGCCCGCCTTCACGCCACGACCCCCCGCCCGCCCCTTCGCCGACCTCGTCGCCCGTGCGCGGGCGGCGAAGGCGGGAAGGGGGCGGCGGGTTTGTTTGAACTTTTTTTTATTATTTTTAATTTTATATATATAGTAGATATATATATATGATATAATATATGTATTGATATATATATATTAGCTATATATCTTAAAAAATCCTAAAAATAGTTAATAAATTTATTTTTTTTCTATTTTTTTTCTTTTCTTTTTTGAACAAATCCTCGGGCTTTTGGCCCATTCAATATATAATTTTTATTTTCTTTTTGTTTTCTTTTTCTTGGAGCTTTTCCTCGTATCGCGTGCCTGCATAAATACATAAAAATCGTTATTAAAATTATTTAATTTCAGAAATTTAAACATTTGATTCAAAATCAACAATAAGTGTGAGAAGTGTATATTTATTGTTATTTAAGCTCATAAAAATGTATATAATGATGAATTAAGATGCAAAAATACACACTTATCACACCCCCCAACTTACTCATTGCTAGTCCCTTAGCAATGTACTTTAATGAAAAAGTTCAGGACCAACAAGAGGTTAAAGTATCCAGGCCTCATTTCCAGATCATCTTTCATAGAGTTAACTAAGGATCAGGAATCTGGAATAATTACCACAGACTAGCCGTATATCGAAAAATTCAGGTACGTGATCAAGAATTCTAATCAAAATTCAGTAGCACTTGTGGATGTGTAATACTAAATTCGCAGTATAGACAATTGCGTCCTCCAATTGCTATTCTGAACAAATGACTTTCAATTCTGCACTTCTTAATCAGAGCGTTCAGCATACTAACTTTTTATCTGCTTTATTGCTTTATGTCCCGGTTGGGATCTATATATGTTTTCTTTCTCCTTTTTTCTATACACACATGATGCCGCACTACCCCTCACTATTTTACGCGAACCTCAACACGTCTTAGGTGCAGTTGGCCCAATTTCACAGATCAAGGTTCCCTTTTCCTTTTGACGCGAATCTCAACACGTCTTAGGTGAAGTAGGCCCGGTTACTCAGAATCGGAGCATTTTTCATGGTGTTTTTTTTTCATACTTTTGTCACTTGTGCATTTACACTAATTTTTGAAAAATAGCATGGCAGAAAGCTTATAAATAAAAATCTCTTCCTTAAGAAGTGCTGAATATCAGACAACATATCCAAAATAGCAGAAGACTTGTCCTACTTGTTTCATTAGCGTTCAATGTGATTTTCATTTTTTCTAAAAGTGCACATGAACTTTAAAGAGATTCTTTAATCAGTTTTCCATAGCTAGATTAGATAAATGTTCCCTCATCCGATTCCTTAGTCTTTTCTATTCTAGAACTACTTTTCATGAGACATGAATCAGAAGACTCCAAATGGGGAAAACTGTTTAGCGGGATAATACAAGATAAGCGGAAAATTTTTGTCTCCCCCCCCAACTTAAATGACATGGTCCTCAATGGCATATGCAGTAGAAAGCTCAGAGAACAAGTAAACAGATAATATAGTTGGGATGGAAAGATACAACCTGATGGGTGGGGCGAAATGATGAAGGCTCCTTCTCCGCATGGCCGATGAACTGAAACACATACTCAAGTAAAACGTCAAATCATAAAACCTTGGATTCCCTCCCAGAAGCCATTGCTTAGCACAGAAGGAAGGGAACTTACCGTGTCCATGAGTTACAAAGGGAATCGACTACGGATTTCATCATGGGTCACGGATCCGGAGTTTTCGGATAAATGTCCCCTTATTTCATGTGTATGCGAAAAGCAGTCACAACGGGATAATGAACACATGGAAACTTTGGGCCAAAAAGTCAATAAAGCATGCCTCCGACTCGGTCACTCCACAGGGTAGAGTGGGCGCGAGAGTAAAAGGAGGGGGACTTGTCGCCAAGGCTGGTGCTAAAGGTGACAGGGACAGATGCCGATCACCGTCTCTCCAATCCTATAAATACCCCCCTTTCCTCTCATCTTAGGCACATCGAAGGCTTAAGAGTAGAGTTGAGGAGTAAAAGGTTGGAAAGGGAAGTAGTGAGTGTTGTTCAATTTTCAGAATGGAGGGTGAATCGAGCATCAGAGCAGAAGGTGAGTCCTCTCGCTCCTCGAAGAGGAGCAGATCAGGCAGCAGTGCCAGGAGATTCTTAGAAGTCGAAGGACAATCGAGGGAGAGGACCCTATCACAACTTGTAAGTGGCTCCTTGCATTCCTTACTTCATGCTTTCGTCTCCGTTCTTTCCGTTGCAAAGCTCCCATTTCTCACTTCAAGTGTATGTGTAGATCGTGATGAGATCGCACATATCGTGGGAGCTGGTAGTGGCGGCCTATCGAGGTCTCCCGGACTTCCAGAAGGCAAGGTTAGACGTGATGGGGTTCGGGGCCTTTCTCAGAATCGAGCCGATCAAGCTCGACCTAGCCTGATCAAGCATTACGTGAAAGATGGGATCCAGCAAGTCGGGCATTTCTGATGCCGTGGGGCATATGGTGCCCAGCCTAGAAGACATGGTCCGGATTACGGGCCTCAAAGTAGATGGGGAAGCAGTGACTGGCGTTACTTACGCGGACTACCGAGAAGGTGCCCACAAGCTATTGGGGATGGAATTAGACGGCAGGAAGAACAGGTCAGTAGCCAAGGCATCGATCATGGAGGCATTAGGGCTTACTGACACGCGTCCTCGTGATGACGAATCCCTTGAAGAATTTATGGAAAGGGCAGAAAGAGGTGCCCGTGCGGTATATTGTATGGACACCAGCAACTGGGAGAGGACCAACATGGATCTTAGAGGTTCCTCCTCTTTCTTTTGGGCAAGTTGCTATTGGGCTCCAAGGGTGACAGTATCCACTGTCACTTCTTAGAGCTGCTTGTAGACCTGGAGAGAGTAGGACAATACGCCTGGGGCGCTGCTGTATTGGCTCATCTGTTTACAGGTTTGTCACAAAGGGCAGACCGAGAGATGACACTCAATGGGTTTACGCCCTTCATCCAGGTAAAGAATGTTTTCGTTGTTTTGTTTTATGCCCTTTGTTTTCTTGATTTTGTTGATATTAATGACACATGATGGTGTAGCTATGGAGCTACTATTACCTTCCAATGGGGAGAGCTCGTCACTGTCGGCCACTGACGGTCCCGCTTGCTAGACGGTGGCAACCCATCATGAGTACATCACCTCTATCTTATCAAATGATGGTGGTAAGGCGGGAGTTGCAAGAGTTCCCTGCAGAGATGGTATGATACCTTTTTCTCCCTTTTCTTTGGTTTGTTTTGTTTGATCATCATTTTTTAGCTAACCAAGAAGATGTGTACAACCCATCAAAGGTGAATTGGAGGCCTTTCTTGAAAATGGTCGATGTTGACCAACCGTGGGTTACTGGAAGCCGCGCCCGATTCGGACGGGACCTCTGGCTCCATTGCTTGAATGAAATCGAGCCCCTCAGACTGAGATTAGCTATGAGGACCCTAGGGCTGGCCCAGGAATGGGTAGATATGACCATATCTCCCAGCGTCGGAAAGCAGACGCGTGGACCGGCAACCTGTGTCGATTGGAGGGTGCGCTTCCCCGAACAATATGAAGACTGGCAAAGGGGTGGCACGCTCGTGAATCTGAAGCACAAGACAGCGAGGATTACCTACGCCTCTATAGGGCAATGTATGCAGAGAGGCTCCAGTCTGGAGGGCTTATAGAGGTTAAGAAACCATGTTTTTGTCTTTTTCATTTCTTTCATTGGTTTGTTTTTGATTTTTTTTTGTTTGTGTGAACTCATAAGCCATAACCTGTAGGATGCCCGTGATACTATAATAATGAACTTACGAGCTCGTCTGGCGGACACTGAGCAAGAGTTGAGTGACACCCGAGCGGCTCTCGGTTCATCAGTAAGTGTTTTGTATTCACCCCAAGTATGATTTGAGATTCACGACGCTATCCACTTAATGTCATCTCATATGTGTTACAGCGTGCCCAGCTCGATGCAGTTTCATCTGCGATGGGGGCAGATGGCGTTTCTTCCAGCCTATGGATTCCTACTGCAGAGTTAGATCAACTCCATGAGCAGCTTGCTCATGCCACGCAACGAGCTGCGGAGGCAGAAGGGATACTTTCTGCACAGGTGAGGGTTTCACTATTTAAAATCCCTTGTGCAAGCATTGCTATTTGCCTGAGATTAAATGTATGGCAGGAGAAGGAAACACAGGAGGCGCTCGCGCTTACCACCCAGCAGGAAGCGAGAATAACTGAGCTGGAGAAGGAACTACAGCGTCGTCCGGATGAGGACTCTTCTAGGGACGCTGTGAAGCTGAGGATTACCCTTCAGCTGGAAAGAGAAGATAGAGAGAGGGAACGGACTGAAAGAGAAAGGGACAGGGACAGAGAGAAAGCTAAGAGATGGGCCGAGAAAGAGGAAAAGAGGGCCCTGGAGGCCCAAGTTTTTGAATTGAGGACCAGTCTCGGCCTTGCCGATCAATGGCTGAAGGATGGAGAGGAGCGCTATCGAAGAGCACGAGAGCGTGGCTTTCGTGTCAGTAGCTTCTTTGCTGCCCCCGCTGATCGGCGTCCTTAAACTCTGTACTCTCTGGTTATTTGTTCCTGTTGTTGAGAGTTTGAATAAAATGTTTTTTGCTTGGTTTCTCTTCTGGTCTCTAGAATCCCTAAACACATCTAGCTTCCCAAAACAATTGATTACCACACAGAATTCACTTAGGTTGTCTCCTAAGAAGCCATTTATTTGCACACCAAACTATGAAAACGTTGGGCTGCCTCCCAAAAAGTGCTAAATTTTACGTCGTCAGCCAGACACAATGTAGCTCATTAACCAACGCGTGGCATTCAGAATGAGCCACCACGTGATCTTGTCTTTCTTCAAATTCCAGCCCTTAATCCATTGAGGGACAAGAGTAATCATGTATGGACCGGGGCTAGAAAGAGGCAGGACTCGCACATGATTATTTGTAACATTAACCCTGTGTGCGAGCCAATTTTCAGCTTTAGATATCAAGAAATGATCAATGGCCAACAATTTACCAAGATCAAAGTAGAACCCTTGCACCATATCAATCTCTTGGTGCCCTTCACCTGTATCGTCCTTCCTGACTAACTCTTTAGGAATGACTTCCTCCATGGTAACTTGTTCAGGCCTTGGAAGCTTAGGAATGAAATTATCATCCTTCGCCATTTTCCTCTCAGTAATCGCCTCATGAATTCTAAGGGCATTGATCAATTGGTCTTCCTGAGAGGAAGTCAAATCAAAGGTGAATGTGGTTGGCACATCCCCCTCAGGTCCTAGAATGTCGAATTGGAGAGGCTCAACTGGCAGAGGAATCAAAGTAGAAGGAAGTATGAGCCCAGTATCTAACTCATCCACAGATTTAGACTTCATTGAATAGGCTTCAGGGGTCAGATTAAATATGAACTTTTCTAACGAAACCCCTTCATCACACTCATCTCTTAACTGAGGATCATTAACCACATTGCCTACTAATGGGGTGGATAGAGGAAATGCAAATGTTTCCAGTCCGGCCCTTTCATCATAGGCCAGATCAAATGTGAATTCCTCTAAGACGGGCCCATCATCACCCTCATCACTAAACCCAAAATTATCAATCAAATTGTCCATAAATGGGGTTGGTAGATGAAATGTGAACTTTTCTAATAAGGCCCCATCATCATGTTCTTTGAGAGAAGGAGGATATTCAGAATTTTGTTCCATTAAATCAACAATATTATTACTTACAACGTAATCCTCCTCTTGATTCTTTTCCTTAATTGAGTTGTTTGGGCCATTAATATTCTCAATCTCAAAACATTCAGAAAATGGGGTAATATGATCATCAGTATCCTCGGAGCTACCCCCTTCTTCCTTTCCTTCCTTTATCATGGTATCACGTGTGCGCTCCTCCTCACTGTCAATCGTGATATCCTGAGTCAAAATGACAGGCAGAAGACTGTCATCATCATCATCGTTCACATATTGAGGGGGTGGGTGTAATGTTGAAGGAGAAGGTTGATAAGTAGATTGAGAGTCCATGACTTGAGGTTCAAAATAGTGGCCCGGTGGGTCACCTCTAGTATCAATGCTGATTCCGAAATCTGGGTGAGATGAGTTGGGCGGAGGTGGAGCACACATGGGCCGCTCGTGGGCTACTTGGGGTGAAAATTCAGACATATGGGCTTGAAATGGTGGATCCATCCAAGGTAAATTTGTGTGATTACTCCAGCCAAGATTATCATCATCTATAACATGCTTGAGCTGAGAGAATCTTAGGGAATTTTGGACCTGTGCTTGGATGACTGGAGAGAGTCGGGCTATAGTAGGGCATTTACTCACATGGTGAGTGAGACTGGCACAGAATTCACACACTTCCGTGAAAGTGTGGGTTGGGTTGTCCGCCTGTTTGTCATGTCCTACGAGTTGTTGATGAGATGAGATGGAGGCACGATTTATCGAATTTTCACTCAAAATCTCAAATAGATCATATGCATCATCTTCACTTTTGCTCAGAAATGCCCCTCCACAATATATATCCACCATTTGCCTATCATAATTGGATAGCCCCTCATATAATGCAAATATAATTTGCCATTTGGGCAACCCATGGTGCGGGCATTGACTTATTAAATCCTTCAATCTCTCCCATGATTCATGAATTTGCTCTCCCGGACGTTGAGTAAATCCTGTAATCGCCCTTCTCATCATGTTGGTTCAGCCTGTGGGGTAATTTTTTTTTCAAAAATTCTAACTGCATATCTTCCCAAATCCTGATAATCTTTCGAAAACTCCGTAACCAACATTTTGCTTTATCTTTTAACGAGAATGGAAATAAGATTAACTTAAGGGCATCATCATTAAAATTCTGAATTTTGATCAGGGAGCAAACTTCTAGAAAATCATCTAGATGCCTATAAGGATTTTCATTAAGATTCCCATAAAAAGATGGGAGCATCTGGATGAGACTAGGGCGAATCTCATATTGATCAACTAGAATGTCAGGGAGTTGAATACAGGTCGAGGGCTTGTAAGTAGAAGGATAAAAGTGCTTCAGCATAGGCGTGGATTTGTGATTTTATTTTTTTAATTTTTTTATGCAACCACAAACAAGTTAACACAAATTATCTAATGATCTAAATGCGACTCAGACCTACAAGTAGGGTTTCACAAAGTGATTAAAGTGAAACGTAAGTTTACCCTCAATATGACCACCAGCCAGGTAAGGGGTGGGGAAGTGGGAGGTTCCCCTACTTTCGTAGGGACCTTATTATGCCAAACCACTAGCCCGCTTAAGGCGTTTGCCGTCCGACCGTCTTGCCTTAGGCACCGGTTTTCATAAGAGGGTAAACTCAGATAACACCAGAATCACAGTGTGATCCTAGGGCCAACGTCTACTGGCTTTTATTTATGGCGTAGGTCATGCAGATATGCAAGGGAACTGTGGTTTGCGGGCTAAGGAAGGGTGATGAAATCCCCACCTTATGTTATTTAGGGATAATGTCCTTAAAGTATTTTGAAATGAAATGCACACCACAATTTCAAACAAGGGGTTCTTTATGCAAAATGAATGCCAGAATGGGATCAGTAGAACGTACCTTGCCCCTCGCAATCTTCACAATGCAATGACAGAAATTAAACAAAGAAAATTCTATGCTAAATGATGCATGGCCTAGAACATGATGTGTGGTTTCTAATCTTGAAATGAATTTTTTTTGATTTTGGTGCAAGTATTTTTTTTTAATTAATGAACCTATCTAACCAGCACAAAAATTTCTTTTGTTTTGATTTTTTGGATTTTTATAGAATTTTCAAGAATTTTTCAAATTTTTATAAAGATTTTTCAGAAAGTGGAAAGATAGAACCTGTTTCTTGATTTCAGCCCTTGAGCAATGCTTCCGGGCTATTTAACGACGTTTCATATCCCTGGAATTTCAGGTTCGATCTTCCTCTTTCTTTGATTTTCAAATTTTTTCGTTTTCCTACACAAATAAAAAGAGCAAAATTAATATTCACATATATACACCAAACACAAGAATATCCAACTATCAACATAATTCAATTCCCCGGCAATGGCGCCAAAAATTTGATGCGCTCGACAGTCGTCGTTTAAAAATGCCGTGCCACACAAATTTCAAAATTTATAACCGCACTCACTCACTCGAATGATGTTGAAAATACGAGTACAGTGGTGAATACGGGTCGATCCCACGGGGAGAGAATAGTTGATTTTAGCTCAAGTTGGAAATACCCTTATGTTTGGAAAAGTAAATTTTGTCTTTGGAGTGCGATTATCACTAAGGAAATTGAAATTGCAACTTTAAATAACAAGAGATAAGTGCAAGAAATTTAGCCAATGAATTGAAGAATGCCGTCGTTTCCACGCCGAGCCTTTGATGAAGATCGCTCCGCCTTGGAAGTCGACGCCGTGAGATGATTCAAAGATGACTTACCGCTTCGGGTGTGATTGAAGAACTTATGAAGAAATGTAAATAGAAACAAACACAACTTGAAAATACAACAGAATTTTGTTGAAATAAGGGTTTGGAAGAAAAGAATAACTCAAATCTAGATGGAATTAGAAGAAATAGAAAACATGAAAGTTGTAGAGAATTGAAACATGAAGAACTTTTATGAAGAACACAAAAACAGAAAATGAGAGGAAGACAATGAAAAACTAGAAAAATCAAACTCTAATGCTGCTGGTGAACAGTAACTGACAGAAAAACAGGAACGTAAAGAATTAATTCTAGAGCTAAAACTAAGAAGAATTTGACAAAGTGTAAGAAGAACAAAGGTTAGATCTACAAGAGAGGAACAACTTTTATGAAGAACTCAGAGTAAAAGTAAGAAGGGAAAGGCTTCAAAATGAAGAAATAGCAGAAGATATCACCACGGATGAACAGTAATCACATAAATAGCACTTAAGAAAATGAAATAACTTATAATTAGAGACAATTGAAGAAATGACTGAAAATAGAAGTTGAAGAACACGTAAAACGAACAACTTTCGTGAAGAACTCAAATTAAAATGAAGATCACAACAATGAGAAATTGGACTAAGAATAGACTGAATGCTTAAAAAGAACCTTGCATTAATATCAAATCAACTTACAAAAGGTGACACCAAAAGCTTGTAAAACATCAAGATCCAACCCTCCTATGGAGCTCTACTAAGACTTACAATGAATAACTTCAAGAATACAATGGAAAACCTTCACAATCTCTATGCTATCTCTCCTCCTAACTCTCTAACAACTTAACAACTCCCCCATTTCATCACATTGAACCCCCTTTATTAGGGGTTAACACAACCCCATTGCATTTTGAATTCCTCTTGCCAAATCCAACCCATTGCCACCTAACTTTGACCCAAATTGTGTGCTAACATGTTTAGCACACATTTTCAAAATTTTTCTGATTTTTTTTCGGATTTTTATGGGCCTTTTTTTCTCTTCTTCTTCTCTCTTTATCTCTTTCTCTCTCTCTGGCGGCGCGTCGCGCCCGGCTTCTTCCTCCGGCGCACGCGGAAACGCGTGCGCCCGCCGCTGACCGCCGACCGTCGCCCGCGTGTGAGCTCCGCGTGAGCCGCCTCGTGCGCCCGCCGTCCTTGCCGTGCCGACCGCCACGCGTCGCCCGTCTGCCGCGGTTGACCCGCGTGAGGGCTCGCCCGCCTTCACGCCACGACCCCCCGCCCGCCCCTTCGCCGACCTCGTCGCCCGTGCGCGGGCGGCGAAGGCGGGAAGGGGGCGGGGCGGGTTTGTTTGAACTTTTTTTTATTATTTTTAATTATATATATAGTAGATATATATATATATGATATAATATATGTATTGATATATATATATTAGCTATATATCTTAAAAAATCCTAAAAATAGTTAATAAATTTATTTTTTTTCTATTTTTTTTTCTTTTCTTTTTGAACAAATCCTCGGGCTTTTGGCCCATTCAATATATAATTTTTATTTTCTTTTTATTTTCTTTTTCTTGGAGCTTTTCCTCGTATCGCGTACCTGTATAAATACATAAAAATCGTTATTAAAATTATTTAATTTTTGAAAATTAAACATTTGATTCAAAATCAACAATAAGTGTGAGAAGTGTATATTTATTGTTATTTAAGCTCATAAAAATGTGTATAATGATGAATTAAGATGCCAAAATACACACTTATCAATATTGCGCCCTTGTTTGGGTCGCTATTCAAGATATTGCGGCCTAGCTTAAGACGTTATTCAGAAGAGACCCAGAAACTGCAGTGCAGTTTCCCGATTGAAGTGATCTTCCCTGTTTTGAGCTTATCTATGATTAATCTATGGAAAGGAGAACTCTACATCTGAGAAGGAGTCTTAATGGGTCAGGAGACATTGCTGGAGACTTATTTTTGATTAGATCTGGGAACTCATGATCGTGCAAATGCTGTTGTTCCCTATATAAGAATGCTCAGGCCGATGCTGCAGGAGGATAGATAGATAGAAGGTCTGCCGTGGGATTAATTTGGAAGCTTTTCCTGTCATATTTTTAAGTTAAGTTCTTCTGTAAAGTTCTTCGATTTTCAATCTTATGCAACTTTGTCTTCTTAATCTTCCTCTGATTCTTCCTCTATTCAAAGTTATTTCCTATTTTTCAAAGCCCTATCTCCCGTTTTTACTGTTCATCCGATTTCTCTACCTTCTAGTTTTTTTCAATTTTCTCCATCTTTCTCTCATCTTTTCAAGTTATTTTATTCATCAAAGTTCTTTGATTTTTAAAGATCTACATCTTCTTCTTCTTCCCCTCCTCTAATTCGTCTTCTTTTCATCGTTATTTACATTTTTTCAAAGTTCTATTTTTTCGATTTCTACTGTTCATCCGATTTTGCTGAACTCTGATTTTCTCGATTTTTCACCTTCTTTCACTCTTCTTTTCAATCTATTTTCTTCACCAAAGTTCCTCATTTTTCAAAGATCTACAACTTTTCTTTCTTAATCCTCTTCTAATTCTTCTTGGTTTGAAAGTTATTCTCAGATTTTTAACCTGCTATCCTAGGTTTTCTATTTTACTATTCATCCGCGACCTCTCCCTATTCTTTTGCATTTTTCTCCATCTTCTTTTCATTGTTAGATTCTAAGTTCTTCACCAACCTTATTTGTCTTCTCATCCTCTAAAACTTTCATGTTTTCCACTTTTCCTAATTCTTTCTGATTTTAAAGATATTCTCTTCTCAATCTCTATCTATTTTTCAGTTTTCACTGTATTTTTTAGTCTCCACCGAACCCTCTCTTTCTCTCTTAGTTTCTTCTTTTCAAAACACACATGCACACACCTATTTCTGATTTTTAAGTTTTTCTTCTCCTTCTATTTTTTTTCTCTTCTCTATTTTCCTCTTAAAATCCCTTCGACGGACATTCTTTCAATTAATCCTCTCAAGACGTCGGATCCAATGCGAGGCGATCTCAAAGGCTTGGCGAGGAGGCGGCGTTGTTCTTCATCCATCTCTTGGCTACAATTTTCTTCCCTTTTCTCTTTTTAATTCAAAGTTGTAATTTTTAATTTTCATAGATTGTACTCTTCAATTTAATAGTAATAGAATTTAATTTTGGCAAAATTGTGATTTTCCTCTCTCTATCTCCTCCAATTTCTCTTCTTAAACCCTCTCATCTTCTTTAATTAGTTTTCTTGCACTTTATTTTCCTTAATTTTAATCTCACTCAAAATTTTATTTTCAAAGCATAAGGTATTTTTTCAACTTGTTAAAATAAGGATTTTTCCTCCTCGTGGGATCGACTCCACTTATCACTATATATTTGATTTTCCTATCTTTAAAAGTGAGTGAGTGCGAATATATTTGAAATTGTGGCACGGATTTATTAACGACACTAGTCGGTGCACATCAGGTCCCTTTTTTTTTAAATTGTAGTTCACGAATTTTATTATCTCATCCCATCAATACTAATCTCAGGCCATAGAGCCCCCTTTCTTGGCGATCAATCAAGGGTTTTCCCCTCTTCGAGAGGATGTAATTAACGTCGTGGCCTTTACGGCGCGGCAGGTTTTAGTCCCGACACGAAGCTCACTATCATCTGGTTGGTCAGACGGCGCGCACCAGTGGTTCCGTACCATCCCAGTCTGGAACCCGAATAAATCGTCACTTTGTAACTGGCACGCCCACGCACTAAATAAACTAAATATACGGAACAAATGAATAAACAAACAAATAAATAAATACATGAATAAATAAAAGGAGATCCCGAAAGTGCGGCCACAAGTCTGGCACGCCCGGTGAGACTTAACTTCCCTTCATATCCTTGCCAGGAGTAGGGGCCCTATGGCCTTTTAATAAATGATGTTTGCCTATTTGGATGGTTTGCAGGTGTTGTTCCGGTAGTCGTCTTGACTGAGTTCTATCTTGGGCTCAGTCTCGCCTCGGCCTTTCCCTTCTTCGGGACCTGGCCGTCCTAGCAAAATTTGGAGACTCTTCTCCTAGTGGTTGGCCTCCTCAGTCTTTTGGGGGTGACCTTCAAAATATGCTTAATACTGAGGCGGCACAGCCCGCAATGGAGAATAGCTCATCTAGAGCACCTGGCTCATATGCCTCTATAGAGAGAGAGGGGGGTTGTCCCCGCCCTCCCTCCTCTTCACAAGCGGAAGAAGAGGAAAGCTCGACTGAGCAAAATCATTTCCGTGGCCTCGAGAGATGCTACCCCAAGGCACCTAAAGCTTCTGGGACTCATGAAATCTGAAAAAAATAAGAAAAGAAAGAAAATAAGAAGGGAGGGGAATCAAACCCCCCCCCAAAGAAAAAAAGTGACGAAGGAGGCCTAGACGGCCACATCTGCCGAGGGAATAATCACCCCCTTCATGTTTTGATCCGTGCTGAATAAAGACTACCGTTGTGGGATTGGTGTCGTGGAGCGAACCACCCGTCCCCTCCCTGAGGGGGTGAGCACTCTCCTACACACCTACCTTGGTCTGTTTATAACCAAAAGGAAGAAGAAGAAGAAAAGAAAAAAGAAGCAGCAAAAAAGAAGAAGAAAGAATGAAAAAAAAGGAAAAAAAAAGAACAACGAAAAGAGAACAAAAGAAATCTCACGCGGAGCACGAGATAATATATGCAGAACTTCTGCATAAAACTCTATTTTGTTGGCGCTATTGCAAAGGTACTGGCAAATGATGGAGACGCCGAGTAGGCAGTCGAATAAAAGAACCATATCCGTCTACATCCAAGCAGGTGGGAGCCCTGCCTAAAATATCACAAAGGTGGCATCGACTTGGGCAAAGCCCCATCACAGTCAGCCGTGTCCCAATTAACACCTAGCTATCCTGGGGGCATCCCCCCCGCCGAAGGCCACGGCTTGCAGCCTCAACATTATGTCCAGTCCCTTAGGCGCATCAATCGCCTGAAGATATGTTAGAAGTCAGCATTGAACAAGCTTATGGGCCTATATTCCAGTGCTTGCAGAACAATGAAAGGGCTATCAGCCAATGCTCGGAACTGTTAGAAGAAGGCCAGCGCCCGACTCCATTCTAAGAATACACACGCATGTTGCTCCACCTACGCCGTTGCTTCTGGCCACACCTTCTGCCCGAAGTACAGCGAATCTCAGGTGATCTCGAGAAGATCCAATAAAAGAGAAGCAAAAACAAAAAACAAAAAAAAACAAACAAAAGAAGAAAAGTCAAAAAAGAAGAAGAATGAAATGAAGGAGGAGTTACAACTCTGCATATCACTACACTGTCGGCGCTATCCAAGTTGGCGGTTTCTAAAGAAGAAAAAAAAGAAGAAATATACCTCGCAGCTGTGAAGGCAGATCAAGCCGGAGTTACAGCCTCCAACAACACTATCTCAGCGAGAAGCAAATGGGGACATTTCCTCCCGTGAATTATAAGCGACATTCAGGGGCAAAGTCATGCCCAAACTCCTGAGTCTGAAGTCAGGGGAATAAAAACTTTACTCTCATTCGGTCCTCAAGCAGTGAAGGAGAGTAGCAAAAAGCACTTGCTCATTCGTTGAGCCTCTATGAACCAAGAGTTAGCTGAGCAGACATAACAAGCCCGAATAAATACAAGAGAAGCAGAAGAATAAATCACCTTGTGAATTGACATCACTAGCTAGTGCAGAATGATGCCCGATGGGTCACAACCGAATAAACAAGTACAACCAATGCAAAGACCGACAGCAGCATGATGAAGCTATTGAAGGAAATCTCCGGGAGATGCTCCCTCCAAATGAAAAGACCCAACAAGATGCAACCGTAGCTCAGCGAATTCCTGCCCACCACGGGGGATGTTTCATAGCAATGCGGCCAGGCATGGCCACAACTCCTGAAAAGAATATGTGCACCCCTTCGTGACCCCTAACAGGTCACTCATGTGAGAAGGGGGTAGAAAAACAATCAACCTTCGCGAGAAACTTCAATTCCTCTGAGGGCACCTAGTAGCGTATTCCCTTCCCGGGGTCACAAAAAAAAAGAGAAAGAAAAGAAAATTCAATATACACATGATGCGAGCCAGGAACATGAAGATGGCCCCGCAGTGGAATTCACCATCAAAGTACAGCGTCAGAGAGCCCTTCAACCTCCGCCAATGCGCTGAACACCCCAATGTGGGGAAGAAAAGAAGGAATTAGCTGAATACACTCATTTTGGGAGCTTTCATGCCACCCCCTTTGAGGCATGCCTTTCCATAAAAAGGAGCAAAGAATAGCTCGTCGAGGTGGCCGAAGATAAAGAAGAAGATGCTGGGGCCTCACGACCGTCCCCCCTACTGCCACTTGGTCGCGCGACTTAGCATGAAGAAACAAAGCTACCCGAAGTAAAAGATGTTCCATGAGTAGTTTCCCAAATATACACCCCGGCCTGGGGGCATATGAAGCAAAGAAGAATAATACACCCCGGCCCGGGGGCATCAAAAGAAAGACATACACCCCGCCTTGGGGGCATAAGAAGCAAGAGATACACCCCAATTTGGGGGCACAAGAAGCAAAAACACATACCCCGGCTTGGGGGCATAGAAGCAAAAAATACATCCCGGCCTGGAGGCACTTGAAGCAAAATAATAATAATAATCATACACCCTGGCCTGGGGGCAGTTGAACCAAGAAATATACCCCGGCCTGGGGCATACAAAGCCAAGAAACAAACCCCGGTTTAGGGCATAAGAAACAAAAGATAAAAATCGATTTGGGGGCATGTGAAGCGACATACGTTCTATTCTGGGGAGCATTTGAAGTAGAGGATCATACACCCCGGCCTAGGGACATTTGAAACAAGAAATACACCCCAGTTTGGGGGCAATAAAAGCCATAACTATATGGGCACTAAAGTCCCACCGGGAATCACAGAGCCTACCTCAAATGCCAGCCGTCAAGCGATTGAGCCCCACAAGATACTTGAAGCTCCTCGTCCAAAAGGCCTCTCTCGTACATTCTATGTGATAGAAGAACAGCGGCTGAAAGGGGACTACGACGGCTGCCTCCCTGAAGGAAAAATATGTTCCGGTCATTTCGAACATGGGAGCCCGCCAAAGAAGTAAGCAAGGAGGTCAGGCCAGCAAGAAAAAAAAGCAACAAACTCTGCTCTCCCCTCCCGGGGGCCTCAAAAGAGGAATGATGATGAAATGATGAGGCACGATCAACAGAAGGAAGAGAACACCTTTGGCGGGTACCAACTTCTGGTCCCGCTATACCTCTATGCTTCCTTGACCTAGACCTCTCGTCTTCGCCAAGTTCATTGACTTCGACGTCCCGTCGAGTCAACATTCACACCTATGTTTCCTTGGCCTAAACCTCCTGTCTTCTCCAAGTTCATTGACTTCGACATTGTAGCACCACGAATTATTTAATAATGAAATTATGCTGTAATCGGGTGATTTCCTTAAAATTAAACTGAATTTCCCCTTAGGCTAAATATCAACCAAATTATAAAATTATGAAAAATTCATATTCGTGTAGAGGGTTGTTTTTCCTACTACATTGTCTTCTAAACTGAACCCAATAGAAAATTTGGTTCTGCCCAATTATAGGTTTTGGCTAGAACTCGAAGTTTCGTTAAGATTGGCCTTGTTCGACTAGATTCAAACCCAATTCGAGCTCAAATGGGCTCAAACTAGACCTGGAGAGGGGGAAAATCTATCGCCCAAGAGCACGACCCAATTAGGTCCTATTCGACCAAACCAGGCCCAACTCCCCAAAGTGACAGCCCCATTTCAGGTCCACTTACTTCAAGCCCAAAACTCACTCGGAGTAGCACTTCCTAGGCAACCCTCAGGTGCAGAAGTCCGAGGGATAGATCAGTTGAGAGATCCCCTGGGGGGACCCAACATGGCCTACCCGAGCTATACACGTATCGCTCAGCATAACACCCCGAGCAAGCGACCCAGGCTTGGACCGACTGTCGGAAGCATGTCCAAGCATCCGTTACGCCTCCAGTAGGAGTAGGGAACTCCAAGGGATAAGGGAGAGCAAGAGTCCTTATGCCATAAAGTGTCCACTACAAGGACGTAACCTCCCCGAAATCCCCTCAGCTCCCTGGACACTTATGTTAAACGGACTGCTATATAAACCCCAAGGAGACCCTCCGAGAAGGTAAGCAATCATCCTGAGAGAAAACCACCACACCTCTTGGTGGAGAAGAATCTCGCGCCCTCTCTTTCTCCTACCACCTCTTTTCGCATCCGTGCTCTATCACATTTGCTGACTTAAGCATCGAAGGGTTTTTCCCCGGGACTCCTCCCTGGGCACCTCTGACCCGTTTCCTGCCTTGCAGTTCATATAGACGTGGTGACCGTGATCAAAGATTCTCTCAGGATCTCACGGCTTAGGATCGGCGCGAGATTACGCCTCTTCATCTGGCGCCATCTATGGGAAATGAGCAAAGAGCCATCATGGTGCGAAGAAATTCTGGTAGGAAGATCACCGGCAGCAAGGGAAAGACTGTGGTGGCTGACGGAGAACCTGTGCCTTCCCACCCCACGGAAAACCTCCCCTCCGACGACAACAATCAAGCCGATGAGCTGCCTCCACCGCCCACAGAGGTGCAACCCCCCAACAGGAGTTCTGACGCTCTCCAAACCCTCAATGCAAAACTGGATATCCTCCTAGAATTAATGAGGACCCAGGCAGCTAGGGATGAAAAAGTCACGACTCCCATGGGAAAGCCCCCCCGTGGAGAAGCTTCCCAACAAACGGCTGGAGGCCGCTTCACCCTCCGAAGGAGGCAGCTTATACGCAACAGGTTGGGAGGACCTTCGCATGCCCCCCGTCTAGAATAAGAAGCCTCCTCTACCCCGAGGAGAGAAATAACCGGGAAGCGCTGATAATTCTCAAAAATTGATGGCCCCGAGGGACGGCGCGGCAGCCCCCAGGGACGCCCCCACATCTCCTCGGTTCAGCCACAATCGGAGTTATCCCTCCAGTTGCGGGACTTCGAGCAATGCTTCGCGGAACAAGAGCGCGCCCTCCGCGCCTTGCAGAAGACTTCTACTAAAGAAGAGGAGGAGCAATGCCCGTTCTCCAATCGAATCTTGAAGGCCGAGATCTCCCCTAGACTCTCACTACCAACCTTCAAGTCATACGACGGCCAGGGAGACCCGACCGACCACTATGATAGCTTCGATGCCCTGATACCTTGCACGGGGTCTCTGACGCTGTTAAGTGCCGAGCGTTCGTTACCACCTTGGTCCAGGGTGCTCAAGTCTGGTTCCGAGCACTCACCCCTAGCAGCATTCATGACTTTAGACAATTCGGGCGATTATTCAAGGAAAGCTTCGCCGGCAGTGGCCCTCCAAGGTCAGTAGCGGGGTTATTAGCACTAAAGCAGGCACAAGGGGAAAGGCTTCGGGCTTATATTAACCGATTCAAATCGGAGGCCCTGCATATCCCTCGCTTGGACGTTGCCTCAGCCATCACCACGCTGACCGGAGGCACCCGGGATGAGAACCTCCGGCGAGAACTGGCCCTCCATCCCCCACCTCCCTCGCCGATCTGGTGACCCTATCCCTGCGCCACGCAGAGTGCGAGGAAGTCCTCAGCGCTTGTCGCAGTCCAACGGGCACAGGTTGGGAGGGGGATAAGAAGTGACCATCTAAGCACGACTCGGGCCAAGGAAATTGGCGGAATCAATACGGAGACCGAAGGGAGCCCCCTCGAAAATATGAGTGGTACATTCCTCTATCCGCCCCCGTTTATGAGATATACGAAGACATCAAGGGCTTGGGCCTTCTCCGCCAACCCTAGCCTATGAAGGCCAAGCGCCGCAACCGCCGTAAACATTGCCAGTTCCATGACGACCACAGGCACCATATCGGAGATTGTCACCAGCTCAAAGATGAGATCGAGCATCTCATCTGCCAGGGAGACTTATCTCGGTATGTATCCGAGCGCCAGAAGGAGGACCATGGCATTCCAGAAGAAATTGACAATCACACCCGTGGGGTCCACATCAATGTTATTTCTGGCGGCACGGCATCAGGAGGAAACAGTAGCTGAGGAAGAAAGCGTCACGCTGAACGGGCGAGCAGGGCCTCCGAGCCCCCTAAAGCCCCGCCGGAAAGTGAGCAGCAGGCCCTGGTATTCTCTGACCAAGACCTAGAAGGGTTATCTACCCCGCACAATGACACTCTTATGGTATCGGCTACTATAAACCATTGTAACGTAGATAGGATATTGGTTGACAATGGTAGTGTCCCTGATGTGTTGGATTTTTGTGACTTCCCTAGTGTTTTGATGATGAGCATCACTATGTTAAATATTGTCATTTTTAATCAGATATCATGAGTAATGTTATGCATTCGAACTTTCCATGATTAACAGGAAAAACTGCTATGAGATAATACCCTGCATGTCCGTACTGTTCCTTTCATACTTCGTGTTGGTTGTGTTCACTTCACTTCGTGTTGTCTTTTTGCACATCGTGTTGTTCCAACTATGTTTGTTGGTTGTCTTCGTGTCGTTATTTGTTCCATCGCGTGCTGAACACTGCAGCACCTCGTGCTGCTTTCTGTACCACCTCGTGTCGCTCCATCTGTGTCACCCCTATGTCTTCGAGTCTTATGTTCTGTCCAAGTCTATACAGCCTCATCTTTACCTTCGTTCTAAGCCAAAGTCTACACATTGTCTTAGCGTCATGCATCAGTCTTCAAAGTCCATACAATGCACTGTAGCATGTTCGAAGCTAAGTCCATACATTGGTTTAAGCTTCCAAGTCTGTACATTGGTTCAGGCCTTCCAAGTCCATACATTGGCCTTCAAGCCTTCCAAGTCTATTCATTGGCAGCTGAACTTTGAAGTCTATACATTGGTCTTCACTTCAAGTATGTATAGCCATTGTCTTGCCAAAGTATATACGTTGTGAACCCTCAAGTCTGTACAGACTTTGCCTTGTTCAAGTTTGTACATCGTCCAGTTCTTTGGCAAGTCTATACCCTGTGAAAGTCCATACATTCGATTGCGTTGCCTTGAAGCCGTTCCAAGTCTATACATCCAGTTGAACGCAAAGTCTTCACATCGCCTCATCAGATGAAGGCCGTACGATTGCAAGTGTCCTTCTTGTTTTGTGACCACACTTCGTGTCAGTTTCATTTTCATCTTCGAGTTGGTTTCAGTCCATGTTATTTTCGTGTCGTTTCATCTTCGAGTTGGTTTCAGTCCATGTTGTTTTCGTGTCGTCCTCTGTCTTCGAGTCGTTCGTTAGTTCGAGCAATCTTGTATTCGAGTCGTGTTTATGTCTTCGTGTTATCTTTTGTGTTTGTATGTCTTCGTGTTGCTTCCTTCTATCCTCGTCCAGGTTTCCTCTGATCGCGTGTCTTACTACCATTTTTATTCCGTGCTATTTCCTTTTTACCTCGTGCTGTCTCATCTGACTTCGTGTCGTTCTCTTTGTAGTGTGTGTTTTGTTACAGTGGTACTTCGTGTCGTTCTCTTTGTAGTGTCAGCTTTCTTATTGTGTACCTCGTGTCATTCTCTCCTTGTCCCGTACTGTAATAATCTTGTGTATCTCGTGTCGTTCTCAGTATAGTGCATCTCGTATTGCTATCACATACCTCATGCAGTTTTAGTTTTTGTGGCCCTGAGTTTTAATGGTTTAATTTCTTTACAGGAGAAGAAGAAGGTGGTCCGAGGAAGAACATTCACCGGTGTCTGGGCTACACGTGATCCGATACTAAAGGAACCAATGCTATAAGGGCACGTGACAAGAAGGTTTTGGATCGAGCGCAGGAAGCACACGCCTTGCATGCACCCTCCTGATCGCTTATAAAAGCACTGCCTCATCATCTACGAAAGGGAGGAGCTCCGAGGTTACAGGAAAGAAATTTGAGTGAGAGAAGAAGAGAAAGAGCCTCCCTGAGAAACTAGAGTGTTTCAGTTGAGAGGGAAGAGAGAGCAGAAGAGTGATCAGAAGATGGGTATTGACTTACAGATTGAATCCGAAGTCTGCTGCTCAGTTTGAGCTACATTGTTTCCAGTTTTCAGAGTTTTGGATTCCTTCTTTCTTGTTTTCGTTTTTATCTATTTTTCTTTCTTGATTGAAAGTTCTCTGTGTTACCTCCTGGTGTTCAGGGGAAGAGAGAGACGTGTTCTCTCTGGATTACTTGCAACAGAGGTTGCAATATTGTTCCCTCTCGTAGAAGAGGTGTTCCCTCTGGGATTCAGATGAAGAGAGACCTTGGTCTCTAGTTCTAGTGACTGCAGATCACTAGTGTTCCCTCCGGTTGGAGGAAGAGAAAATTGTTTCCTGGTTTCTAGGGACTTGGCGTCCTTAGGGTTCCCTCCGGGTGTCGAGGAAGAGGGGAGGATGTTCCCCTGGTGAAGCTGTGAATCAGCCGTTGTCGCAGATTGAGTCTGCTTTGCTAGCAGGTGCTAGTGGAAGCCTCACTTCGATTTGAAGTGAGGGGTGGACGTAGGCAGAAAGGAGATCTGACCGAACCACCTTAAAAACCTCTGTGTACTCGTGTGATTGTCTGTGGTGATTTTTGTGGTGTGCCTTCTATCCACTCGAGCTATTGTCCGCACCGCGGTTTTTGTGGGTTCAACTCCAAGATTGCTTATTTTTAGTGAATCATTCTTCAGTAATTTTTAATCGATTGAAAATAGTGATCTATTCATCCCCTCCCCTTCTAGATCACTTTATATTTCTCGTATCACTTGGTATCAGAGCAGGTATTTCCCAATATGTGGTCCAACGGCCAGGGAAACAGATCCGCTGGTCCTCGCAGCTACATTGCTGAAGGGCAGTCAATCACCCGTCCCCCTTTCTTCGATGGTAATAACTATTTCTTTTGGAAGAACAGGATGGAAGTCTTTATCAGGGCCCAAAGCCACAAGCTCTGGAGAGTAATTACAGATGGTCCGTACCAACTTCCACCGAACGAAGACATGTGGACAGAGGAACAGGTTAAACTTTTCGCACTGAATTGGACAGCTCTTAGCATCATACAGTGCGCCGTCCACCCGGAAGAGTACTTGAGGATTTCAACGTGCAAGACTGCAAAGAAAATGTGGGATGAATTGTAGTTAATTTATGAGGGCACATCTCAAGTGAAAGCTACCAAGATCAATATGCTTACAACTCAGTATGAGTTGTTTAAGATGAAGCCAGAGGAGTCGATCACAGAAATGTATGCTAGATTGTCTGTGATCATCAATAGTCTGAGAGGATTTGGAAAGGAGATTCAGCAAGAAGACATTGTCAGGAAGATCCTTAGGTCCCTAACTCCCATCTGGGATACTAAGGTGACTGTCATAGAGGAATCTAGAGATTTATCCACCATGTCAGTAACCCAGCTGATTGGGTCTCTCATGACCCACGAAATGAACTTCAGACAAGGGAATGATGGACATGACAGAAAGGGAAAGAATGTTGCTCTGAAAGTCTCACGACATACTAAGAAGAGCAGCAGCAGCAGCAGCAGTGGTGGTAGCAGCGAAGACTCTGACGGATTCTCAGACCTGGACAAGGGCGAGCAGGCCATGCTCACCAGGCAATTCAGAAAGTTCTTGAGAACTAAAGGGAAATTCTACAGGAGAAAGAGATTTAATGCTGCAAGGAAGTCTCCTGAACGAGAACTGGAGAAGAACCGGTTTGTTAAGAAAGTTACATGCTACCATTGTCAGAAACGTGGTCACATGAAAAGTGAATGTCCAGAGCTGCAAGTTAAGGCTCCCGGATACCAGAAGAAGATGGTGCACAAGAAGAAGAAAGCCATGCTGTGCACATGGAGCGACGAGGAGGAGGATCCAGAAGCCACCTCGTCCAGTGAAGGTGAAGAGAAGACTTGCCTCATGGCCAACCATGAGGAAGAGGTAGAACTTATTTGAGAATTTTACTTTGGATGATTGGGAGGACGCCTATGGCGACCTGTTAGCTAAATATAATTTTCTAACCAAGGAGCACAGAATGCTTAAACGAAAGTTTCACTCTGTTTCTGAGGAACACTCTATTGCTGTTACGGACAACATGAAAACCAAGGAGATGGCCATTGAGCTAGATCAGGCTAGAAGTGAGATCGAGAAGTTTAGAATGGAAAGAGAGGAAAATCTAGCTAGGATGAATGAGCTGAAGAGTAAAACTGAAGAGAGTAAAAAGGAGTTTAGACTGGTTGCAGAAAAATATGAGGCGGTTAGAAAAGTTAATCAGGAACTCCAGGACCAATGTAATGAACTTCAGAAGGAGATTGAGGACAAAGGAAAAATACTAGAAAAATTTACAGAGGGGAGAAACAATCTGGATGCCCTTCTGGGGTCGAGGGTAAACTTCAACAGGGAGGGATTAGGATACAATCCCACAAGTAAAAAACCCTTTGAATTCAAAACTGTCACGTTCTGCCCCGCCAAGGGCAAAGAAAAACTGGAAACCCCATCCAGTTCCAAATCTGTCTCTACATTGAAGGTTTCGACCAGCAAATCTATTCAATCCACTGGTCAGCAAGCTAAGTCAGGAAATCCTGAGACTAGAACTGTTCCTGTGCAACAGTTGTGGAACAAAGGTTTTCACACGACCATTCCTATTGATGTCACTAGAAGGGTGAACAGTTTCGCTAAGAAAGGTCAGCATGATAGTTATCAAGGAAAGCATGCGAACATGCATCACCTTCAGTACAATTTTCATTTGAATAAAAATGGTTACATGAATTATGCTCAGCACACACGTGTCTCCTCTAAGAGGCCAAACAACAATTTCTCTGCTCGGAAACAACATAATTTTAATAGGAATAGGCTCATTCAACACCCACTGAGAAATGCCAAGAAGGAAGAATCAATCTACATGAAATCACTGAAAAGAACAGTAAAACAAATGTGGGTTCCTAAGTGTGATTTGGATAAATTGAAAACTGTCTTTGGACCCAATTTGAATTGGGTCCCACATTACTTTGTCTGAACTCTCGCAGGTTAGCCTGGCAGCCGAGCATAACAAGTGGTATCTTGACAGCGGCTGTAGCAGGCACATGACAGGAGACCGGTCCAAATTTAGCAAACTGAAAATGAAGTTTGGGGGCCTGGTCAAATTCGGTGGAAATAACAGAGGAAGAATAATTGGAATTGGTACAGTTGGTAAGTCCTCTACTAACTCCATTGAAGATGTGTATCTTGTAGAAGGACTTCAGCACAACTTGATAAGTATAAGTCAACTCTGCGACAAAGGACACAAGGTACTCTTTGACCACAATTCCTGTACTATTTTTGAGCTGAATTCTGATAACGTCATGTTCAAAGGTCATAGAGTAAACAATGTATACATCGTAGACCTGGATGATAATCCTGAAACTCACTTGTGTATGTCTGCTAATTCTGAACAGGTTGCGTTTGACTGGCATAGGCGTCTAGGCCATGCTAGTTTGTCTACAATGAATAAACTGTCTAAGCATAACCTAGTTAGAGGTTTGCCCCGAATAAGATTTCAGTTAGGGTCCAAGCTATGTGATGCTTGTGCACTAGGTAAACAGACTCGTGCAGTTTTTAAGTTGAGAACTGAGAATCTTTCATCTAAACCGCTGCAGCACTTGCACATGGATCTCTTTGGTCCTACTCGCATACAAAGTTTGTCAGGTAAGAGATATGGATTAGTCATAGTTGATGACTTCACTAGATTTTCTTGGTTGTTTTGTTTAGCAAATAAAAATGATGCCTTTGTTCACTTTGAAGAACTTTTCAATAAAATCAAATTGCAAGGTGAACATAACATCATTACAATTCAGTCTGACCATGGAGGAGAGTTTGAGAACTCTTCATTTTCTGAATTTTGCTCAAGAGAGGGAGTGACTCACAAATTCTCTTCTCCCAGGACACCGGAGCAGAACGGAATTGTTGAGAGAAGAAACAGGTCAATAATTGAAATGGCCAGGACTATGCTGATTGAGAGTGGACTTCCAAGGAGATTTTGGGCTGAAGCTGCGAATACTGCATGCTACATTCTAAACCGAGCCTTGGTAAGACCTACTCATAGGAAAACTCCTTATGAACTTCTCAAGGGTAAGCAGCCAAACATTTCTTACTTTAAAGTTTTTGGCTCCAAATGTTTTATCCACAATAATGGTAAGAATGGTTTGGACAAATTTGAAGCTAGAAGCTCTCCTGGAATTTTTCTCGGATATTCAGAAACCTCAAGGGCTTACAGAGTTTTCAATAAAGCTGATCAAACTGTTGAAGAAACACCGCATGTAGTGTTTGATGAAAATGATTTCTCTAACAAAGTGATGGATGATGACAGGGAGCCATCTAATGAGGGAGATTTCTTGGAGAGAATTGAAGAAGAAGAAATGCAGCCAGCTGCTCAACCAGAAAACTCACAGCAAGAAGGAGCAGCTGAGGTAGGTGAACCCTCAGGTGAGATAATATTTCACAAAGACCACCCTAGTGAAAATGTCATAGGCAATTTGCATGATCCTCCTAGGACTAGGTCTCATTTTAGAATTGTCCAAGAACAGGACTTAGCTGCATTGGTATCTCAGGTGGAACCCAAATCTGTGGAAGAAGCCTTAAAACATGATTCTTGGGTATCCGCCATGTGTGAGGAATTAAATCAATTTGAGAAAAATATTGTATGGGAACTAGTTCCCAGACCTGATAACACTCATGTCATTGGCACTAAATGGATTTTCAAGAATAAAGTTGATGAGAATGGAGCTATTTCTAGAAACAAAGCAAGACTTGTAGCTCAAGGCTACAGTCAGGAATTTGGTGTGGATTTTGATGAATCCTATGCCCCAGTGGCTAGGATGGAAGCTATACGAATTCTGCTTGCATTTGCATGCTCTAGGAACATTCGGCTGCAGCAGATGGATGTCAAAAGCGCATTCTTAAATGGGGTATTGAAGGAAGAGGTATATGTTGAACAACCTCCAGGTTTTAATTTCTCTGTTCAGCCTAACATGGTTTTTAGGTTGAATAAAGCCCTCTATGGATTGAAGCAGGCTCCCCGAGCCTGGTATGAGAGACTTTCTGAATTCCTCTTGAGCAAGGGCTACACTCGAGGTAAGGTTGACCAAACCCTCTTCACCAAAAATCTCGGAAAGGATTTAATAGTGGTCCAGGTATATGTTGATGATATCATCTTCGGATCTAACAATTCAAAATTATGTAAAGAATTTTCTGAATCTATGTCTCATGAATTTGAAATGAGTTTAGTTGGCGAACTAAAGTATTTTCTTGGGCTGCAGGTCAAACAAATGGAGGATGGTTGTTTCATAAATCAAACCAAGTATACTCTGGAGATGCTGAAAAGGTTTGGAATGACCAACCTCAAGACTATCTCAACACCCATGGGCACCAACTCCTCACTGGATTCAGACGAAAAAGGTAAAGAGGTGGATGCTAAATTATATAGAGGTATGATCGGTTCACTCCTCTACTTAACAGCATCCAGGCCTGACATTCAATTTAGTGTAGGGATGTGTGCCAGATACCAGTCTAGGCCTACTGAATTGCATTTGGCAGCTGTAAAAAGAATCTTTAGATACTTATCTGCTACCCATGATCTAGGTCTTTGGTATCCTGCATCATGTAGTTTAGATCTCATTGCATATACAGATGCAGATTATGCAGGATGTAAATTGGACAGGAAAAGTACTAGTGGTCACTGCGAATTTTTAGGAGGGTGCCTAGTCTCTTGGGGATCCAAGAAGCAACACTCTGTGGCTCTTTCTACTGCTGAAGCTGAGTATGTGGCAGCAGGGAGCTGTGGCACACAGGTTATATGGATAAAACACCAGCTTCTGGATTACTCAGTTGAGCTAGGTTGCACTTCCATCTTTTGTGACAATACTAGTGCAATAAACATTGCAAAGAATCCTGTACTTCATTCTCGAACTAAACACATCGAAATCAGGCATCATTTTATTCGTGATGAAGTAGCTAGGAAGACCTTTGAATTGATCCATGTTGGCACTAACTCACAAATTACAGATATTTTCACTAAGCCACTGGATACTGAAAAATTTAGCACATTGCGCAGAGAATTAGGTATTTACAGAATTTCATGATTGAATAATTGATCTCTAATAATCTGTCATGTGCTCTTATGCTTATCTTTGCTCATTATCTGTTGCTGAAAATAACCTCATTATGGGTGTTTGCTGATTCACTCGTACTGATTGATACCACTTTGTTTTCTTTGAGGTGTTTTGAGGTTTGTCTTGGTTAAGTCTGAGTTGGAGTCAAGGTCTCAGGGGGAGCTAGATTAATAATAGGAGTCATGCTCTTTTGGCCAAATCTGAACATACTTTGAACGGACTTTTGCTGACCTTATAAGAGAATCAGTTTGAGTAGGTGGATAAAAGAAATTTTTGAATGTTTTATCCGTTAAGACTGTTCATCTAATTTCTTGTTGGAATTTCAGCTGTTAGTCCCACTGAGATCAAAATCTGAATTCAAGACTATCTTCCTACACTGTAACTGACTTCTGATCTAGCCAGTACAGCATACCTACTTAGTCTAGTTAAGTCCGAAATGAGGTATATAGTGTTTTTGTCTGAAAAACTTTGGAGCTGGTGTATTGTTCTCAAACTGAATCAAGACTAATTTACAAGGTTTCAAGTGCAGTTTAATGAAAAATTCATGAAAGAAGTTTTAACAACCTTGTTAACTGTTCATTGAGAAACTGGGACTTTCATCAATGAAGTGAAAGAATCCCATGTCATGAGATGGCAGTATAAATCAGGCTTATTTAGCTGTCTTGATCATACAGAGCTATGGTACATATCTGGTTAGTAACTGGGGTGTCTGGCCTCTGGTAAAGGTGTCACCTTAATGTCAACACCAGTTAGAATACTATCTCTGTCCTCTTGTCAGAAGGGGTAATGTGGTCTTGCCACCAAGTAACTGGGGATTCCTGCCTCTAAACAAGGTGTCTCCCTAATGTCAAAGGTGTACTTGACAGATTTACCTTTGATCTTGACCATCTTTGAAAAATTTTCTCCCTCTTAATATCAAGATTCTGTTCACTTGGCATTTAGGTCTGAGTTTGTTTGTTTTCAATACCACAGGTCTTTGTTTTCCTGACTTCCTTGCTTTATACTCTCTGAGTAAAGACTTACTCTGACCATACTGGTATCTTGTACCTTACTTGCTTAGAATCTGGTTCTGTGTATGGAGCGGATCTTCATTCACCATTTTGCACACAGTCTGACTAACTGTTCCTCAAAATCCTCACATAAAATTAATGGCTTTCTTAATTGCCTAAACATCTCAATAACTTTCCTTTATCAGCCATACTCTCTATTGTTTTCTCTCCACTGTCAGCAAATTTCTTTTCGTGATATCTTCAGACCTGCCCCTAGTTTTGATGATGTCAAAGGGGGAGAGTGTCTTGCTTGTGTTTTGCTGAGGGGGAGCGACAGATAAGTGCCCTGAGTTATCTAGTCAGAGGAAGGCGTTGTTGTGTTCAGGGGGAGCTCTTGGGTGTCGTCAGAGGAGGCGAGTGTGTTGTGTGTCTGCATTGCTTATCCTCACAGCTTATCTTCACATAATCTCATTGCACTTCATCTCTGTTATTTAATATAGTGTTGCCATCATCAAAAAGGGGGAGATTGTTGGATTTTTGTGACTTCCCTAGTGTTTTGATGATGAGCATCACTATGTTAAATATTGTCATTTTTAATCAGATATCATGAGTAATGTTATGCATTCGAACTTTCCATGATTAACAGGAAAAACTGCTATGAGATAATACCCTGCATGTCCGTACTGTTCCTTTCATACTTCGTGTTGGTTGTGTTCACTTCACTTCGTGTTGTCTTTTTGCACATCGTGTTGTTCCAACTATGTTTGTTGGTTGTCTTCGTGTCGTTATTTGTTCCATCGCGTGCTGAACACTGCAGCACCTCATGTTGCTTTCTGTACCACCTCGTGTCGCTCCATCTGTGTCACCCCTATGTCTTCGAGTCTTATGTTCTGTCCAAGTCTATACAGCCTCATCTTTACCTTCGTTCCAAGCCAAAGTCTACACATTGTCTTAGCGTCATGCATCAGTCTTCAAAGTCCATACAATGCACTGTAGCATGTTCGAAGCTAAGTCCATACATTGATTTAAGCTTCCAAGTCTGTACATTGGTTCAGGCCTTCCAAGTCCATACATTGGCCTTCAAGCCTTCCAAGTCTATTCATTGGCAGCTGAACTTTGAAGTCTATACATTGGTCTTCACTTCAAGTATGTACAGCCATTGTCTTGCCAAAGTATATACGTTGTGAACCCTCAAGTCTGTACAGACTTTGCCTTGTTCAAGTCTGTACATCGTCCAGTTCTTTGGCAAGTCTATACCCTGTGAAAGTCCATACATTCGATTGCGTTGCCTTGAAGCCGTTCCAAGTCTATACATCCAGTTGAACGCAAAGTCTTCACATCGCCTCATCAGATGAAGGCTGTACGATTGCAAGTGTCCTTCTTGTTTTGTGACCACACTTCGTGTCAGTTTCTGTTTTCATCTTCGAGTTGGTTTCAGTCCATGTTGTTTTCGTGTCGTTTTCATCTTCGAGTTGGTTTCAGTCCTTGTTGTTTTCGTGTCGTCCTCGTCTTCGAGTCGTTCGTTAGTTCGAGCAATCTTGTATTCGAGTCGTGTTTATGTCTTCGTGTTATCTTTTATGTTTGTATGTCTTCGTGTTGCTTCCTTCTATCCTCGTCCAGGTTTCCTCTGATCGCGTGTCTTACTACCATTTTTATTCCGTGCTATTTCCTTTTTACCTCGTGCTGTTCTCATCTTACTTCGTGTCATTCTCTTTGTAGTGTGTGTTTTGTTACAGTGGTACTTCGTGTCATTCTCTTTGTAGTGTCAGCTTTCTTATTGTGTACCTCGTGTCATTCTCTCCTTGTCCCGTACTGTAATAATCTTGTGTATCTCGTGTCGTTCTCAGTATAGTGCATCTCGTATTGCTATCACATACCTCATGCAGTTTTAGTTTTTGTGGCCCTGAGTTTTAATGGTTTAATTTCTTTACAGGAGAAGAACAAGGTGGTCCGAGGAAGAACATTCACCGGTGTCTGGGCTACACATGATCCGATGCTAAAGGAACCAATGCTATAAGGGCACGTGGCAAGAAGGTTCTGGATCGAGCGCGGGAAGCACACGCCTTGCATGCACCCTCCTGATCGCTTATAAAAGCACTGCCTCATCATCTACGAAAGTGAGGAGCTCCGAGGTTACAGGAAAGAAATTTGAGTGAGAGCAGAAGAGAAAGAGCCTCCCTGAGAAACTAGAGTGTTCCAGTTGAGAGAGAAGAGAGAGCAGAAGAGTGATCAGAAGATGGGTATTGACTTACGGATCAAATCCGAAGTCTGCTGCTCAGTTTGAGCTACATTGTTTCCAGTTTTCAGAGTTTTGGATTCCTTCTTTCTTGTTTTCATTTTTATCTGTTTTTCTTTCTTGATTGAAAGTTCTCTGTGTTACCTCCTGGTGTTCAGGGGAAGAGAGAGACGTGTTCTCTCTGGATTACTTGCAACAGAGGTTGCAGTATTGTTCCCTCTCGTAGAAGAGGTGTTCCCTCTGGGATTCAGAGGAAGAGAGACCTTGGTCTCTGGTTCTAGTGACTGCAGATCACTAGTGTTCCCTCCGGTTGGAGGAAGAGGAAATTGTTTCCTGGTTTCTAGGGACTTGGCGTCCTTAGGGTTCCCTCCGGGTGTGGAGGAAGAGGGGAGGATGTTCCCCTGGTGAAGCTGTGAATCAGCCGTTGTCGCAGACTGAGTCTGCTTTGCTAGCACGTGCTAGTGGAAGCCTCACTTCGATTTGAAGTGAGGGGTGGACGTAGGCAGACAGGAGATCTGACCGAACCACCTTAAAAACCTTTGTGTACTCGTGTGATTGTCTGTGGTGGTTTTTGTGGTGTGCCTTCTATCCACTCGGGCTATTGTCCGCACCGCGGTTTTTGTGGGTTCAACTCCGAGATTGCTTGTTTTCAGTGAATCATTCTTCAGTAATTTTTAATCGGTTGAAAACAGTGATCTATTCATCCCCTCCCCTTCTAGATCACTTTATATTTCTCGTATCATGATGTACTCTCGTACGAATGCTTCCTTAAGATGGGTGAAAACCCATCCAAGCTCCGCTCAATTCGAACCCCCCTTTGTGGGTTCAATGGCCAGGCAACCTATCCCGAGGGAGCCCTAAGCCTGCCGGTCACCATTGGCACCCCTCCCAAAATCGTCACTGTTATGGTTGACTTCATTGTGATCAAGGGGATGTTGGCCTATAATGCCATCTTCGGCCGAGGTATCCTAAGCCGGACAAAGACAGTGTCCTCCACCTATCACCAAAAAATGAAGTTTCCCACCAAATGCGGTATCGAAGAAGTCTGAGGTCACCAGGCAATAGCTAGAAGGTGCTACATAATCTCGATCGAAGCCATAAGTCCAGAGGGAAAAAAGAAAAAGGGCGAGAGAGTCGAGGATGAACCAACAACATCCGAGCATAGTGGCGAATTGTTGACGGTCTTCCTCATAGATGACCCGGCCATAGGAGTAAAAATTGGAGCTGATTTACTACCTGATGTACAAAAGCAATACAAAGATTTTCTTTCGGAGTATATTCAAGTCTTTACATGGTCTGATCAGCATCTTCCCGGGATCCCCGGGGAGACGGTGGTACACAAGCTCAACCTTGACCGGTCGGTGAAACCTATCTAACAATTCAGAAGAAAGCACGCCCCAGAGAAGCAGACGATCATCAAAGAGCAAATTTTTAAGGGGAAGAAAATTGGCCTATTTCGACCGATCCTTTACCTGACATGGCTCGCTAATGTCGTCTTAGTACCAAAAACTTCGGGTAGATGGCGAATGTGTGTGGACTTCACTGACCTCAACAAAGCCACTCCGAAAGACTGTTACCCACTGTCGAGCATCGACCAGCTAGTCGACTTGACCTTCGGTAACGAACTACTCAACTTCCTGGATGCCTACTCCAGCTACCATCAGATCCGATTGGATCCAGAAGACATCGAGAAGACAACCTTCATCACTAACTTCGGCGTATACTACTACACCCGAATGCCTTTCGGGTTGAAGAACGCCGGAGTAACATATCAGAGGCTGATCAACCACATTTTTGAAGGAAAAATCGGTCGGAACGTCGAAGCCTACATCGACGACATACTCGTCAAGATACCCAAGGCTGAGGACCACTTCGCCGACCTGGCGGAAACCTTCGACACCCTTCTAAGGTACAACCTGAAGCTCAACCAAGCTAAATGCGCCTTTGTGGTTCGATCCGACAAATTCCTAGGTTTTCTAGTCACTCTGCACGGGATCGAGGCCAACCCCAACAAAGTTTAGGCCATCCTGAACATGCAGCCGCCCGTTTGCGTCAAGGACGTCCAGCGCCTGACTGGACGAATTACTGTGCTCAACCGTTTCTTATCTCGAGCGGCCGAACAATGCCTGCCTTTCTTCAAATTGTTGAGAGGGCCCAAATTGGCATCCACTATGTTCGCTTGGGACGAGGAATGTCAGAAGGCTTTTGCAGAGCTAAAGGAATTTTTGGCCTCGCCCCCAGTGTTATCGAAGTTGGTCTCGGGAAAAACGCTGAACCTTTACCTCTCGTCGACTCCTTCCACAGTGAGCTCGGTCCTAGTACGAGATGACGCAGGAGTGCAGAGACCAGTATACTACACCAGCAAGGTGCTCAACGAGGCCGAACGACGATACCCCGCAACCGAGAAACTCGTGCTAGCGTTGGTAACCTTGGCCAAGCACCTCCGACCCTACTTCCAAGGGCACTTCATCGTCGTATTAACCAATGAGCCCCTGAAGGGGATCCTCACTCATCCTGAAGCTTCGGGTCGCCTCGTCAAGTGGGCTATAATGCTCGGGGCTTACAATATCTCCTATCACCCACGCTCAACCATCAAAGGGCAGGCACTTGCGGACTTCACCGCAGAGAGCACTATCCCGACTGAGGAAGTCCATCCGCTGATGCCCGGGTCCACCTGGGATCTTTTTGTTGACGGATCCTCCAACTCGGCCGGCAGCAGTGCCGGCGTTCTTCTCCGATCCCCAGAAGGAGCAGAACTACACTATGCCCTGAAGTTCAACTTCCCGGCATCCAACAACATCTCCTAGTATGAGGCTCTCATCTCGGGAGCCAGGATGGCACGACGACTGCGGGCCGAACAAGTCAGGATCCATACTGACTCCCAATTGGTCACCAGCCAGGTCAACGGTGACTACGAAGCTCGGGAAACACCGATGATCAAATACCTTCAACTGGTAAGAGGAATAGCCCCACTATTCAAGAGTTTCCAGGTTATTCGGATAGCTCGAAAAGAGAACTCTCGGGCGGATGCCCTCTCTCGACTGGCCTCCTCTACCGGACTAGAAGGAACTCGATCAGTTTTCTTGAAGAGCTAGAGCGTCCGAGTATAGAAGTGGAGCTCATGACCGTCGATCAGGCATCATCAAGCGACTGGCAGGCCCCATATATATCCTGGCTCCAAGATTCTCAGGAGCCCTCCAACCCTCAAGAGGCTCGAAGACTGAAGTATCAAGCTCGACGCTTCATCGTCTTAGACGAAGCCTTATACCGGAGGTCTTTTTTCGGTCCCCTCCTCAAGTGCCTCAGTACTAAGGAGGCCAGCCGAGCAATTCAAGAGGTCCACGAGGGCGTCTGCAGTGCACATCAAGGAGAAAGATTGCTAGTCAAGATCTTATTGTGGCTAGGTTACTGGTGGCCCACTCTCCAACGCGACTGCCTGACCTACGTTCAGAGGTACGACCAATGCCAACGTTTCGATCATCTGGTCCATCAGCCTGCCTCAGAGCTTGTCACCCTTACCGAGCCGTACCCATTCGCTCGGTGGGGGGTCGACATCCTAGGGCCGTTTCCTACGGCCCAAGCCCAGAAGAAGTTCGTCATCGTCGCCATCGATTATTTTACCAAATGGATTGAAGCCGAAGCCACCGCTAGGATTACCGTGTCAGTCGTGTGGAGCTTCGATTGGAAATGGATCATCTGTCGTTTCGGTATCCCCTGAGTGATTGTTAGTGATAATGGTCAGCAATTTAATTCTTTTTACTTCAGGAACAGATGTGTCGACCTACACATTCGCAACCACTTCACTTCGGTAGCCCACCCGCAGGCTAACGGACTGGTCGAAAATGCCAATAAAACTATGTTAAAAGGCATTAAGGCCAGGCTCGGTAAGGCCAAGGGTAGTTGGCTCGAGGAATTGCCAAGCGTACTATGGTTACACCAAACTACTCCATGAACCACCACCAGTGAGACTCCTTTCCAGTTGGTGTACGGCATGGATGCCGTGATTCCTTTGGAAGTCGGCATCCCATCTCTCTGAGTCGTCAACTTCTCGCTCGAGGCAAATGAGCAGAAACTGCTGGAGAAACTTGATATGGCAAGCGAGATAAGAGAGATCGCGAGCATCCGAGCCATGGAATATTAGCGGCGCCTCACTCGATATTACAACACCAAAGTCCGAGACAAAAACTTCCGCATAGGAGACTTCATCCTAAGGAAAGCCGAAGCCTCTCGACCACTGGAGGCGGTGGGAAAGTTGGCCCCTAATGGGGAAGGCCCCTACCGAGTGGTCGAGATGCTCGGGAAAGGGGCGTATCGATTGTCTACCATGGAAGGAACACCTATTCCTTGGACATGGAACGCAACAACATTACGAAATTTCTATTTTTGAGCTTTCCTCAAACATGTAAGCAGCAAATGGCAATAATTTTCCTTTCATTAATGTTTTTCATACAACAGATAGGCCACAGCCAATACAGTACACATCGAAAAGAAAAATACTACATCCACTGGTACTACAACACGAGCTGGTTATTCGACGTGGACGTGGCTAGCACCCTCAAGCCGAGCCACTGACTCTACCCAGTGTAGAAATTGGCTCGGATAACGGGGCTACTAACCCTGTTTGTTTGAGAAACTCAAAAAAAAGGTATCAGAGGAAGAAAAGGAAGGAAAACAAGAGAAGGCCTCCTCTGCCAACTCTTTGGAAGGAGGCCAGAGGCCGAACAGAAAGCAAGCACCTCCAAGTGGTGCGAGCAAGGATAAATGGCACCCTCCAAAGAGTGAAAGAAAAGGGAGAAAGCTGGTTGAAGAGTAGAAGAGGGAGAAAAATCGAACGCCCCCTCGAAGAGGTGAGAGAGGCGACGGGAAGGGAGGACCAATGACGTTGTGCCATCAGCCCCCCGCGTATGGGGCGGCAGCCTGGAGAGTAGGAGAGAGCCCGTGGCCAGGCCCCCTTCCTTCTTGTACACAGCCTGGCAGCGGTCCAGAAGTTGGAAAGGTGCCCATCACGAGGCCTCCTTCTTTCTCCTATGCTGTCCGCCCCGTCCTCCTTCCTTCTCCTACGTTGTCCGCCCCGTCCTCTTTCCTTCTCCTACGTCAGAGCAGCATGAACGCCTTTGGCGGCCGCCAGGATTATCGTCTTCCGAATTGCCCTCCATGTTTCGCTGATAATTCCCCAGCACAGAGACATACGCTTTGCAAGAAGGGAGAAACAGGAAGAACTGCAAGAAAATCCTTAAGCGTTGAAGAGAGGTGGAGGTGCCCTTCGAGACCTTTTATTGGCCGAAGGGGGAACCCTCGCCTTAATTAATTTTCCCCTCGAAAAAATGTGAAAGGCAGGAACCATTCTCCAAAGTTACTCCATTTTCCTCAATGGCCCTTCCATAGGGACACGCAAAGTGGCAAGTCATTCAAAGCATGGAAAATCAGAAAGGCGCCAGTGCCACGACAGTCGCCGCACGCGAGATATCCGTAAATAAAATCCTCACCTTTTTAGCAACCGCACGACAAAGGGGTGGAGGGGGAGACGAAACCCACACTTCCAAGCCAAGAGGAAAGTACAGAAAAGGCCCAGATGAGCATTCAGACTAGACTCGTGAGGCTTAGACGGAGAAAAGTAGTACTGCCATGGCAGCCCGTAATGTCTCTCCATCCTCTTTACTTCGGCCTCGCCCAGCTCGCTGCGCATGGGATGCTTAAACTGCGACACCAAACTTCCCGTGCCTTGCCTGGCCTCCTGCGACTCGGTCGAAGGATGTTGCTCCGCCATGGAAGAAAGAGGGGAACAGGAAGAGGAGAAAAAGGGGGCCAAATTAGATGATTCAGGAGGAGGTGAAAGCTGGCAAATTACCGCCGCCGTAATCTCAGCTAGCTCTTCAAAGGCCTCCGTAAGTCGCTGCTCTTCCTGATCACCCTCACAGCGCATGAGCCCTTCCGAAATACCGATGCGGTAGAAAGAGAAAACCCTAAACGAAGGCGGTTTGGAACGCAAGCACGCGCAGTATTTATCTCCCCATAAGCTTGACGGGAAACGACGTGATGTTCCGAACTCCAAAATGGGGGCTCCTCACATCAACTCAAAAGAGTCATCATTACGGGCGTATTCTCAGGACAGCCGCATTAAGTGGCCCCTACCGGAGATAATTCCACACCCAAATCGAGCCACCAATGTCATCCCCATAACTACTACTCATCCGAGCCCAACCTTAGCTCGGGAGCAGGAGGGGGACAAGTGGAGAGGGGGAAAATCTATCGCCCAAGAGCACGACCCAACTAGGTCCAATTCGACCAAACTAGGCCCAGCTCCCCAAATTGACAGCCCCATTTCGGGCCCACTTACTTCAAGCCCAAAACTCACTTGGAGCAGCACTTCCTAGGCGACCCTTAGGTCCGGAAGTCTGAGCGACAGATCGGTCGAGAGATCCCCTGCGGGGACCCAACACGGCCTACCCGAGCTATACACTTATCGCGCAGGATAGAACCTCGAGCGAGCGACTCAGGCTTATATCGACTATCGAAAGCATGTCCAAGCATCCGTTACGCGTCCAGCCGGAGCAGGGAACTCCAAGGGATAAAGGAGAGCAAGAGTCCTTATGCCATAAAGAGCCCACTACAAGGACGTAACCTCCCCGAAATCTCCTTAACTCATTGGACTCTTACGTTAAGCGGACTACTATATAAACCCCAGGGAGACCCTCCAAGAAGGTAAGCAATCATCCTAAGAGAAAACCACCACACCTCTTGGTGGAGAAGAATCTTGTGCCCTCTCTTTCTACTACCACCTCTTTTTGCATCCGTGCTCTATCACATTTGTTGACTTAAGCATCGGAGGGTTTTTACCCGGGACTCCTCCCTAGGCACCTCTGACCCGTTTCCTACCTTGTAGTTCATACAGATGTGGTGACCGTGATCAAAGATTCTCCCAGGATCTCACGGCTCAGGATTGACGCGAGATTACGCCTCTTCAGGACCCAATCGTTAGGCCCAACCTAGAAGCCCATTTCCCCGCTATCTCCCAGCGAATACCCTAACCCTAGTGGCTCAATTTTGAGCGGAGGCGACGCGACTCGACCAAGTGCGAGTTTGGTGCACGAGCAATTCCCACGACTCTTTTCGCCCTAATCACATCCCTAAGGTCGACCCTAGCTCTATAAATCGAACCCTAGAACTACCGGGAGTTCCCATTTGCGGTGACGACCGGCAGCGTACGCGTTCGTGGGTGGAGACGTAGAGTTTTGGAGCATGTTTCTCTTGCGGTTCCAATGCCGGTGTCCCCTTTCCCTTCGATTTCAGGTAGGTTCTCATAGACCAAATGTTAAATTAATAAAACCATCATGAGCGCCTTTGAGTCATCTTCATTTTGATACCAAATAGCCTAATTTTCATGTAGTACGGTGTTCGCAATTTGATTTTTATCAAGGCATGCCTAGTTAGGGTTTTGACAGCGTTTCTTTTATCCTGTATTGATCTAAAAGTAGGGTTCTTGTAGGCTAAATCCCTAATTAAGCATGCTAACATGCGTGAAATTTTTTTTTCTTTATGTTGATATCATTTTGCCCAAATTTTAATGACTATACTGCATGAATTTTTAGTTATAAACAAGGTGTGTCTGGGTTCGCCGGAGGCCAACGCGGAGATCCTAGTTGCGGTCGCCCCAAGGACCGCCGCTGGGATTGGTGGCCGCCCGATAGATCGCCAGGTTCCTATTTTGAATTTGCGCTATAGCGGTCGTAGGTTGACCGCTGACCAAGGTTACCAGCCCCTTCCCTGACTGCCAGTAGCGCTCGGGTTACTGTTGTGTCACTGTGTTTTTACCTATAATCCCTCCTGATTAGACAGCATGATTAGGGTAAAAACACACCTAATGACAAGGGTTATATGGAATGTTTAAACATGGTAAATTATCTATGGTTCATGGCTATTGAATTGCTATCTTTTTCCCCTTCTACGCATGGCTTAGTAAATGATCCTCTTGATGCAAAAGGTAGTTAAATGTGATTAATCTATCCGTGATTCCATTAAATTGATTCTTGTTTAATTGATTAAGTTGTTTGATAGTCATGCCACTCCGGTGGTAGTAACAGACCACTTTACACTCGATTTTATGCATTTTCATAGCCTCAATCTTGTAATAGTTGGGACTCTACGCTGGATACTCCTTTCGTCGAACTAGGACCACTATTATGAGACCTCCGTAAGCCCCCGCGAGCCTGGGATTTCCACTAGGATGCCGAGCAGGTTGTACCACCAAAGCCTGAACCCATTGACTTGATCTACTCGCGTTTTGGGCAGCCCGAGTTCGGGACTGTTCTGCCATGTTCGACCAGCAGGCAGCCTTTCTAGGACCGCTACCCTCCGGTAGCGGCCATGGCGTGACCGCCAAATATTTTCTAACTTTGCCTATGTGCCAGTCCGTCAAGTTGGCTTATCCTTGTTCCAAGTCGACCTAGCCCTGTTCAAGTCAACCTAAGTCCCCTCAATTGACCTGGGATGTGTGGGATGGTCCCTGGTTCTGTCCCACCACGCCTCAGGCCGACCGAAGACCGAGAAAGTCACTATCTTGCCTTGCTGGATCCAACCCAGTAGTGGCCTCCTTTGGACTGCAACCTTCCTTTAGCGGCCCTCCATGGACCATTTTCCCTTTTTTCTTTGATGCATCGTCCTACTGACCCTTCGAGTCGACGCCACTCTTGTTGATTGTCCGCCTATTAATGGTCCAGTCTAGACCGTCATTTTCATTTAGCGGTCTTGGCATGACCGCAACCCTATTCTAGAACTTACTTTTCCCCTGATTCTTGTATGTTGTGGCAGCTGTGTCAAGGGTAACCCTTGGGCTGTAATCTAACCTCTTTCATGATCCCTGATTGTGAACCTTGACTCCAAAGTTATATTCCTATGACTTTTCATCCAAACTTATTTGGAATTCCTCTTGATCTTAGTGATAAGTTACATAAACTTAACCTTGGAATTCTTGGCCGATTCCAATGAATGTCTAGATTGTTACTTGGGATCTTGGATCCGTTAATCAATGCCAACGCATCAAAAAGGGCCCGATCTAGCCCTGGGAGGACCGCCCGAAAGTACTAGTGTCCCGGGGAGTTTGTAATGACAATGTGTGGCATTGCACCGAGTACTTGCTAGCGTGTTGTCTATGACATTCATTTCTACATGAAATTGTAACTCTACGTGACTTCCTATAACTGCGTGCTTGCTTCGGCCAATTCATGAGATATCGTTATATACCATTCTTTCCCTGTTATTCCCTCCATTCGTTCCTTTTCTTTTATGACTTTAGTTCACTGTTATTCATATTGTTTTCATTCTCCATGATTTCATGCGATAATATGATTAATTGGCCAATCACTTATATATTGCCTGCTATTGAACCTACTGAGCATTCGCTCACCCAGTTATTTCCCCCTTTTAGGTAGCTCTAGCGAGGATACGTAAATCGATGGGGATGGGTAAGAGTGAAGATCTTGGAGCGAGCCAATTAGAAGTCTTGCCTGGTAGCAGTCTTAGCATAGATTGTGTCGTAGATGTGTCGTTATGTCTAGTCGCAAAGAGTTGTAATTTATTTTAGTCGTCTTTAATTGGGTCTATATGTATGTCGTCAGTAAAGTTGGATAAATTATTTTTGATTAATGAAGTCGATAGTTTATTTGAGTAATTCTATTCTCTTTTATTCGCCGCATTTATTTAATTACGTTATTGCTCTGATTGTCATGAGTGATTATAACTGCTGTGTTCCGATTTTCCACATCAGGGTGTGAAAGTTTTGTGGCATCGGAGCCTAGGTTTTCTAAAGTCCGTAGGTTTCTAATAGTGTTAATAGGACCTGTGACCCTGGTAAAGTCTAAGGTTCCAACCCAGTGAGTTAGGGTAGAGACTTGGGTTGAGTTAACTAATGAATTCTAAAAGAGATTTTGATAGGTTGTTGTAATTAATTTCCATACATGTAGGAATCTGTTACGATGGCAGCTGAGCGCGCGTAGTGGCGAGATATGCAATGCACGGTCCAGGGCTTGACCCAGGCCTTACAGTAAGTGGCGCAAGGTGGCGTGCATCATAGAGCTGGTGATCTCCACCGAAACGTTCAAGGCTTGAATCCCCCGCGTTTTGGTGGCACTGCAGACCCCGATGAGGCAGAACATTGGCTGAAGGAGATGGATCGGATCTTTAGAGTTATGCAGTGTGTTGACCAGGATCGTGTCCTCTTGGCGACATTCTAGCTGGAGCGCGATGCACGTGCTTGGTGGGAAGCCGTGGAAGCCATGCTCGGTAATAGGCGTGCGACATGGGATGAGTTTAAGGAACATTTTAACAGCAAGTATTTCTCAGACCGCGTGCAGGAAAAGAAGCCGGCGGAGTTCGCTGCTCTGAAACAAAGAAACCTCTTAGTTGCTGAGTATGAGGTGCAGTTCACCCATTTGTCTCGTTATGCACCGCACTTGGTGACTATGGAGAAGATGAAGGCCAAGCGATTTCTTAATGGGTTGATGCTTCACCACATTAGGCACAATGGAGATCCACAACTACATCGAGATAGTGAGGAAAGCACAAGTTCTTGAAGACACCATGGAGATGACGGAGCGGATCCAAGGAAGAGACAAGAAGAAAGAACATACTACCAGTTTTGGGAATTTCAAACCCACTAATGGCAAGAAGAGGCCCAATGGTGGGTCAAGTTCATCACAGGACAAGAAGCCGAGGAATGGTGAGAGGAAGGCAGGTTCGACTGCCTCGTCCAAAGTCAACTGTAGGTATTGTGGTAGGCCAGGTCATAAGATGGAGGAGTGCTGGCGCAAGTTAGGTACATGTCTACATTGTGGTAGCAGGGACCATAGGATCCCCGAGTGTCCTCTTATTTCTGATCAAGCTACACAGGATAAGCCGGAATGAAGCCAAAGGCGGCAGGGCAAGCTCTAAGCCCTTCAGGAGACCGAGTCAGAAGCCATTGAGGAGGGTGGATTGGTTGAAGGTACTCTTACTATTTTCTCTAAGCTAGCGTTCATTTTTTTCAACACCGGATCAACTCATTCATTCATTTCTCAGAATTTTGCTAAGTTTGTATCTGTGAAACCTGTGTTGATAGATTCTCAACTAGAAATTTCAACCCCTATTGGTTTGGGTTCAGCTATCAAGTATTATTATCCTTTTAGTGAGATTCTAGTTAATGGTCAGAATTTGCCAGTCGATTTAGTATGTATGAAGATGAAGGATTATGATATAATCTTATGAGCATATTGGTTAGCTATATATGTAGCTAGTGTACATTGTAAGTCGAGTTCAATGTCTTTTTCTGAGCATCCCAAGCTTTCCTTTGCTAGTGTTTGGCATTCTAAGGATGTGCCACTTATTTCGGCACTTCGGGCCGAGAAATTATTAAGGAAAGGGTGTCATGCATTCTTGGCCTTGGTCTCTTTGACCGATAGGAAGAAGTTGGAGTTGGAGGACATCCCTATTGTCTGAGACTTTCCTGATGTATTTCCTGTAGACTTTCCAGGACTTCCACCTGAGAGAGAGGTAGTTTTCTCTATCAATTTAGTTCCTGGCGTGTCACCAGTCTCTAAGGCTTCGTATCGTATGTCCCTCACTGAATTGAAGGAATTAAAAGAGCAATTGTTAGAGTTGCTGGAGAAGGGGTTCATTCGTCCGAGTACATCCCCGTGGGGGGCTCTAGTGCATTTTTTAAGGAAGAAGGATGGTTCTTTGAGACTGTGTATTGATTATCCCCAATTTAATCAGCTCACCGTGAAGAACAAGTACTCGTTGCCGAGAATAGATGAGCTGTTTGATCAGATATCTGCAGCATAGTATTTTTCCAAGATTGATCTCCGAAAAGAATATCATCAGTTGCGAATCAAGAATGAGGATGTCTTTAAAACGGCATTTCAAAGTAGGTATGGGCATTTTGAATTTGCAGTAATGCCTTTTGGTGTAACGAATGCTCCTACAGCTTTTATGAAGCTGATGAATCAGGTGTTCCGGCCCTACTTAGATCAATGGGTCGTGGTGTTTATCGATGACATTCTAATTTATTCTAAGAGCAAGGAAGATCATGAAGAGCACTTAAAGGTGGCATTGCAGATACTAAGAAATCATTAGTTGTATGCCAAGTTCAGTAAGTGTGTGTTTTGGTTACAAGAAGGGATGAACCCCCTCCCCTCTCTACCACCTTGCAAGTATTGACTTGAGTTAAAAAAAATGCTATGAAGAGGGGAAAAAAATAAAGAAGAAAATAACACTATTAAACCCTTGGAACTTAATACTCCCTGGACTTGAAGGCTAATGGACGTAGATAGCACTTCTCCTTGATGGATACTCACTCCAGAACGCGGAAGCACCTCAACGTAATCTCCAGAATTCTCTTCTTCAACCCATGAACTCAAGGGTTCTATTTATAGACCCTCAAACTCTCTGGACAAGTTGGAGAGATTCCAGCGAAAAAGTAGGGTAGAGCCTAGCAAACTCTTGAAGATAGTACTCCCAAGAGTCCATAGAAACAAACCAGAGGTTCTGGGAGTCTCTATTGAGAGAGAAGTCATCAAATCAAAACTCTAACTCGGCCACGACGTAGTAGAGAAAAATCAGTTCTAGCAGGACTCTCGGTCTGCACAAACGATCTTACGATAAATCGCCACATGGAATAAACGATCTAAGGATAGACCGCCACCCTCAAATGCTCACCAAAGGATAAGACCAACGGGCGAAAAGATCGTGAACAGGACTCTGTAGCCAAGAAACGGTCTAAGGTAGAATCGCCACAATGCCTCTAACGGCCTTACAATAGACCGCCAGAGCTCAACTGATAAGAAAGGATAAGGCTGAGAGAAAGGCGTTGGCTCTGGACTCTGGCGTCAGCAAACGGTTTTAAAATAGACCGCCAAATGTCATCAAACGGCCATTTGATAGACCGCCAGAGACAGTGGCATGGAAAAATAAATGAAAGGCCTACTAAGTTTTAACCCACGGATAAATGAATAAGGAGCGAGACCCAATCAAGGAGAATGACCCATGAAATATGCCTCAAAACTGACCAAGATGGCCCAATAAGCGGTGTATAACTCGGAGCATCATAAAGATAAATAAGAAGATGACCCAACTCATTGGTCATAAAACGGGTGTCAACAGATGCCCCTCCTTAACGTCCTCTTTTGCAGGGGAACGAGCGGAGGTGAAGCGAAAGCGACATGGAATATGGAGGTGAAGCGAAAACGCAGCGGAGTGGACTGAAAAGCAGGCATTAAGGTAAACCGACACTCGTCGTCAACCAACGAGCGATAGGAATCTTCCGAAAAACTTCAAACCAATCACAAGGAACAGTAAACCGAATGACACATGCCTGGAGGAACTAACAACTATGCGAAGGGAAAAACACAACCAACCTCCTCACTGGAACACATAGCTGATAGGCGGTCGGAGCAAGCGAAGAAGTAAAGGAGACGAGTAACTAAACTCCAGACATGAATCCTCAGCTAACCAAACCGAGCAAATAGACCGAAAGAAACCTTCCAACTCAAAGTGGAATGCCTCTCCTTACTCAAGACCATAGACACATTTATCCACCATTACTGAGACACTTCAGACAGATGAAGTACGTGAATGCTCAAAGATGTGCATGATGCGTGCTGGGCTAAAATAAAAGAAATCATCAAAACGAATGCAAAGAAAGGATAAAAATAGCAAATACTCGAGAATAGTATTGCTAGACCGGATAAATCAGGGTCAAGATACTATCTGCAACCATGGCGTGCAAGATAGAACTATCGTCCCCCAACTTTGCCAACATAACGGCCTATCCAACGATTAAACATGTGCACCTAGATCATCATCATTTTTGTTAGAGGGAAACATCAGATCCTAGAACACATGAATGATCAGCCGATTCTTGAGGAAATATCATAATTATCATATAGTAATGCATTAAAAGACTAGGGATCGAAATACTTACCTGACTTACCTGCCTGGCGAGATGATGACGTGACATGAGATGGCGTGTCATGATTTTTGCAAATGAAAAGATTAGCCATCAGCAAATAGATCAAAAAAATAAGCATGAAGCATAACAGATATAACTTTGCAATTCATCAAATAATTCAGCCCATAAACGGTCTAAAATAGAACCGCTAAACAGCCCATAACGGTCTACAAATGGACCGCTAAAGAACATCGGTTCACATCCTTCGTGGAAGAACCCACTGATGACAAACAGTCAAAGGTAGGACAGCCAGAAGGATCTTAACGGTCTAACGATAGACCGCCAAATTTCCTGGGCGTTCAAAAAAACAAACCATTCGTTCACTCCCCCCCCATTCTATGCTCATTCAATCACCCAAACACCCAACCGAGCCTACCCCACTCTTACTCCGACGACCCACCGGCGACCACATCGCATCCCCACATCCGGACACCGCGATGGTGAAGAAACGCGCCATGAAGCGCCTCCAACGGCGAGTAGAGGAGGAGGGAACACCACCCACTGCGGCGGCGGACCCATCGGAGAGAGATGAGGGGCCGTCGGCCCATCCGGCGGCGGAAGAGGAAGTACCAGTGAGCCAATCGGCGGGAGAAGACGTCCCTACGGCAAGGGAGGGCCTTGAAGAGGAGGAAAATGGCACGGTGGCCGGGGAAGCGCCATCAATGGCATCCGGGCCATGGTCATCAGAGGTGGGCCGACGGTCCAAAACTCCATTTTTTTTCATTTTTGGCAATTTTTAATGTATGCATACGTATGGAATGGCAAGGGAATGGGTTTGGGGACCCATTAGAATAACTTGTAGGCCGTATTGGCCATTTTCATAGCATGGGGGAACGGAGAAGACGATGCCTACTCGCGGGTTGCTTAGCGGTCGTTTCAGTGACCGCTACACCCTCAGACGGCCCATACTATGGCCACTATAGGACTCAGACGGCCCAAGATATGGCCGCCAGAGGATCAGAGATAGAATTTTGGGTTTTTTTGTGTTTTTTGTCTTATTTGATTTTTTGTTGTTTTTGTTTATATGAAATGCAATGAAAATGCAATGCAATGACTTACTTACATTCTAAACGTGTGCAGGGGAAGAGATGGACTCAGATCTCTTGGCTGCAAGTCGGTGCGGTATACCAGGCTCTACCGGATTACGAGAGGGAGAGATTGACGGCCATGGGCTTTAGGGAGCTGCTGAGTATTGAGCTGACGAGGATTGATCTAGCTCTCTTGTATGCCCTCCACGAGAGATGGGACCCAGTCAGTAGAGCTTTCATCTTCCCATGGGGTCATATGATCCCCACGCTGGAAGACATGGCGAGGATCATCGGATTGCGGTTCCACGGAGCGTCGATGACAGGATGGACCTACGGAGACTACTGAGACATGGCGCATGAGCTACTTGGATTAGATCTGATGAGGCTAGGGCATCACTCCTCCATGCTGGGACGAGCGACACTCCAGGAGAGCCTGGGGCTAAGGGGAGCGACAATATCTGTAGGGGAGCTGCCAGAGGAGCACATCGGGAGAGTGATAGACCAGGTCCAGGGGAGAGTGGCAGCAAGACCGGGACCAGAGGGAGACATCACCCTGCGGCGCTTCCTGATATTGCTATTCGGGAAGCTTCTCTTCGCGACCAGGGCTGACGGAGTGAGCTACAGGCTCCTCTCATTGCTGAGAGACCTAGATGGAGTTGGAGAGTATGCTTGGGGAGAAGCGGTCCTGGCATTCCTATTCGACTCTCTGAGCATGACCGACCGGTAGACCATGCTGGGCGGCTTCTCGCCATTCTTACAAGTAAAATGCCCTAAACGCTAAACTTTAAATGCTTGTCTATATGCTTGCTATTGCTATATGATGACACTTGACTTATGCATGTCTGGAGTTACCTATACCTCCCTGGCATCGAGCGAGGGAAGGAGGTACACCCCGAGCGGATCCCCATCGTGAGACGGTGGGTGGTGGCACGGGACATGGGATCTATCCGACGCCTTGCCCGGGCGATCCAGGATGACATATACACTTTCCCATATGCATCGGTAAAACTTTACACTCAAACTCTTCTATATGCTCTAAATGCTTCTAAATGATTATAAATGCTCAATTACCTTTTTAGGTGCGCTGGACACCTTACCATGACGAGGGTCACAAGGGGCAGCCTTGGGTGGAGGCAGCCTAGGCGTACGCCGGACGAGAGATCTGGCTACATTGCCTGAACATCATCGAGCCTCTACATCATCGACTGATTATGAGGACGAGAGGAGTACACCAGCTGAAGGTGGAGTTCCCAGCGCGAGACGACGAGCGCTTCGGGAGATCCTCTAAGGGACTCAACGCCGACATCGATTGGGTTACTCGAGTTCATGACCAGGTACGAGATTGGACATGGAGGGGCCGGGAGGTGAGAGCCCGAGCTGACAGCGACGAGGCCTACCTAAAGGCCTACGCGTGGAGATACAGCGACCAGGTGTTCCGCGGCATCCGTCGACCAGTATTGTTGACACCCGTTTTATGACCGATAAGTCGGGTCATCTCCTTGTTCATTCTATATGATGCTCCGAGTTGTTCACCTTTATTGAGCCTTCTTGGTCAATTTGAGGTCTATTTCATGAGTCATATCTCCTTGGTTGGGTCTGGTTCCATATCCCTTTACGCTGGACAAAGCTTAGCAAGCTCTCATTTTCATTTTAACTCTATCTATCTCTAACGGTCCTTTGATGGGGCGTTACAGTCCTCTAACGCATCCACCATGGTGCGTTACATCCTTCCAGAGTCCTTAAGCTTAAGGCTTCCTTTCAAGCTTATCTTTTGTCTATCCGTTGGGTGTGACGGTCTATCGTGCAGCCGTTACATTGGTTGTGACGCATCTACCATTGACCGTTACATTCATCTAGAGTCCTACGTTCGCGAAATTCTCTCGTTGATCTTATCTTATAGTGGATAGGGTTGTGTGACGGTCCAAGACTGGAGCGTTACATTAGTGTGGAGGTCTATCGTGCGGCCGTTACATCCAACAGAGAGTCCTGACAAGCCTGGCCTTTGCTCTGCTATTTCCGTGATCGAACTAGGAGTTTGGTTGGAGGGTTTCTCTCTCGATACTCATCCTAAGAAGCTTCCATTTGATTCTGTGGACTCTGGGGAGTATTATCTTCAAGAGTTTGCTAAGAAATGTCCTACTTTCTAGCTGGATTGTCCTCAATTCTAACTTAGACTTTGAGGGTCTATAAATAGAACCCTTGACTTCATGGCTTGGAAAGGAGACATCTGGAATTTGCGTCAAAGTGCTGCCACATCCTGGAGCTAGAACCAACCAAGGAGAGCTGCTTCCCACGTCCATCTACTTCCAAAGTTCAGGGAGTATCATTTCCAAGGGTTTAGTTCAGTCAAGTTGTGTTCTTAGTGTCTTTTCTCTCTTTTCAAACATCATAGCATTGTCCCTCTCCATCTCCTACGTTCCTGCACTTGCTGCATTCATTTAAAACATCCTCCCATCTTTTAAAATGCCTTAGCGGGGTTAAAAAACCAACCTCCCCGGTATTTCCCTTTCCTTTTTCATGTTCTTAAGTTTCTTGGATTTATTGATACTACTTTATCTAAGGGCTAATCTGGGTTATTTTTCTTGTGTTCTACACTCTTTTGTAGGTTTACAGAGTCCATATCACGAGGCCCAAGCTCTCTGGCCGGCTGAAAAGCTTGGAGATCAAAAGATTCCCAATTTCTTATTCTGCAGAAGCTCTGACGTTCTGGCACAGGCGCGTTAGAGTATTGTAGCGGTCTATCGTGAGACCGTCACACTTGCTGTGGCGCATCTTCCCTCGACCGGTACATCTGACGGAGCTGTAGTTTCTTAGTTGTTCTCTCTCCCGTGGGCGGGTGCATCATCCTCCTATTCTAAGGTATTTATCAGGTCTTTGACTTGTTTCTACCTTGGTGGCGATCACATCTTTCCTTAGTTTGGGCATTAGCTTTCTCTTTCATCATATCTCCTCTTTACTTTGCTTGTTCCACATATACGGTGTGTTTTCCTTTATTCCTTATTCCACGCTCCGGCGTGTGTTTTTCTTTATTTGCTTAGCTTAGTCTTGATTAAGATAGTATGCCCGTGCTAGAGCTTGTGTTGGTTGCCTAGGTTCATGATTCGCATGTTCATAGGTTGATTGATTTCATTACTTGGCTCATTATTTGCTCATAGTTGGCATCATAGCCCATCTTGTAAAAGAAGGGACACATTAAAACCAACAGTTTTTTGGCGATCACGGTGGGACATCTAGTGCCAATTGTGCTTTGAATATCTGTTAAAACTGTTAGGATGCAAGGCCCGGATACAGAGGGGGGTGAATGTATCCCTCTACAAATATAAGCTAATTAAAACTCTAAAGCTCAGTTATGCGGAATTAAAACTGTTGCAGAAATAAACTGAGGAAACTTAGAAGGATCAAAGCAAGACAACAACTCAATAAGCCCTCAAATGATCCTAAGCAAGCATCTGATGCGCAGCAATTAAGTGAACATATAAGAAGATCAAACCACAAGGGACACCAGGATTTTTGGGTGGTTCGGTCAACAGACCTACGTCCACCCCTCACTCCAAACCGGAGTGAGGCTTCCACTAGTAACACTAGCACAGCAGACTCAGTCTGCAACAAATGCTGCCACACAGCTTGACCAGGGGAACAACCTCCCCTCTTCCTCCCAACCGGAGGGAACCACTAGTGACACCAGTCACTAGCAAACCAGAGACGCAAGTCTCTCTTCCTCCAGACCAGGAGGGGACCTACAAGTAGCAACACTACCTGCACCCGGAGACCCAAGTCTCCCTTCCTCTGAAGCTCAGAGGGAAGCACAAGTGACACTAAGTCACCTACAAGCTAGAGGTCTCGGACCACTCTTCCTCCCAACCGGAGGGACCCCTGGACTTGAAACCTACAAGCCCAGAACCGGAGGACGAGCCTCCCTTCCTCTAACCAGAGGGAACCCACAAGTAGCACCCAACTACTTGCAACCGGAGATAGCAATCTCCCTTCTCCTGAACCAACAGGAGGGACCCCGACCTCTTTACAGAGAATCGAAAATACAAGGTAAAGGGAAAACAATAAAAGATAAAAATCACAGCGACATAAAGCTGGAGAAATGAAAAGCACAATGACAAACTGGGTTGGATCTAATCCAAGGTCCAGTGAACAATGAAGCTCCCTTCTTCTTCACAACCTTTCTATCTCACTGTCTCTCTTTCTTTTTCTTCTTCTGCTCTCTCGATCTGGCTCTCAGCTTTCTCTATCTCTTCTTTCTCTTCTGGGCTTCTTCTCTTAGCTCTGGCTGCTTCTACTTCAGTCACTCTCTGCACTCGCACTACTTTCTTCAGAGGAAGAAGATACATATATAAAGCAGCAGCAGATTAGGGCGGCGTGTGCTCTCCATGATTCCCACCCAAATGCTTCAGTCCACGTGGAGGCTCCTCTGCATCTCGGATCACATGCCAGATGCCAGCCTCGTATCACGTGCCCACTCTGCATAGGCTCCACGAACAGTACCTGTCACATAGTCATAAGAGAGTAATCAGAAGGATGTACATACTTGCTGGGTAACTGAAGACCATAGTGTACAGACTTAGTGTGAAGGATAGAATGTATAGACTTTGAAGACTTAGCCAACGAGTGTATAGACTTGAAATGAACGCTGCATGATCGAGCCTAACCAATGTATAGACATTACAATGCTCATCCACTGAATAGACTTCACAGTGCTCAATCAGACTTCACGATGCTCAATCAGCCTTGAAGATGTGAGCGAGACAGTGTATGGACTTGGCCCTTGAAGGATGTACAGACTCGAAGAACTGAAGCCCACGATGTATAGACTTTGAACTCTGAACGACAAATCAGGCTATACAGACTTGAAAGTCTTGAAGGCCAATGTACAGACTTGGTAAGCCTGAACCAATGCACAGACTTGGGACGCCTGAGGACCAGTGTACAGACTTTGAATCAATGAATGCGTTGGCTGTACATACTTGCATGAGCGATGTATACACTTTGCCAATGTGTAGACTTAGGGTGTAGCTAAAGCAGCAAACGTAGGAAAAGGTTGGAATGTATAGACTTACGTTCGATCAGGATTGTATAGACTTTACAGTGCTCAAAGGCAATGTTCAGACTTGCAAGATTGAGATGCTGAACAAGACGGTCGGATGTACAGACTTCAAAGGATGAATGAACAGTCAATGTATAGACTTCACTTGAGTGCATTGGCTGTACATACTATGAGCAATCCAAAGGCAATCGGATGTATAGACTTGGAGAAAGGCAACTGAACACTGTACACACTTCCAATGTACAGACTTCATATGAACAGTCCAATGTGCATACTTCCCTCCGATGCATCTACAATGCAATGTATTGACTTGACGAACATTATGCAATGTATGGACTTGATGAACAGTGCACTGTATGGACTTTAATGAAGGGCCCAATGTATGGACTTCGCCTGAAATGCAGGAACCTGGGCACTGTACAGACTTTTTTCAACAGACCGATGAACATGCAAGTGAATGTATAGACTATGTGCAATGTGCAGACATGTCAGCAAAATGCACAATGTATAGACTTGCGATGCCATGAAGACAATGTTCAGACTTGTGCAGCTAGCCATTGTATAGACTCTAAGTGAGATGGAGGAATGTGTAGACTTGGTCACATGCATGAACGATGTACAGACTTTGAAATGCTTGAAGAGGATGTACATACTTCATGAGACGCTGCATGCTAATGTATAGACTTCATGAACAAGATGCAATGCTAACTGTTGTATAGACTTGTGAAACGATGCGAGCTACATGACAATGCAAGCTGTTCAGACTTTGTGTGTTCAAATGCCAATGTACAGACTTAGCTTTGAGCATGGGCTGTACAGACTTGGCGAATGCAATGTTCAGACTTGGACGCATGCTGTGCCATGCGATGTATAGACTTCCCTTCAAGCATCTACAGTGTAGTGTATGGACATGCAAACTTGAATGTGTAGACTTGATGACTGATGAATGATGTATAGACTATGCTGAAAGGGTATGGCAGTAACACCCATTGTACAGACTAACATCAAACAATCTAGATAACAATCAATTATGAAATGCATCAGCAATAATGAAATGCACCAAAGCACACATCACACAGCCATATTTAAATGCAGCAATAATTCAGATAAGATTTTCAATAAAACATTCATCTGCACCACAAGCGGAATAGTATGCATTCAAGTGACTTATAGTGTTTGCTATCATCAAAATCACAGGGACACAACAAAAACTACTTCCCTTTGTTTGCCCTTATTGCTATGGTTTTTCCCCGGATTTTCCCTCTATTTCTCTGCTGTTTCTGGTTCTCTGGCTCCTCTGACTGTCTCTTGTGAATGCGTTACATTTCTGTGACGGCCTAGTCTTCGACCGTCACACTCCTCTGACGTAGGTAGTCTAGACCGTCACATACTCCAGATAGGTATGCATCCCGAGGTGCAGTTTACTTCCACAATTTTTGCTGTGATTTTCATGCTTGGGTGCTATTTGATCTCCTCCTTGGTTGGTTCACATATTCATATCATTATGTGCATGTTTGATTGCTAGATTTTAGGCTAGAATTTGCATGCACCCCGGTGCACATAGGTTCATGCATATTTTCATACATTAGATTGCATTCTCCTACCTTGGTGCGTGGACCTCTCGTCTCCATATTCCTTGGGGCCGACTAGGAAAACACATCAGGGACCTCCATAAGTCCCCGTGAGCCGTGGATTCCCACACGGATACCGGGCCGGTTGTACCTTTCCTATCTCGTGTCTAGGATTGCATAGGTGAAGGAGTGATTACATTTAGAGTCAACCAAGCCGCACATCCTTTCCTATTAGGAACCTACTTGTGGAGAGCACATCCTAATCAAATCACTAAGGTTCTAAAGGAAGAAATCATAAAAATCTTGTTGCATCATCTAAGTAACTTGGTTGAATTTGAGTGTTGTCATCTCATTTTCACTTGCATTGATGGGGACATCACCTCCTATGCCCACGTTCACAGCTCGTCTCCTCGCCCCGGTTGCATCCGGCATGGTTTAGTCATTTAATTTTGAGTCCTACGTAATTTTATTTGAGTCATTTGATGTATTTTCCCTTTTATTTGAGTCATGTTCCTAGGTCTTGCATTTATTTTCCTAAGTTTGAGTGTCATTAGATTGTGTAATTTGCTATTGGGCCCAATTCTTCGGGCTTGGCCCATGAGCCCCCCTACCCCTTCGGTTATTTATTATTGAGTCTTTTATAAGGGACTTATTGTAAAATGTGGGTTTCCTATATATAGGGCCCCATTTCCTTCATTTGGAGGGAAGGAATCAATCAATGAAAAAATGTCATTTGAGAGTCCAAAGCTTAGTTTAGTGGAGTGATTCCAACATTCTTTGGGTGAGAAACCCTAGGGGAGAGATTCCCCACCCTTCCCTCTCTTAATCCCTCTTTTTTTACTCCACTTTCTCTCTCCTCAACACCCAATTTCGAATTTTCTTCTCTCTCCTCCCTTCCCAACCACCTCAACCCCCACCTACCATCATTAAAGCCCTCCACTTCCCCATGGCTTCCATTACTCCACCCCCCTAGTCCCAAGAAGATCCCTCACCATTCCAACACCATCTTCCACATTCCAATACCACTTTCCCCATTCCAACACAATCAACCCCTTCCCCACACAACCCCACAACTTCCAAGGCCATTTCAAATTTGAAATCCACCCTTCCCTCCACTCACTTGTGCCCCCCCCCTCACTTTCTCCTCTCACCCACCTTCCTAAATTCGTAGCTCCTCCTCCCACCACCTGTTAGACCCCCTTCCAGACCCCATTCTTCTCTTCCCCCACCTTAGAACACCCCCTCCTAGACCCCCTCACAGCCCGGGCTTTCCCCACACTCATCCACCCCCATTTCCCCTCCCATATACCCCATTCCCCCCCATCATCATCAACCTACAGCTCTCAACTGAAGATCTACAGTAGACCAGCAACTTGCAGCGGCCATCACGACCTCCTCCGGACGCGTTTGAAGACCCAAGAGCCATCGTCGGAAGCATCTGCCAGTCACCTTCGCAACCGAAGTGGTTTCGTCTTTGTCCAATCTCCGAGTCGTCCAGGAGGTCCATTCTCCCACAGCTGCGCGGTTCTACGTTGACTGAGGACCTGAGCCAGATTAGAAGCTCTGCCACGACAAACCCGAAGGAATCAGTCCTCAAGTTCTTCTTCAAAGTTCTTCATCGGCCTGTCTACTTTCAGAATCAAGAAGCGGAAGCCCATTCAGCATCCGGGAACAGAAGTTACCAATTTTCTTCCACAGTCGCGCGGCTCTGCCTTCCCCAGTCTGCATTGATACCTCCTCACTCTTCTGGCTCCACAGATCGTCTTCGTTCTCTTCTGGCGTCCCCGTTTCTTTTGATGCAAAGAGGACTCACCCAAGGTTCTAACGGCGCTAACGGCATCAAATTTGGAGTTCGGGAGCGGCCAGGACAGCCTCTGCATCCTACTGTTGGTGACCTTCCCCTGCTAGTCCGAGAAATAGAGGCCCTGTTCAAGCTCCTGCCCCGACCTGCAGCGACTCCAGAAGAATTTAAAAAAATTCTGAGGCATTCCCCTTCCTGTTACGAAGATTTCGCCGCCAGTCTCGCCATCAGAGAAATTCCTAAACAAGATCTACAATAGCAAAACTGACCCTCTATCCTGGTTCACAGATAGTAGGTAGATTCGGCGTCCACCCTTGTTCCTCGTTCTTTGCTTTGGTTTCCCCACCCCACTTGGCCGGCTGAAGGCCCCTCCCTGCGTGGAGGTAGTATTGATGTAATATCATTAACCCCCACCCCAAGTTCCCCCTCCTGCGAGAGGTGTAGTGGTGTAATTTATTTGGGCAGGTAAAGCGACACCGCCGCGGCGTGTGGGGATCTACTCGTTTCCCCACCCCGCTCGCCCTCGTCTCCGACCGGGACCGGTTTCTTCAAACCGGTCGAGTAAGTGCTCAAACCTTCACTCCACTTAGTGCTTGTCTTTCAATATTAGTTCTAATTCCGCTGGTTATGCGAGTGAGAGCCCGATCCTCAAGCCCCATTGCCTTGAGTGATCACCGTGGGAAGAGTGCAACCGGTGCCTTCGGCACTTCGTCGGCCCCATTGAATTGGGCTTCCAAATCCATTGGCAATCAAATCTTGGCATTGCTGGCCCTCTACCAGCAAGGGCCCAACCCCTCAACCTCACCTTGGCATTGCCAAGTTACCCCGGGCTTGGGTGAGCGACGAGAGAGCGGCGGCCCAAATTGGCCCATTTAGATTGCGATTGTGCTTGCTTGCATTAGGTCCGAGGTTGTGTCACATCAAGTGGTATCAGAGCAAGTTCACAACTTGTCTCTCCACAAGTTGGTCCTAGGGCATGTTTATGCATTTAGAGTCCTCGGTTGCATCTCCCATGTCCACTAGAATGACCACTTCATACCCGTCATATCCATCCCCATCAACTTTCCCAAGAAGCCCAAATCCTCATGGAAGCTCCATTGCCAACAAAGTGGGTAGCAACACCTCTATCATAGAAGCCCTACCTAATGTCCTTAATCGGCTTGAAGATATCATGACTCGACTTGACCGACTTGAAGGAAATAGCCGTGCACCAAGAGTGAATGAGAGTGACCTTTGGGGAAATCTGGAAACCATATTTTTAGAACACTTGAAAATCAAAACCCCCGCCTTTGATGGATCCAACAGCCCAAGCCTTTACCTAGATTGGGAGATTTCCCTAGACCAATTCTTTAAAAGTTGCCCGTTGAACGAAGAAAGGAGAATGAGGCTAGCCAAGGCACACCTCTCCAAACAAGCTAAAACTCATTGGTTAGTTGTGGAAGGTTTAAGAAGGATCCGCAGGGAGGCCCCCATTAGCACTTGGGATGAGATGAAGGTCGAGCTTAGGAAAACCTACACTCTCCAACCCTCTCTCTCCTACTTAAATCACAAAAGCCCAAGGAGCACTTCAACTCCTTCATCCCCACCCGGTCAATCCAAGACCCCAATCACCCATTCCCTACCACTTCCCATCTCTCCCACCCCAACCACTACATTTACACCCCACCTCCAAGTCCACACCACAACCATAGGTCCCCATACCCAATTGGGCCCCATGGCCAACTCTCCACCTAAGCCCATGGTAACCCCCACCACTACCTCTCCATCACCCCCAAAAAGGGACACTCCTCCCAAAACCAATCAACCCAAACCCCTTCAACCCACCCATCTTCCTCTCCCTACCCCAATCCAACTCCCACCAAAGCCTCCACTACTTACACTCCCAAACCCCACTCTACCAATCCCAATCCAAGTTTCTCTTTACCCTCCACCTCGGGAGCACCACACACCAACCCTCATCACCCCAAAAGACCCTCTCACCTCCTTGGTAGAAGAACTCATACCCAATTCAATAGTTGAGGACACTCCAAACCCACTCCCCACCTTGGAGGAAACCCAAGTCCAAGTTGAGAAAGAAACATCACACGATGGTCCTCACCTTATATCACCCTCTCTAGTTGGGACCAAGCTCATCTTAGGAGAACCCATTGTTAGTTGGCTAAAGGAGAGCCCAATTAGAGAGATCCGGGCCCATGTTTTCCCTCCCATAGAACAAGATCTTCTCTTAGTGCCCTTCTTCTCCTATCACACCACAATCCAAGCATCCTATCAAGTGGAGACCTTAGAGGACCTTCTCAAGGGCATAGCATGGCAATTAGAGATGACTAGCATGATGACCCCTATGGTTGAACAACCTAAGAGCCTTAGCCTCCTACATCTATGCATAGGGTCTATCACCTCGGTTTGCACCATTGGTTGCTACACTAGCGACCTCCTTCTATTCCTCCCTACACCGATGAGCCCAACCTTCTCCTCGATTTAGAGCTTCTTATCTCGGGTAGAAAGCCAAGCCCTCCACTCATGGCCGACCCACATGTCAAGAACATTGGCCCAACTATCATGGAGAAGGATGACTTAGCACCTTTTAAGGATCTTGAGGACATGGAGTTCCTCCCCATAGATGACCCATTTTATGATCCATATGATCCATTCCAATGGGAGTCAAGGGACTCATATGACCCAACCATCATACCAACCACCCACCCTTTCCTACCCTCACCCACCATATTGGGCCAAACCCACCTCATCCATGACCCGGGTTACACCTTGGGAGCCATGACCTTGGGCCATATCCCTAGGTAATCAGGTTGTACCCCACCCCATGATGACTACCTTCTTAGATCCATTCGATCCTTTCCAATGGGAGTTCAAAGGTTGTCCCACACCTATACACATGGAAGTCACCTTTGGGAAAAGCATGCATGTGTCTAGGCTTACCATACCCCTTGGCATGAACACTATGTTGGGTCCATTCATTCATATCACCCACATATCAAGTAGAAAGTATGAGTGGTCCACATTCGGATGTCATGGTCCTCCTTCATTCATCATGGATCTTAAGCATGTCAAAAGCATCTATGGATGTCCGGGTCCCCCCACATTCATCACCACTTTGCATGATAGGTTCACCTACGGGTGCCCCGGCCCACCTAGGCCCACCAAAGTCTACATGACAACATTACATGATAAGTCCACATATGGTTGCCCCGGCCCTCCAAAATCCATCAAAGTCTTCTTGACATCAAAGCATGATCGGTCTACTTTTGGTTGCCCAGGTCCACCCATCACCCCTAGAATGTCAACATTCACGAAATTGCATGAAAGCCTTTGCAAGCACATAAGCAAAAAGAATGAGGCTTATAAGAGGAGGGCCGACTCTCATCGGCGTCACCGAGACTTCCATGAGGGTGACTTTGTGATGGTAAGGACGGAGAGGCTCTCCCCAGGAGCCAACTCTAAACTGAGGCCACGTGGGGCTGGTCCCTTCCAGGTCTTGAGACGCATTGGTGTAAATGCCTACGAGTTAGATCTCCCTGAGGAGTATGCAATAAGTCCCACATTCAAAGTGGCCGACCTAGTGTCATATAAGGGACCCACGGTGGTACCTAGTGAGGAGATTGAGCCTACTTCTTCCCTTGAGAGAGCACCCACCCGTGAGGAGAGATCACCAGCCAAGAGAGCCCAGCGTGAACAAATTGAACAAATATTGGATGAACAAGTCACTACCACTCGGAGCAAGGTATACAAGCGCTATCTCGGCAGGTGGATGGATCGGTCTCGTTCGGAAGACTTGAGGGCAGTACCACTTCTACACCCTCCCAGGAGGGAAGGACACTTACTCGACGGAGTCGAGTTCTCCGCACCCCGGGAGTATGATGGGGACATCACCTCCTATGCCCACGTTCACAGCTCGTCTCCTCACCCCGGTTGCATCCGGCATGGTTTAGTCATTTAATTTTGAGTCCTATGTAATTTTATTTGAGTCATTTGATGTATTTTCCCTTTTATTTGAGTCATGTTCCTAGGTCTTGCATTTATTTTCCTAAGTTTGAGTGTCATTAGATTGTGTAATGTGCTATTGGGCCCAATTCTTCGGACTTGGCCCATGAGCCCCCCTACCCCTTCGGTTATTTGTTATTGAGTCTTTTGTAAGGGACTTATTGTAAAATGTGGGTTTCCTATATATAGGGCCCCATTTCCTTCATTTGGAGGGAAGGAATCAATCAATGAAAAAAATGCCATTTGAGAGTCCAAAGCTTAGTTTAGTGGAGTGATTCCAACATTCTTTGGGTGAGAAACCCTAGGGGAGAGATTCCCCACCCTTCCCTCTCTTAATCCCTCTTTTTTTACTCCACTTTCTCTCTCCTCAACACCCAATTTCGAATTTTCTTCTCTCTCCTCCCTTCCCAACCACCTCAACCCCCACCTACCATCATTAAAGCCCTCCACTTCCCCATGGCTTCCATTACTCCACCCCCCTAGTCCCAAGAAGATCTCTCACCATTCCAACACCATCTTCCACATTCCAACACCACTTTCCCCATTCCAACACAATCAACCCCTTCCCCACACAACCCCATAACTTCCAAGGCAATTTCAAATTTGAAATCCACCCTTCCCTCCACTCACTTGTGCCCCCCCCTCACTTTCTCCTCTCACCCACCTTCCCAAATTCGTAGTTCCTCCTCCCACCACCTGTTAGACCCCCTTCCAGACCCCATTCTTCCCTTCCCCCACCTTAGAACACCCCCTCCTAGACCCCCTCACAGCCCGGGCTTTCCCCACACTCATCCACCCCCATTTCCCCTCCCATATACCCCATTCCCCCCCATCATCATCAACCTACAGCTCTCAACTGAAGATCTACAGCAGATCAGCAACTTGCAGCGGCCACCACGACCTCCTCCGGACGCGTTTGAAGACCCAAGAGCCATCGTCGGAAGCGTCTGCCAGTCACCTTCGTAACCGAAGTGGTTTCGTCTTCGTCCGATCTCCGAGTCGTCCAGGAGGTCCATTCTCCCACAGCTGCGCGGTTCTGCCTCGACTGAGGACCTAAGCCAGATTAGAAGCTCTGCCACGACAAACCCCAAAGGAATCAGTCCTCAAGTTCTTCTTCAAAGTTCTTCATCGGCCTGTCTACTTTCAGAATCAAGAAGCGGAAGCCCATTCAGCATTCGAGAACAGAAGTTACCAATTTTCTTACACGGTTGCGCGGCTCTGCCTTCCCCAGTCTGCATCGATACCTCCTCACTCTTCTGGCTCCACAGATCGTCTCCGTTCTCTTCTGGCATCCCCGTTTCTTTTTCTGCAAAGAGGACTCACCCAAGGTTCTAACGGCGCTAACGGCATCAAATTTGGAGTTTGGGAGCGGCTAGGACAGCCTCTGCATCCTACTGTTGGTGACCTGCCCCTGCTAGTCCGAGAAACAGAGGCCCTGTTCAAGCTCCTGCCTCGACCTGCAGCCACTCCAGAAGAATTTAAAAAAATTCTGAGGCATTCCCCTTCCTATTACGAAGATTTCGCCGCCAGTCTCGCCATCAGAGAAATTCCTGAGCGAGATCTACAATAGCAACGCCGACCCTCTATCCTGGTTCACAGACAGCAGGCAGATTCGGCGTCCACCCTTGTTCCTCGTTCTTTGCTTTGGTTTCCCCACCCCGCTTGGCCGGCTGAAGGCCCCTCCCTGCGTGGAGGTAGTATTGATGTAATATCATTAACCCCCACCCCAAGTTCCCCCTCCTGCGAGAGGTGTAGTGGTGTAATTTGTTTGGGCAGGTCAAGCGACACCGCCGCGGCGTGTGGGGATCCACTCGCCTCCCCGCTCGCCCTCGTCTCCGACCAGGACCGGTTTCTTCAAACCGGTCAAGTAAGTGCTCAAACCTTCACTCCACTTAGTGCTTGTCTTTCAATATTAGTTCTAATTCCGCTGGTTATGCGAGTGAGAGCCCGATCCTCAAGCCCCATTGCCTTGAGTGATCACCGTGGGAAGAGTGCAACCGGTGCCTTCGGCACTTCGTCGGCCCCGTTGAATTGGGCTTCCAAATCCATTGGGAATCAAATCTTGGCCTTGCTGGCCCTCTACCAGCAAGGGTTGCCAAGTTACCCCGGGCTTGGGTGAGCGACGAGAGAGCGGCGGCCCAAATTGGCCCATTTAGATTGCGATTGTGCTTGCTTGCATTAGGTCCGAGGTTGTGTCACATCATGCATCTTTGTCAAAGTTATTTAAGCTTGATCACTCATTGTGTGTTTGTTGTGTGTTGTTTGCTTTTGTTAAAGGATTTCCATTGCATGTGGAGTTATCTTCATCCAGTAGAGTCATCTCCTAGGGTCAATTCATTCTCCAAAATCTACTCCAATCCGCTCTTCGAACCCATCATGGCTTCTTTCAATCCTCCTCATTCCCAAGAGGATTCTCTTCCTCAAGGGCTTCTTGAAAACCCCTCTAGGGTTATCTCATTCCCGTCTGGAGAGGGGTCTACCCCTCTTTCATCCTCCATCCCTATGGAGGGCGGCCAAACCACTCATTCCTTCTCTTCTCCTTCTACTGGCTCCATTCTCCAAATGATGGCTCAGTTGGATCCGGCCCAACTGCAGGCTGTCTATCAGGCCATGCAGGGGTCCAATACCCCGCATCCCACGATTGCGCAGGGCCAATCTAATCTTTCCATCGACCAGTCTATAGTTGGTGGGCCCTCTATCCAGCCCACTCCAATTGATCTTACTCCGGTCCAACCTCGGACCATCACCTTTTCTGGTATGGAAACGGGCCAATCTTCTGCTTCGGCCCAGCAATTTACTGATAAGGGAAAGTCTACTCTCCCTTCTTTTATCCAGGTGGATCATCACATGTCCAGCCCATCGGTGCCACAAGTCCTTATTGGCCCTTCATATTTCTTGCGCCCTCAGCAAGGGGTTGCCCAAGTCCATCCTATTCTAGGTCCGTCTTCGACCAAATATCCTTCTTATGGGCTCCCAACCTTGGCTGTTTATCCTTCTGCTCCTTCTTATGGGCTTTCACCTCCTACAACAGTCCATCCTTCTGCTCCTCAATTTCAACCATCGTCTCTCACTACCCCTACTCCATCAGGGAGCAGGAACTACTTGATAAGTGGGCCGCCATGTAACAACAGATTGATTTCCTCTAAAAATGGGTTGGCCCACAATCCTTGGCAGATGTTCCAGTCCCCAACTTCCAAAACATCCGATTCCCTCCGTAATCCGAGCTCCCTAATTACCGCAAGTATGATGGGAACGGCAATCCCTTTATTCATGTGAGGGACTTTTTATATGAATCAGCCCAATTTCAGTATGATGATCACCTCATGGCATATTTGTTCCACCGATCATTGGATGGCGTTGCACTGGAATGGTTCTATTCCCTGCCGCTAGAGGATGCCGAGAGCTTCAAAATAGTGAAAGACAAGTTCATCCAACGGTTTCAAGACAGGGTCGGTCCAGAATATTCTTTCACAGACTTGGTAGCCGAGAAAATGAAGCCTGATGAGAAGTTTGCAACTTACGCTGACAGATGGAGACAGATGGCCGCCAGGGTGCCAGGTCATATTCCGGAGGAGGAGAAGGTCAAGCTACATATTTCCAATGCTACTCCGACCTTCCGAAACATCTTGGCGATGAATGATATAGCAAACATGCACCAACTTTATAGCCGGGCGCGGTTCATTCAAACACAGTTTAAAGACTCTCCCATTCACTCGCTCTTTGAGAACCAAAAGCCAAAATACCACAAGAAACCTCAAGGGCCCGTCACCGAGGGGGTTCAGACCAACGAACAAGTTCAAGCCGTTACCTTCCCTTTCCAAGCCGTACCTTTCCGCTTTCCGCAAAACTCCCACACTCCTCAAAACCCCGCCCCACAAAACTTCCCAACCATTCCACAAAATCCTCCGCCTACCTTTGCCACTCCACAAAATACCTTTACCGCTCCACAACAACCTCCACAGCCTTCACAATACCATAATGTCCCTCCACCCAACGGCTACAACTATAATACCCCAAATTCTTTTAAAAATTTAATTAGAAATTTATTTGAATGTAATTAGAAATTATTTGAGTTTATTTGAATTAATGGGAATTAATTCAAAATTAATTAGATTAATTCTTTAATAAATAGAATAAGTCACATTTCGAATATTTTATAAAAATCCATAAAAATCATATTCTTTTAGAATGAATTGCGTTTAACAATTTTGTCTTCTATGACTAAGCCTAATAAAATCATTAACTAGGCCGAATCAGTGGGATTAGTCAAATTTTCACACTTACCTAACCAAATTCGTGCTCAATAGTAACAACCACCTTAAAACATCAAATTCGAGCTCATTTCTCAACCAAATGAGGTGATTCTAGGGGCAAATGAAAGGTATTATAGAGAGGATCATTTCCCCTCTCACAATACCATAAAAATTTGAGCTTATGGGGAGCATTTGGTCACGCATGGGCTATGTCAACTTTGGCGGCGGCGGTTTGAACACGCCACTTCAAGGGACGATTTCTCCCTTCCTGGAAGGATCCAGAATGAGTATGACCTATTAAAAGAAAGCCCCATATGTCTATTTTCATTTGGTAGCAGTGGTGTTCGCAGAGGATTCCGATCTAGAGAGATCTCTTGTGTTTATTGGAGGAGTGTCCGAGTTTGTGGGTTTTTCTTTGGCCCTCTTTGTTCATTCGATTAAGGTAGGTACCCTGGACCAAAATCTGCACATGAGTATACCATTTTGATCCTCTCGGAGAGCTCTTTCCATTGGTAGTAAAAGTCCCAAATTCTATTATGTGTGGAGGGAGATCTTGTGGAAATAGTGAAGGGCTGTCAAACGGGCGTTCTTCGTTCTAACTTCTAAATCTCTCTTCGATTGAGGTAGGTTATAATAGATCAAACTCTAATTAACATATATGGTTGTAATTAGCAGCATGTTAGCTTTCATTTGGCGTAGAAAGCCCTAAATTTTATGCATCATGTTTAGAGAATTTCTGATTTGAGTAAGAGCTTGTCTAAACATGGTTTATGATGTATTCTTTTGAGTTAAATCATGATTTCGAGTTATTAATATTATCCCCATATAGCATGTCATATATGGTTGGAATCAGCGTCAAGTAAGCTTTCTTTTGATATAGAAAGCCCCAATTTTTATAGACCTTGCTTAGAGAATTTCGTGTTTGATTAGAAGCATGTTAAGACTAGGTTTTTAAGTGTTCTTCCTAGATAGGTTGTGATTTCGATTAGTTTTCCGGTGAATTTAGGGTTCCAAACCCTTGTATTATGACCCTAATATGTCAATCAAGAACCTAGGGGCATGGGGGTAAGATCTCAGTCCAATTAGACCCCAATTGGGTGAGATTTTTTCCGTTTTACGGAAGTCACGTTCGCGTCTGCGAACGCAGGGGTCGACCCATTGGGTCGACCCATACACCCCCGGGGTCGACCCATACATAGACAGGAGTCTGTCCGTGCGAGGGTCGACCCAATGGGTCGACCCACACGCTGGCAGACCCCTGGTTTTCCAGGGTCGACCCAATGGGTCGACCCATACACCCTGGATTTCCAGGGGTCGACCCAATGGGTCGACCCATTTGTTGACAACCCCGGTGGGTTTGTTTTCGACCCGAGGATCGATCCGGACGGTGAGGGGATCGACCCATTCAAGCCTAGTCCAATTGAAAACCATATTTTGAGGAACCAATGACCCATACATGCAACCCATTGATCTCAAATTAAGCCCGGCGTTCCTCAATCCAAAATTGAAGAACAAAGTGTATAAACCATCCCGATTACTATCTCCACTTCAACGCACACAAATGGTTAATTAGAAATCCATATAATAAAATGGTAATTTTGAAAGTAAATTGTTGTCTTGTATTACTGTCTATTGTCATTATTGGCTTGTTCTAGTATCTTGAGTTACCATCTTGTAATTAACTTATCTCTTGAATTGAGATTTATAATAATTCACGAATCAAGGTATTTTTAAATGGCTGTTAGGAAATCAATTAAAAGCCCTTATACCTCGGTAGAATAGACTAATAGCATACTAACAATCTATATGGCATTACGGCCATTAAACCTAAATTGCTGTCCCTTAGTGCGATTCTACCCGGACACTCTATCCGGCAAGTTAGAATCCGCCATTTTGAGACCCGTATGACCCGGCTACGACCTGGAAATTGTGACCAAATCGCTGAGTTATAAGTCACGGATCGACTTGGGCTAATCAGCACATGAGTAGCTCATAGTTGACCGCTTGTCTCCATGAACGGTCTAGTGTAGTCCGTATAAGTATCGTAATTGTGTCTTAAGGTCACGTACTGCTTACTTACCTGAACGGCACTGTCAACCGTTCATTCTTGACCTCGTGGACTGAGATTTGGTCCAGTTCTTGTAATACGGCCAGTAGTAGCCGTATGTCCTGTCAAACGACCCAGAAGTGACCGTATACCGAGTTTTTAAGTTAATGAATCCAAGGACAGGTTAGTCCTTTAAATCTTGAACTTCTGACAGAAATTCCTCTGATTAAATTGGCCATTTAACTTGACTGAATGTCTAGACAACGTGGGATCTTGGATCCAATAAATCAATGCCAACGCATCATAAGGGCCCAGTCTAGTCCTGGGGAGAGCGCCCGAAAAATTATTGAGCCCATGGGATGTTATAATGACATGGTGAGGCATTGCACCGAGTGCATGACTAGTGTGACGTCTATGACATGAAAATCTCTTGTTACTCTTGTTACTTGATCGTGCTTGAAATGATGTTTAAATTACTTGCTTGTTGGCCAATTCTCTATTACTATCTCCTGTTGTAAATTCTTGTACTTGTTATCTTGTTAATTCTTGTCATCATATATTTCTTGACCTTGCAAGATCTTTTATTACGTTGTTTCATTGTATCGTCATTTATTTCTTTTATTAGCATGGCATATGAAAATGTAATTAAATTGTTAATCACGTAAACTTGCCTATTATTTCCTACTGAGCGTCAACTCATAGTTGTTGTTTCCCCCCTTTCCAGGCTGTTCAGGTGATGATGTGCATACCGATGGGGAGGGGCAGGAGTGATATCTTTGAGTGCACCAGTTCTAGAGTTGGAGTTGGCATAGTTATCCTACTTGTAGTTGTGCCTTAGAGTGTGTTTAGTTTCAGTTATGATATTATTGATTGAGTTGTTATTGTCTCAGTTTATATTAAGTTGGTCTCAGTTTGTATTAAGTTGGTTTAAGGATATTGTACTAGATTTGGAATATTTCATGATCAATAAGTTATCTCTTTTCTTAGCACCTGTGTAATTATTTAGTTTAGAATATTTATATGATTTCTAGCTAGTTTCTAACTGTACGACCCGATATTCCGCGTCGGGGCGTGACAGTTTAGTTGGTATCAGAGCCCTAGGTTTCACATTCCTAGGTTTCCCTAAGTTCTAGATTTTCTAAGTTCTAGGGTTCTAAGTGTTATCATAGGACCCCTAACCTTGTTAAAGTCTAAGAACTGACCTGGTGAGATTCGGGTAGAGACTTGGGTTGAGTTAATACCTTAATTGTAATGTTATCTATCTTAATGAACCTAAGTAATCTATTCCACGTGTAGGCCATTGCAATGGCAGTTGATCGTGCGGAATGGAGGAACTTGCAGCGCACGGTTCAAGGCCTTACTCAGGCCTTACAACAAGCGGCCCAAGAAGGAGTTGCACACCATGGCACTGGTGATTTATATCGGAACTTTCGGGAAATGAATCCGTCGAGATTTGTGGGCTCGACTGACCCTGATGAAGCCGAGCATTGGCTGGATGAGATGGGAAGGATATTTGAAGTAATGCAATGTAGCAATCAAGAATGTGTCCTTCTCTCGACCTTTCAACTGGAACGTGATGCAAGGACATGGTGGGAATCAGTAAAGGCGACCCTCAGTGATCAGCAAGTCACATGGGAGGAGTTCGAGGAATTCTTCAATGGCAAATATTTTTCTGATAGAGTGCAAGAGAAGAAGGCAGCGGAGTTCGCGGCCTTGAAGCAGCGAAGTTTATCTGTGGCAGAATATGAAGCTCAATTTTCTCGGCTTTCTCGTTATGCTACTCACTTAATATCCACCGAGAAAATGAAGGCTAAACACTTTCTTAATGGACTGAGGCTGCATTATATCAATCAACTGGCACCGATGGAAATTTTGACTTATTCCGAGATGGTGAGGAAAGCTCAAGTCCTGGAAGACACTTTAGAAATGACGGAGAGAATCCGTGGAAAAGGCACAAAGAAGGAACAACCTACGGGTTCCGGGAATATCAAACCCGGGTATGGCAAGAAGAGGCCTATTAATGGACCTGGTTCGTGGAGCGGGTCCGAATCGTGGAAGGGCAAGATGCCAAAGCATGAAGACAAGAAGCCTGGCCCTATTATTCCATTTTAAGGGCGTGTGCAAGTTTTATGATCGTCCTGGTCATAGGATGGAGGAGTGCTGGCGCAAGCTGGGCGCCTGTTTGCGATGTAGAAGTAAGGAGCACCGTATCCCTAACTGTCCTCTTTTATCGGAGCAAGCTACCCCGGTAAAACCACAAGGCATCAGAAAGCCGCAAGGCAAGCTCCAAGCTTTGCACGCAGATGAAGCAGGAACCGCCGAGGATGGTGGACTCGTCGAAGGTACTCTTATTATACTCGACAAGCCAGCATTTATTCTTTTTGTTACTGGTGCCACACATTCATTTTTTTCTCAGAGATTTTCTAAGTCTTTAGCTGTGGAACCTACTTTGATGAATTCTCCGTTAGAAATCTCAACGCCTATTGGTTCTAGATCGGCAATTCAATATTTCTATCCTTCTAGTAAGGTTATGATTGATGAATGGAATTTATCAGCTGATTTAATTTGCATGGACATGAAGGATTATGATGTAATCCTAGGAGCAGATTGGTTGGCTCAATATGAGGCTAATGTTCACTGCAGTTCTAGCTCCCGTGTCTTTTACTAGGCACCCGAGACTTTCTTTTGTGGGAGTTAAGCACCATAACTCCGTATCACTTATCTCGGATCTTCGAGCTGATAAGCTGATGAGACGAGGATGCGAGGCTTTTCTAGCCTTTGTCTGTGCAACCCCTGAGCAGCAGATTGAGATTAAGGACATTTCTGTTGTCTGATATTTTCCTGATGTCTTTCCAGAGGAACTACCAGGACTTCCGCCTGAGCGGGAAGTTATCTTCTCTATTGATCTCATTCCTGGTACATCTCCTATTTCCAAAGCTTTTTATCGTATGTCTCCTACGGAACTGAGAGAATTAAAGCAACAGTTGATGGAATTGCTCGAGAAAGGTTTCATTCGTCTAAGTACCTCTCCTTGGGGAGCCCCTGTATTATTCGTCCGGAAGAAAGATGGTTCGATGAGATTGTGCATCGATTATCGGCAATTGAACCAGCAGACTGTCAAGAACAAATATCCATTGCCGAGGATTGACAAATTATTTGACCAGATAGCGGGAGCTCAGTATTTTTCTAAGATCGATCTTCGATCTGGATATCATCAGTTGCGGATTAAGGAAGAGGATATCTATAAAATAGCTTTCCGCAGAAGGTATGGTCATTTTGAATTTGTCGTTATGCCTTTTGGTCTAACGAATGCACCAACAGATTTCATGTAGTTGATGAACAATGTATTTCGGCCCTATCTTGATCAATGGGTCGTGGTATTCATTGATGACATCCTGATCTATTCCAAGAATGAAGAGGAGCATGCTGAGCATCTGAGGATGGCATTGCAACTGTTGAGAGATCATCAGCTATATGCCAAGTTCAGTAAATGTGATTTCTGGCTGCAAGAGGTGTCCTTTCTAGAACATATTATCACAAGAGAAGGTATTTCTGTTTATCCTTCGAAGGTAGAGGCAGTGAAGAATTGGGACCAGCCTACTAGTGTGACTGAAGTTAGAAGTTTCCTAGGCCTGGCAGGCTACTACAGAAGATTTATTCAAGATTTCTCCAAGATTGCGGTACCTCTCACCCGATTAACCAGCAAGGAGAGCAAGTTTGATTGGTCAGAAGCATGTCAGCGAAACTTTCAGACTTTGAAGGAATGTTTAACTACTGCACCTGTATTGGCTTTACCTTCTGGTGAAGGAGGTTTTGTGGTATACACGGATGCTTCAGGTATCGGTTTAGGCTTTGTACTCATGCAACATGGGAAAGTGATTGCCTATTCTTCTAGGCAGTTGAGGAAGCATGAAGAGAACTACCCCGTTCATGATTTGGAACTAGCAGCAGTCGTGTTTGCCTTGAAGATATGGAGGCATTACTTGCATGGAGAAACATTCACAGTGTTTTCAGATCATAAGAGTATGAAATATTTATTTTCTCAGAAGGAACTCAATATGAGGCAACGAAGATGGTTGGAGTATTTGAAAGACTTCGACTTCTCGATTGAGTACCATCCTGGAAAAGGCAATGTTGTGGCGGATGCATTAAGTAGGAAGCCTATAGCTAAATTGTCAAGTCTCATGTTACAAGAGTGGAAGCTACTGGAACAATTAGCTAGTCTGAATCTGAATATTGACAATGATCGGGTTATGATTGCACAGATTCAACTTAAGCCCGAATTGTTGATGGAAATCAAATCTTTGCAAGATAATGACCCGAGCTAGTAGAGATCAAGGAAGCTTGAGCAGCAGACCTGACTTCACGATGCTGACGATGGAAGATTATTATTCCAGGGTAGAACTTGTGTACCTGATGAAGCTGAGTTAAAGAACAAGATTCTTGAGGAAGCACATAGATCCAAATACACCATTCATCCTGGAGGCACTAAAATGTTCAAGGATCTGAAGAGATCCTTTTGGTGGCCGAATATGAAAAGGAAAGTTGCAGACTTCGTGAGTAGATGCTTGGTTTGTCAGCAAGTCAAGGCTGAACATTTCAGACCGACAGGAAAATTGAAACCACTAGACATACCCCAATGGAAGTGGGAAAGCATTGGCATGGACTTCATTATGGGTCTACCTAGGACTCGTGGTGGACTTGATGCAATATGGGTGATTGTCGACCGATTGATAAAGTCAACTCATTTCTTACCCATTAAGTCCAAATGGACAGTTGATGTATTGGCTGCTTTGTATTTGAAGGAAGTGGTAAGGCTCCATGGCATACCAGTCAGCATTGTGTCTGATAGAGATCCCAAATTTACTTCACATTTTTGGAAGGGACTGCAAGAGTCTTTGGGTACTCGTCTGAATTTCAATACTGCCTTTCATCCACAGACAGATGGACAGACTGAAAGAACCAACCAGATAGTGGAAGATATGCTTAGAGCATGCATGATTAATTTTGGAGGCAGTTGGAGTGACCATTTGGCTTTGATTGAATTCGCCTACAACAACAGTTATCAATCCAGCATTCAAATGGCTTCTTTTGAAGCATTGTATGGAAGAAGTTGTCGTTCCCCATTGTGTTGGGACGAGGTAGGTGAGAAGCAATGGCTTGGACCGGATCTTATTTCAGAATCATCACAGAACATCCGTATTATCCGAGACCGGTTACAAGTGGCTCAATCAAGACAGAAGAGTTATGACGACAATAGAAGAAGGGCATTGGAATTTCAAGTTAGCGAGCATGTATTTCTGAAAGTCTCTCCTATAAGAGGGATTCGAAGATTTGGCATTCATGGCAAACTGAGTACGAGATATATTGGTCCGTTCGAGATTCTGGGTAGAGTGGGAGAGGTTGCTTACAGATTGGCATTACCGCCTCAATTGTCAGGCGTACACAATGTTTTCCACGTGTCTATGTTACGGAAATATGTGTACGACCCCACTCATATCATTCAGCATGTGGATTTCGAATTGAAGGAAGATTTGACCTATGAAGAAAGACCAATCAAGATTCTGGATCGGAAGCAACAGCAACTCCGGAATCATTCCATACCTATGGTCAAAATTCAGTGGAGTCGGCGTGGAGCTGAGGAAGCTACTTGGGAGTCTGAAGATACTATGCGGAAGCGGTATCCCGACTTATTCTAGGTGAGCTAGTCTTTCCCTATCTCTGTATTAAAGTGCAGTGAATTTGGAGGACCAAATTCTTTTAGTGAGGGAGGGTGTAATACCCCAAATTCTTTTAGAAATTTATTTGAATTTAATAAGAAATTATTTAAAATTTATTTGAATTAATGGGAATTAATTCAAAATTAATTAGATTAATTCTTTAATAAATAGAATAAGTCACATTTCGACTATTTTATAAAAATCTATAAAAATCATATTCTTGTAGAATCAATTACGTTTAACAATTTTGTCTTCTATGACTAAGCCTAATAAAATCATTAACTAGGCCGAATTAGTGGGATTAGTCAAATTTTCACACTTACCTAACCAAATTCGTGCTCAATAGTAACCACTACCTTAAAACATCAAATTCGAGCTCATTTCACGACCAAATGAGGTGATTCCAGGGGAAAATGAAAGGTATTATAGAGAGGATCATTTCCCCTCTCACAATACCACGAAAATTTTAGCTTATGGGGAGCATTTGGTCGCGCATGGGCTAGGTCAACTTTGGCGGCGGCGGTTTGAACACGCCACTTCAAGGGACAATTTCTCCCTTCCTGGAAGGATCCAGAATGAGTATAACCTATTAAAAGAAAGCCCCATGTGTCTATTTTCATTTGGTAGCAGTGGTGTTCGCAGAGGATTCCGATCTAGAGAGATCTCTCGTGTTTATTGGAAAGAGTGTCTGAGTTCGTGGGTTTTTCTTTGGCCCTCTTTGTTCCTTCGATTAAGGTAGGTACCCTGGACCAAAATCTACACATGAGTATACCATTTTGATCCTCTTGGAGAGCTCTTTCCATTGGTAGTAAAAGCCTCAAATTCTATTAGGTGTGGAGGGAGATCTCGTGGAAATAGTGAAGGGCTATCAAACGGGCGTTCTTCGTTCTAACTTCTAAATCTCTCTTCGATTGAGGTAGGTTATAATAGACCAAACACTAATTAACATATATGGTTGTAATCAGCAGCATGTTAGCTTTCATTTGGCGTAGAAAGCTTTAAATTTTATGCATCATGTTTAGAGAATTTCTGATTTGAGTAAGAGCATGTCTAGACGTGATTTATGATGTATTCTTTTGAGTTAAATCATGATTTCGAGTTATTAATCTTGATCCCCATATAGCATGTCGTATATGGTTGGAATCAGCATTGAGTAAGCTTTCTTTTGATATAGAAAGTCCCAATTTTTATAGACCATGCTTAGAGAATTTCATGTTTGATTAGAAGCATGTTAAGACTAGGTTTTTAAGTGTTCTTCCTAGATAGGTTGTGATTTCGATTGGTTTTTCCGTGAATTTAGGGTTCCAAACCCTTGTATTATGACCCTAATATGTCAATCAAGAACCTAGGGGCATGGGGTTAAGATCTTAGTCCAATTAGACCCCAATTGGGTGAGATTTTTTCCGTTTTACGGAAGTCACGTTCACTTCTGCGAACGCAGGGGTCGACCCATTGGGTCGACCCATACACAGACAGGAGTCTGTCCGTGTGAGGGTCGACCCAATGGGTCGACCCACACGCTGGCAGACCCCTAGTTTTCCAGGGGTCGACCCATACACCCTGGATTTCCAGGGGTCGACCCAATGGGTCGACCCATTTGCTGACAACCCCGGTGGGCTTGTTTTCGACCCGAGGATCGACCCGGACCCATTCAAGCCTAGTCCAATTAAAAACAATATTTTGAGGAACCAATGACCCATACATGCAACCCATTGATCTAAAATTAAGCCCGACGTTCCTCAATCCAAAATTGAAGAACAAAGTGTATAAACCATCCCGATTACTATCTCCACTTCAACGCACACAAATGGTTAATTAGAAACCCATATAATAAAATGGTAATTTTGAAAGTAAATTGCTGTCTTGTATTACTGTCTATTGTCATTATTGGCTTGTTCTAGTATCTTGAGTTACCATCTTGTAATTAACTTATCTCTTGAATTGAGATTTATAATAATTCACGAATCAAGGTATTTTTAAATGGCTGTTAGGAAATCAATTAAAAGCCCGTATACCCCGGAAGAATAGACTAATAGCACACTAACAATCTATATGGCATTACGGCCATTAAACCTAAATTGCTGTCCCTTAGTGCGATTCTACCCGGACACTCTATCCGGCAAGTTAGAATCCGCCATTTTGAGACCCGTATGACCCGGCTACGACCTGGAAATTGTGACCAAATCGCTGAGTTATAAGTCACGGATCGACTTGGGCTAATCAGCACATGAGTAGCTCATAGTTGACCGCTTGTCTCCATGAACGGTCTAGTGTAGTCCGTATAAGTATCGTAATTGTGTCTTAAGGTCACGTACTGCTTACTTACCTGAACGGCACTGTCAACCATTCATTCTTGACCTCGTGGACTGAGATTTGGTCCAGTTCTTGTAATACGGCCAGTAGTAGCCGTATGTCCTGTCAAACGGCCCAAAAGTGACCGTATACCGAGTTTTTAAGTTAATGAATCCAATGACAGGTTAGTCCTTTAAATCTTGAACTTCTGACAGAAATTCTTATGATTAAATTGGCCATTTAACTTGAATGAATGTCTAGACAACGTAGGATCTTGGATCCAATAAATCAATGCCAACGCATCATAAGGGCCCGGTCTGGTCCTGGGAGAGCGCCCGAAAAATTATTGAGCCCATGGGATGTTATAATGACATGGTGAGGCATTGCACCGAGTGCATGACTAGTGTGATGTCTATGACATGAAAATCTCTTGTTACTCTTGTTACTTGATCGTGCTTGAAATGATGTTTAAATTACTTGCTTGTTGGCCAATTCTCTATTACTATCTCCTGTTGTAAATTCTTGTACTTGTTATCTTGTTAATTCTTGTCATCATATATTTCTTGACCTTGCAAGATCTTTTATTACGTTGTTTCATTGTATAGTCATTTATTTCTTTTATTAGTATGGCATATGAAAATGTAATTAAATTGTTAATCACGTAAACTTGCCTGTTATTTCCTACTGAGCGTCAGCTCATAGTTGTTGTTTCCCCCCTTTCCAGGCTATTCAGGTGATGATGCGCATACCGATGGGGAGGGGCAGGAGTGATATCTTTGAGTGCACCAGTTCTAGAGTTGGAGTTGGCATAGTTATCCTACTTGTAGTTGTGCCTTAGAGTGTGTTTAGTTTCAGTTATGATATTATTGATTGAGTTGTTATTGTCTCAGTTTGTATTAAGTTGGTTTAAGGATATTGCACTAGATTTGGAATATTTCATGATCAATAAGTTATCTCTTTTCTTAGCACCTGTGTAATTGTTTAGTTTAGAATATTTATATGATTTCGAGCTAGTTTCTAACTATACGACCCGATATTCCACGTCGGGACGTGACAACAACAACAACAACAAGCGCTCGGCTCCTAAAAGAGCACAGTACCCACCCCTGCCAGAAACCCTCACAGATATTTTCTCAGCTCTCATGTCAGTTAGTGCTATACAACTCCCTCCGTTACGGCCCAACTGGAACCCGACCGTTGATCAGACAAAGTATTGTATGTTCCACATGCAGCCAGGACATACTATTGAAGGGTGTTTTAAGTTCAGGGATTTGGTTTATGACCTCCATGATGGACAAAGGATTGACTGGGCCGAAATGCACAGGGCCATTATGGAAATTAAAGAGAAAAGAAGGCAGCCGCTGAGGCCGCATGTGCAGCAACAACAGGCACCGCAACCGCAGCAGCAGCCGCAACAGCAACAGTAGCCAGTTCAAGACTTGGGGATTCATCAGAACCCAATGCCGAACCATCTTCCTGCTCCACAGCCTCAGCCACCAGCGCCGGCCTAGGTCAATGTAGTTCAACCCCCAGCCCCTGATGCCTGCTACACCGTTTGTCCTTTCATCTATTCCGACTCCACCGCCCTTCTCTCACACATTACTCACCCCCGCTATCACCGCACCTCCATCTAACCCTCCACTCATTACACCTCCGCCTACCTTTATATCCCCACTTCCGCTCGCACCCGCTACCACCAACCCCTCACCCATCATCCTTTCCACCACGCCCTCTTCCGCACCACTCATCCACCCCACCGAGCCTATTAAGTCACTTATCTTGAGCCCATCCGAGGCCGTGGCAGCCTATAACTTCGCCTTGCGGAGTGGGCGCATGTTTCACCGCAATTATCCTTCCACCTCCAATCCCCAGTCTTCCCAACCGGCTACTGAGCCGGAAGAAGCCGAGCCGTTACCAGGAACCCAATACGATCTGTTGCATCACTTGGATTGGGTTCCTGCCAAGATATTCGTACTGGAGCTTATCAAAAGATCTACCCTTCACCAAGATGCTCTCAGAAACTTCCTTCAGAAGGTGATGGTTAGTGAAGACGTGGCAGCCGATAGTTTACCTACGGCATTGGCGACTATTTCTAAAGGACCAGCTATAACCTTCTCTGAAACCGAGCTAGCACCACCAGAAGCTCGGTAAATGCCGCTTTGTATCACCGTTATCTTGAATAAAATCAGCATTGATGTGGCGTTAGTTGATACAGGGGCATCTATCAATGTGTGCTCGCTCAGCACTCTCAAGACCTACAATCTGTCAGAAGAACTTCTACGCCCGACCCCCACTACTATAGCTGCTTATGACAATTCTCGGAGGGCATGTCACGGGAATGTTACTATTCAAGCCGAGCTTGGGCCTCTCACCATGCCCATTGAATTCTATGTACTGGACATCGACCCCATGTTCAAAGCTATCTTGGGTCGTCAGTGGATCGACACTCTCAGTGCCGTGCCCTCCACCGCGCACCAATGTCTCAAGTTCCCTTTTCAAGGGAGGGTAGTTAAAGTAAAAAGCTCATCCATGGTCCAGTCTGTTAATGTTATTTCAGAGAAGATTCTGCCAACATTATGGCCCAGCAGTCGACCCATTATTTCTGTACTAGATCTGGATTTCCCTTGGGCTTATGCTCCACGCAAGCCCGCCGCTACACCCGTCAATATCAAAGTGAAACCCTAGATCCGAGATTCCAAGGGTTGGGATATCATATTGAAGCTAGGTTATCAACTGGGGAGAGGCCTCGGTGCACAGTTACAAACTAAGCCAGTGCCCAAAGGAAGAAAAATGAGCCGGAGAGGTCTCGGTTATCGAGGGTCCGCACTCTCAATGATGGGAGACTCAGGGCCACTTACATGGGATTACCGCTAACACTTTATAAGAGGACCCCTCCAACCGGGTACACTGAATCCACCACTAGTACAATCAGAAAAGAAAGATACAGCTTGCACAGTTGATAGTCCTCCTCTGCTACCAAAAGGGCATGTTGATGATATGCCCGATTTCAGTCAGTCATTTGCCAGAATGTTCAGCGAGCCAGATAGTTATGGTCAGAAGGAGGATCTGGAGGTGCGGCTCGTTCGATGGAAGCCGAAGCCACCTGGCCATCTACAGAAGGAGGGGAGCTCGCCCATTATCATTTCTTGGTCTCCCTTCCATCTCGCATCTCTATTTCAACAATTGGAATCCATTCCCCGTTCACCCCCGATTATGGTCGATCCGTGTTTACGGAAAGATCACCTGAAATCTTGTTTGTTCCATGCGCATATGGGCGCTGCCCACCCGTTGATCTATCAACTCTATTCACTCCTCCTTCCCCCACCGCCCAACTCCACGAGATGTGATTTTCATCTTCCGATCCATTCTTCGATTGGATCTTCCCCGATTTGTTCCCCATGCAACTTCCTCCTCCTCCATCATGCTATATGATCTTCACTGATCTCCAAAAAAAACGTCAAATTTGAAACAGAGATTTTGATGGAAGATTACGCTATCTTGTCTCCATCCTCCTCCCAGGGGCACGGGTCCCCTGCTCCTTCCTTTCCACTAGATTTCCTTTCTCCTAGGTTAAGCGTAGGGTCCGTCGAGTCTAGGGAAGTAGGGTCGATTAGAACTAGAGAAGTAGGGTCCTCTTCTAGGTCGTCCAATCCTTCCGAGCTTGTGCCACGCCCGCTTGGACGTCCTTCCAAATCTATTCCTGATAGGTTCTTGCAGGATCTGGCTCAGCGATGTCATGCTCTTTTGAAGTGTCAAGAGTTTGTCGCCACAACAATCATGATAGAGGACGAAGAGGAAATAGAAGGCGTGTGGAGCGATGACGGACTCGGTGTCAATGAAGTCTTAGATGAGAAAGACCCAATTGATGATGAGGACAGCAACGTAGATAACACTGCCGATCTGTATGCGTAAGGATTAAAGAGATTCGACGAGCCATCGTCAGCAGTGGATGAACCTACGAAGGAAATAAATTTGGGAACTGAAGAAGACCCAAGGCCCATCATTATTGCCGCTAATCTCCCTCCGCAAGTGGAAGAAGATCTAGTCAAGGATCTAAGGGAGTATAGTGATTCTTTCGCCTGGTCTTATGAGGACATGCCAGGTCTTGACCCCTCTTTATTGGAACACCGACTCGTACTTAAACCAGGGGCAACACCCGTAAAACAGAGGTCGAGAAGATTTCACCCCCACATGGCCTTAAGGATCAAAGAAGAAGTTGATAAGTTATACAAGGCCAGGTTCATTAGAGTTGTCTTATATCCCCAGTGGGTGGCGAACATAGTCCCTGTTATCAAGAAGGATGGAAAGGTGTGTATTAGCATCGATTTTAGGGATCTTAATAAAGCATGTCCCAAAGATGATTTCTCGCTGCCTCACATAGATGTCCTGGTCGATAACACCGCCGGGTACGAAGCTTTGTCATTCATGGACGGTTACTCAGGTTATAATCAGATTCGTCTTGCTCCGGAGGATCAGGAGAAAACTTCCTTCACTACGCCCTGGGGCACGTACTGCTACGTGGTTATGCCGTTCGGTCTGAAGAACACAGGTGCCACCTATTAGAGGGCAATGATGGCCATTTTTCATGACATGATGCACATTTACATGGAAGCCTACGTGGATGACATCTTGGTGAAATCAAGAACCAAAGAAGAACACCCCTCTATCCTGGCTAAGGTATTGCAGAGAGCTAGGGAGTACAAGCTAAAAATGAATCCAAAGAAGTGTGTTTTTGGAGTCTCTTCAGGGAAGTTGCTAGGCTTTATAATTAGCAAACGGGGGATCCATATTGATCCTAATAAAGCAAAGGCCGTCATGGACATGCCTTCGCCAAAGAATATTATGGAACTTCAAGGACTGATTGGTAGATTACAATTCATCAGAAGATTCATATCCCAACATTCTCAGAGGTGCCACCCGTTTTATGAATTGCTAAAGGCGGGAGTCAAATTTGAATGGAATCAAGATTGTCAGAAGGCCTACGAGGACCTAAAGGAGTATCTATCTAATCCCCCGGTTTTGCAACCTCCTGTCCCTGGGAAACCCCTAATCCTATACATCTCGGTTATTGAGAACTCCTTAGGGGCGATCTTAGCACAAGTAGACGATGAAGGAAAAGAGCGGGCAACTTATTACCTCTCCAGGTTGTTCAACCTAGCCGAGGATAAATACACCGCTATGGAGAAGACTTGTGCCGCCTTAGTGTGGGTAGCTCAGAAGCTCAAACACTACTTCCTTGCCCACCCAGTTAGGCTGATCTCTAGAATGGACCCGATCCGCTATCTCTTAGAAAAGCATGTCCTCTCTAGTAGGTTAGCTCGCTGGCAGAGCTTCCTATCTCAGTGTGATATCACGTTCGTCATTCAGAAGGCGGTCAAAGGATACGCCATCGCTGGGCATATTTCCCATCTCCCGATTCCCTGCACGGACTCTATTCAGGATGACTTCCCTGATGAGCATCATTCTGTCCTGACTCATCATCCCTTCTGGTCGCTGCACTTCGACGGTGCACTCAATTCTTAGGGCGAGGGATAGGCGCTGTTCTGCTCACTCCGGAAGGAGTGACGATTCCTTTTGCTTATCAACTTCAGTTTCCTGCTACCAACAATATCGCCGAGTATGAGGCTCTCCTAGCTGGATTGAAGCACACCTACCTTCTAGGCGCGCGTTACTTGAATATCATAGGGGATTCTCAGCTCATCCTGCGGCAAGTTCTGTCCACTTACCGCACCCGTGACCCTAAGCTCAAACCATATCAAGATTTGGTCATGCTCCTTGCTAGGTAATTCTGCAAGTTGATCTACATCCATACTCCCCGGTCTCAGAACATTCTAGCTGATGCTTTAGCATCCCTCGCTTCCTCTCTATCTTTCCCTCTCAGTCGGAGTACTGAGACTATCATCGTTCAGAGATTGGATGCACCCTCTCTTCAGGATCCTTGGTATGTCAACCTTAGGAAGACTGTAGAGGTGAGGGCTGAGAAGGAAGAGTTGAAGGAAGTATCTTTGACAGAGTTAGAGGAGATCCTGGAGGAGGAAGAGTTGGCTTGGTATCATGAAATTAAGTTGTTTTGTAAAGATGGATCGTTCCCGGAAGAGGCAAATGCCGAGCAGCGCAAGTCAATAAGAAGAGCCGCCTCAAGGTATACTATCATTGCTGGAGAACTATACAGGCCCGCTACTAACGGGATGCTCATGAGATGTTTGGACGATAACGAAGCTTGGAAGGTGGCCGAATCAGCCCATTCTGGTGAGCGTGGAGGTCATGTTAATGGCCAGGCTCTAGCGAAGAAGATCCTTAGGCAGGGCTATTATTGGCCCACTTTAGAGGAAGATTGCTCCCTCTATGTCCGGAGGTGTCTTAAATGCCAACTCCATGCTGATAAAATTCATGCTCCAGCTTCATCTCTTCATCCTCTATCTGCTCCTTGGCCGTTCTCTATGTGGGCTTTCGACATTATCGGCCCGCTCGGTAATCCCAATTCTCAGATCAAGCAAAAATCCTTCATCCTTACCGCCACTGAGTACTTCACCAAGTGGGCAAAAGCTGAAGCGTACGCAAAGATTAAAGCTACCACGGTGTGCCGCTTCATCATGAAGAACATTATCTCGCGGTTCGGAGTGTCGAGCAACATCGTCACCGACAACGGACCCCAGTTCGTCTCTCAAGAGCTCAAGGATCTATGTAAGAAGTTCAATATCACATTGCATCACTCATCTCCATATTACCCACAAGGCAACGGTCAGACTGAAGCCACTAACAAAACCCTTCTCAAGATCATAAAGAAAATATGCGAATCTCATAAGTTTTTTGATTGGCCAGAAATATTAGTGGAAGCTCTATGGGCTTACCGCACCTCCGTTCGTACTCCTACAGGGCAAACTCCTTATGCTCTCACTTACGGGATGGAGGCGGTACTCCCACATGAGATTTTGATCCCTTCCCTAAGGGTACAGCTCGATAAGGAACTTAATCTCGATAAATGTCGAGAGGCGTTGCTCGCCCAGCTGGAACTCTTAGACGAGAAGAGGATGAATGCGGCCGATCACGTATCTGTTTATCAAAAGAGAGTTTCACGTTATTTGCAAAAGAAGGTAATTGAGCGTAAATTTAAAAAAGGTGATATGGTTTTGAAATGTAAATTCATTCGGTCTGCAGGTCCTAGGTCTAAATTGCAACCTAACTAGGAAGGGCCATTTATTGTGAAAGAGGCTTATCCAAAGAATGCTTACCGCTTAGTGAACGCAGAAGGTGAGGAGCTCTCTCACGCTTGGAATGGGTTGTACCTTAAGCGTTTCTTTTCTTAAAATCTAAACCAGTGCCACCCCGGTAGCGAGGTGTCTGTTCCCTTCCTTGCGAGAAAGAGGACCCCGAGCACGGCAATCACACACTACACGACGTCCCTGGTCGGGTTTCCCACTTTGTAGACAACGTTTCTCCTTGGCCATACTCTGGGGGAAAGTCAAAAGTCCATGTCCGTCTCTTTCTTCGGCTGAATCCAGGGGCAAGAGGTGAATAAGGAAGCGATGATCAATCCAAGCACCTTGACGAGAGAAGGTCTCAAATAGGGGCAGTCAGTTATGACCTGACGCCACATGGAAAAGGAAAAGAGCATAGAAAGGGAGCAATCTTCTTGACAAAAGCAAAAGTCTATCTCGAAAGTCCATCGATTATCAATTCCAAAGCTCCAAAAGGAAAATAATGAAAGCTAGGCATGGCAAGAGTGGCAGTACAGTTTCCCCGCGGGACGTTATGAGCCCGGTCGTATGCGTGCCTAGAGTGGACAAAGGTTCGTTGACGGACGCAAAAGTCCCGGCACAACAGACTAAGTCTCTGAATAGGTTGACTGGAGAGGAACTCAAGTCCTAAAAACTTCTATATCTGGCCTAAGCTTACCCCCGTGTTCTATTTTTCCTTTTCAGGACTAAGACAAGTACCCTGGGTATAGCCTTGGCAGAGATACCGTCACGCGAGTTAGGCTCTGGCCAGGGGTTGTCACCCCCATTACACGCCAATCTCGGAAACTATGAACGGGATTGGGAGGACCCTTATTCCTTGGGAGGCACTGGTATTTCAAAATCTAAAAAAAAGCATATATTTCAAAACCCAAAACAAAAAAATCATATATCTCAAAAAAAAATCATATATTTCGAAATCCAAAAAAATCATATATTTCAAAACCCAAAACAAAAATCATATATTTCAAAACCCAAAAAAAACCATATATTTCAAAATCCAAAAAAATCATATATTTTGAAATCCAAAAACATCAGATATTTTCAAAAACTCACAAAAATCTAAATGATTGCAAAAATTCCTAAAAATTACCATCATATGCATTGCATGCATTGCATTTGTTTCTTATATTCTTCGCCTATTTAATAAGGCTCCACCCCTTGACCAAATATCAAGAAATGGTCAAATTCGAACTTGCTTTAGGTAAGGGGTTGAGTCTAAGAACAGATCTAACTTGTTTCTTATCTAAGTGTGTGCAGAACGTAGGTTCAAGCCCAAGATTACAAATTTTCAGGTTCAAGTCTGTAACGCACCAGCCTCAGACCGTCACAGCTTTGTAACAGTCACCCTTTGACTGTCACAGTCTTCTAAACTTTGAAATCCATTGGCTCTCAGCAAACCCTCTCTGATGCGTCCTCGATCGACCGTCACTTCCCGCTAACGGTCTATCTAGGACCGTTACATTCTACAGAGAATAGAAACTCAATTTTCTAAGTTCACTCCTTCTGACGGCTCATCGTAAGACTGTCAGACTGTTGTGATGGCCCTATGTAGGACCGTTACAGATTCCAGAAACTCTGCTTTCAGCCCAAGTTCAAGTAACAAACTCATGATTCCATTAAATAGGGCACTTCTATATCATTCCATTAAGTTCAATAATACATAAAATTGATTGATAAAACTTCAAGTTCAGAAACATCATAAGAAATCTCAAGCTACATTCAATTTTCTATCCTCAAGAGGGCAGATCTTGCGCAATTCTTTTACGTAGCTACGGCGTCCCTCGTCGTCCTCTTCCACTTCTTCTTGCCACGGGCGCACTTTGCTGACCTCCCACAGGGTCAGTGCGTTCCGGATCGCTCTCTCATCTTCCTCGGTCCCCATCTTCCTAGCAAGAAGGGGAGGGTAGTGTGATAGTGCAGGAACTTCGGTTCGGGGTAGCCCAATTTGAAGATGGCACCGGTGCGGGTTGTAGATCGCCAAGGTAGTGTTCCCCACTAACTGTAGATCAAGGCCTGGTCGCCGTGGTACTCTAAGCAAGGTGCTCCGCAAAACTCTTGACGCATCATGAACTTCTCTATTGGCAAAGTGTTGAGGAAGAGGCGCCATTCATCTCGTGTTTTCTTGTCCGCCATCTTGCACTCAACCTGTGAAGAGAAACCGAAGGCACCTCCAATAAAGAACAAGGGGTGGCTCCCCAAGATCCGGCTGGCTGAAGGTATGTCTTCCTTGGGTTGGAATTTGATTCTCACGCCCATCCAACACTCAAGGAGTATCATAGAGCCGAAAAGAAGTCCTCCTAAGCAAGCTGAACTAAGTCCTTCATAAAGGGATGAAAGGACCGCTTGAGAAATAGATAAACCCTGCCACAATCCGCTGATGATGCTAAGGTTTTGGATATCTAGGAGGTGGTCGGTGGTAGTAAAAAGGAAGACTCCGCATAAGCAAATTGACACGGCTTTGGCTATGGCTTCATATCTCTCCCACTTGTTCTTACAATGAGAGACTATCCATTGAGCCATCGGTATCAAGTGAATATGGTTTGGACTGATCATGGTCCTTACATCCTTCAGGTTGTGTATGAAATCACTTAAGATCAAGGATGGGTCAATAGGTTCGACCGTATGGCACACTAGATCTTCGTCCCCTGCTTTGGTCTTAGGAAGGGCTAGGTATGTCTCTACCTCCTCCAATAGGACTGTAGCTTCAAAGAAGGGAAGAGGAAGGTGTGTGTTTGTGGATGCCATAACTCTATAAGGGCTGAAATGGTTGCCCAATCTAAAGATAATTTCTGGAAGTTCTTGGCCAAAACTAACAAAGGTTGGAGGTGCCATGTCCTAAGGATGGATATAACTTCTAAAGGGAGTTCTTTGACAAAGGGAGCCACCCACTTTAAGTTGGAGTAACACCTTGGACCAGGAAGAGGCTAAAAAAAGAAGAAGAGGAAGAAAGAAGAATCATAAGTGGTATAGAAAAGTGCAGAAATTGATGAACTTTTGAAGTCAATTGAAACTTACCACTCTTTGGGCACTTGAACTCAGATGCTTGGGATGGATGTCAACCTTTGCAGTTCCCCATGCTTCTTCTTGGCTGCTTTAGGGCCGGTATAGACTCTCTCCTCCATGCCCATCGCTCCGAAGCTTCTCTTCATGATGTTCCTTGCCCTTTGATGGAGTTCTCAACCCTTGTAGCAGAGAATTAATGAAAGCTATGATTTTTGGGCTTGTTCCTAGTTTATAAAGGCTTGATTTTGGTGCTAGAACGATAAGATTGAGGTTAGAAAGCCTTATCCTAAGCCTAGGAGGGTTCTAGTGTGGATTAAGGTCTTCTTGCCTCGAGGTTGGGCTCTTACGGCAGAATCCGTCTCGGAGTACAGTTTGTTCTCTGACGGTCTATCGTAAGACCATCACATGGCTCTGACGCTCCATCTTTGGACCGTCACATTTCCTGCTGCACGTCTTTAACTCAGTTTTGCTCTGTCATGTCTGACAGTCTAATATTAGACCGCCACAGATCTCTGACGCTCCATCTCTGGACCGTCACATTTCCTGCTGCACATTGTTAGCCCAATATCATTCTATCATGTTTGATGGTCTAGTCTATGACCGTCACCTGATTCTGACGCTTCATCAGTGGACCGTCACATTTCCTGCTATACAATTTTCAGTCTACCCTCTGTCGTCTCTGACGGCCTGATCTGGGTGCGTTACATGGGTCTGACGCTCCTACACTAGACCGTCACACCTTCTGCTGCAGGTTTCTATTCTTTCCCTTCTCCCTTTGGTCTGACCTGCCGATCTTACACTTTATCCCCATTCATTTACATTCTCATCCACGCATTTATTTTCACTCATTCATTCACACATCCATACTCACATTCATCCATTCATTCATACACACATAAAATAAATAAAAACATAAAAAAGATTTTTCATTTCATTCCATTTCATTCACATAAGTCATGTACAAGTATGGGTATCAAAGAAGAAAGAAAATACAAGTCACTCGGCCGGTCTATCTTCCGGGCCATCACTATCGCCAGTGCCCTCATGCCGCTTTACTGGTGGCTCCTGGACGCTGCTCTCCTCCCCCCGATGTCGTCTCTGGTCTGCCTCCTCGTTCCTCCGATGGCCGGAGGAGCCGGTGAAGTAGTCTCGGAATCCACTGCTGGGAGCAACGCTCTGGCTCCTGCTGCTAGTCCCCGACTTCTTCCCTAAAAGTCGAAGGGCCTCTTTCATGCCCGCAATCACGCCCTTCATCTCGATGGTCTGCACTCGGAACTGATCTCGCTCGCCCCTCAAGCGCGCAACGTCAGCTCTAAGTCGCTCCACCTCCTCATCATCCGCACGCCGGCGGGTCTCTCCTGCGCTCAGTCTGGCAACCTCCGCCCGGAGATGGGCAGCCTCGGCTACCGCTGCAGTCAGCTCTCTCGCCTGCATTTTACATTTTGCATTGTCAATCCATTAAGCATTTGGTGTTTGCATCATAAGCATTTTAAGTCTAAAAGAAGCATAAGGGTTTAGATTCTTACCCGCTCCGCGAGGGTGGCCTCCGCCTCCTTGGCCCGAGCTACCGCTCGAGTAAACTCTGCATCTCTCTCAGCCCGTCCCTCGGCAGGCTGTGAAGAGGAGGACTGTGCATCTGGTCCGGTCCTCTTGGCTCCCTCGGCCCGCTGCATTTAGAAGTCAAAGTTAGCCATTTGCATCATAAGCATTTAAGTCTTAAGTGTAGAAACTCACCAAAAGCTCCAAGGCAGCCCGATACTCGTCCCGCTGCTGGATGGTGGCATGAAGGAGTCCCTCGAGCTCGGCTATTCTTCTCTGTGGGTCTAGCTGCATTTAGAAAGCATATGTCAGTGCATATAGAAGCATTGATTTAAATAGACAGAGTTTTGAGTTTAGAAGTTCATACCGGCCGTCGAGTGCCTCTGAACACCTGGTCGCCATACCGGTGGGAGTAAGCCTTGAGGTAGGTCTCGTCGCTGTCCGCCCGGTCTTTCACCACCCGGCCTCTTTTGTTCCAATCATGCACATATTTGGCCTTCCGGGCACACCAGTCGACATCACCGCTAATGCCCTTCGAAGACTTGCCCGGGCGTTCATCGTCACGGCGGGGAAGGTCACCTCTGGCTGGTGTAGTCCCCGAGTCCTCAGGATCAACCGGTAGTGCAGGGGCTCGATCACGTTGATGCAGTGAAGCCATATGTCTCGCCCGCTGTATGCCAGGGACGCCTTCACCCAAGGCTGTCCCTCGTAGCCCTCATCCCGGTATGGGGTCCATCTCACCTGAAAAGGTCATGTTAATCCATTCAGAAGCATTCATGAGCATTTAGAAAGCATTTTTGCAGCATTTAAGAGCATATAAAAGTTTAAGTCCGGAGCTTACCGCTGTGTGCGGGAATGAGTCGAGATCATCCTGGATGGCCCGGGTCAGCCGGTTGATCGATCCTGTGTCCCTCGCTACCACCCACCGCCTCGCGATGGGGATCCGCTCGGGATGTAGCTGACTACCTCGCCCAATCCCCGGGAGATACACGAAGCTCCAGATCTGCATTTAAAGTCGAGTGTCAGTAAATTGCATCATTTGCATTTGCAGAATCATAATCATATAGAAAGCATCTAGAGTTCAGCATTTACCTGTAGGAAAGGCGAGAAGCCGCCCAGCATCATCTGTCAGTCTGTGGTGCTGAGCGACTCGAAGAGGAAGGCAAGCGCTGCCGCTCCCCATGCGTACTTCCCCACTCTGCCCAAATCCTCTAGCAGTGGCAGTAGCCTGCAACTGATCACGTCGGCTCGGGTCGAAAAAGTAGCTTTCCGAACAACAGCATCAGAAATCGTCTCAGGACTCGGTCTCCCTCTTGTCCTGCCTCTGCCGCCACTCAGGGCGTACCTGCTCTATCACTCGGTCTATATGCTGCTCGGGGAGCTCGCCGACTGCTATAGCCGCTCCTCTCAGTCCCAAGCTGTCCTGTAGTCTCGACCTCGAGAGCTGGGATGATGTGTGCCCCGACTTGATCAGATCTAAGCCCAGTAGCTCTTGGGCCATCTTCCGGTAATCTCCAAATGTCCACCCGGTCACTGCTGCTCCGTGGACTCGCAATCCGGTGATCCTCGCCATGTCTTCTAATGTGGGGATCATGTGGCCCCATGGGAAGATGAAAGCCTGGCTCATCGGGTCCCATCTCTCGTGTAGTGCGTACAAGAGCGGGGTATCCGTCCTCGTCACCTCAATGCTAAGCACCTCGGCGAATCCCATCTCGGCCAATCTCTCCCGCTGGTACTCGGGCAATGCCTGGTATACTGCCCGTATCTGAAGCCAAGAAATACGGGTTCTCCTTTTCCCCTACACAATTAGAAGCATTAAGTCAGTCATTTAATCATAATTTCATTGCATTGCATAAATAAAATGAAAACAAAAAAATTAGAAAACTAAAAAATCCAAAAAAATGTTTCTGTCTCTGGTTTCTCTGACGGCCCTAGGGTGATGCGTCACAGTTCTCTGACGCACCTAGGGTGGTGCGTCGGGCCTGTGACGGTCACTGCAACGACCGTCACGTTCTCTGCAACGGGGCGTTGTCCCCTTCATTTTTTTTGGCTCCTAAAATGGCCATAGGAGGCCTACAAATGTTCCTAAGGGGTCCCCAGACCCATTTCTACCCTCCAAACACACATGCATACAACAAAAATTAAAAATTGAAGTTTTTGGGAAATCGGCCTACCTCGGGGTCACGGTCCTTCTTCTTCTTCTTCTCCCTTGACGTGGTCGCCTCCTCGCCGATGGCCCCTCCCATGGCTTCTTCGGCTTCTTCCACGGTCATTGGAGGGACTTCCCTCCGTTGGTTCGTTCGTCGGAGGGCTCACCGCTGGTGGGGTTCCTTCTCGGTCCACCCGAGCCCTAAACCGCCGGATGGCCATCTTTTTCTTCCCCTTTTCCCTTTTCTTCGGTGGCTGAGACGGCTCGTCGCCGCCATTGCTCCGGTGGATGAGGTGGTCGAGGGTTTGGAGTTGTGGTGTTGAGGTTTTGGTTCGTTTGGGCGTTTGTGAGCGAATGGAGGAAACGACCGTTCGGTTTTGTTTTTTTGAACGCTCAGGAAATGTGACGGTCTATCATGAGACCGTCACACTACTCTGACGCATCCTCTATGGACCGTTAGGTCATTTGAAACGTTGTCTTGAAGGATGTGAACCGCCAGACTCTGACGGCCCGAGGTGGATCCGTCAGGGACGTCTAACGCACCCTTACTGGACCGTTACATGCTTCAGAGTGTTTGATGATGATGATGCTTTGTTTATCAGAAAATTCATGCTTATATGATTATCTTGTCTATGCAATTCATGCTTATTGATGGTTATGCCTGGTTCTATGATTTATATTGTTAATGGCTAACCCTTTCTTGTTGCAAAATTTAAGTCATCATGCTTCGCCGCTCGCCAGGAAGGTAAGTCAGGTATTGTATCCCGATCCCTTATCTCTTTATGCATTACTATATGTTATGTATGATATACTATCTCGAGAACCGGCTGGTCATTCATGTGTTCTGGGATCTGATGTTCCCCTTAAACAAAAATGATGATGATCTAAGTACACGTGATTAATCGTTGGATAGGCCGTTAGGTTGGAAAAGTTTGGGGACGATGGTTCTGTCTTGCACGCCGTGGTTGCAGATGGTGTCCTGACCCTGGTTTCTCCGGTCTAGCAATACTATTCTCGAGTATCTTGTTATTCTATCTTTCTTTGCATTTGTTTTAAATGATTTCCTTTCCTTTAGCCCAGCATGCATCATACGCATCTTTTGAGCATTCATGAACCTTCATTTGTCCAGGTGTCTCAGTGATGGTGAATAACTATGTGTTTAATGATCTCGAATAAGGAGAGTCATTCCTCTCTGAATTGGAAGGTTTCCTTCGGTCTCCTCGCTTGATTTGGTTAGCTGAAGATTCCTGTCTGGAGTTTAGTTAATCGTCTCTTTCCTTTCCGTTGCTCCGGCCGCTGGCCGTGTTTTCCTTTCCTTAGTTGTTAGTTCCTCCAGACATGTGTCCTTTGGTTGCCTTTCCTTGTGATTAGTTCGAAGCTTTCTGAAAATTCCTATCGCTTGTTGGTTGAGAACGGGTGTCGTTTGCCTTAACGCCCGCTTTTTAGTCCACTCCGCTTCATCTTCGCTTCATCTCCATGTTCCATTTTTCGCTTTCGCTTCACCTCCGCTCGCTCCCCTGCAAAGAGGACGTTAAGGAGGGGCATCTGTTGACACCCGTTTTATGACCGATAAGTCGGGTCATCTCCTTGTTCATTCTATATGATGCTCCGAGTTGTTCACCTTTATTGAGCCTTCTTGGTCAATTTGAGGTCTATTTCATGAGTCATATCTCCTTGGTTGGGTCTGGTTCCTTATCCCTTTCCGCTGGACGAAGCTTAGCAAGCTCTCATTTTCATTTGAACTCTATTATCTCTAACGGTCCTTTGATGGGGCGTTACAGTCCTCTAACGCATCCACCATGGTGCGTTACATCCTTCCAGAGTCCTTAAGCTTAAGGCTTCCTTTCAAGCTTATCTTTTGTCTATCCGTTGGGTGTGACGGTCTATCGTGCAGCCGTTACATTGGTTGTGACGCATCTACCCTTGACCGTTATATTCATCTAGAGTCCTACGTTCGCAAACTTCTCCTGTTGATCTTATCTTATAGTGGATAGGGTTGTGTAACGGTCCAAGACTGGAGCGTTACATTAGTGTGGCGGTCTATCGTGTGGCCGTTAAATCCAATAGAGAGTCCTGACAAGCCTGGCCTTTGCTCTGCTATTTTCGTGATCAAACTAAGAGTTTGGTTGGAGGGTTTCTCTCTCGATACTCATCCTAAGAAGCTTCCGTTTGATTCTGTGGACTCTGGGGAGTATTATCTTCAAGAGTTTGCTAAGAAACGTCCTACTTTCTAGCTGGATTATCCTCAATTCGAACTTAGACTTTGAGGGTCTATAAATAGAACCCTTGACTTCATGGCTTGGAGAGGAGACATCTGGAGTTTGCGTCGAAGTGCTGCCGCATCCTGGAGCTAGAACCAACCAAGGAGAGCTGCTTCCCACGTCCATCTACTTCCAAAGTTCAGGGAGTATCGTTTCCAAGGGTTTAGTTCAGTCAAGTTGTGTTCTTAGTGTCTTTTCTCTCTTTTCAAACATCATAGCATTGTCCCTCTCCATCTCCTACGTTCATGCACTTGCTGCATTCATTTAAAACATCCTCCCATCTTTTAAAACGCCCCAGAGGGGTTAAAAAACCAACCTCCCGGTATTTCCCTTTCCTTTTGCATGTTCTTAAGTTTCTTGGATTTATTGATACTACTTTGTCTAAGGGCTAATCTGGGTTGTTTTTCTTGTGTTCTACACTCTTTTGTAGGTTTACAGAGTCCATATCATGAGGCCCAAGCTCTCTGGCTGACTGGAAAGCTTGGAGATCAAAAGATTCCCAACTTCTTATTCTGCAGAAGCTCTGACGGTCTGGCACAGGCGCGTTAGAGTGTTGTAGCGGTCTATCGTAAGACCGTCACACTTGCTGTGGCGCATCTTCCCTCGACCGTTACATCTGACGGAGCTGCAGTTTCCTGGTTGTTCTCTCTCCCGTGGGCGGGTGCATCATCCTCCTATTCTAAGGTATTTATCAGGTCTTTGACTTGTTTCTACCTTGGTGGCGATCACATCTTTCCTTAGTTTGGGCATTAGCTTTCTCTTTCATCATATCTCCTCTTTACTTTGCTTGTTCCACCTATACGGTGTGTTTTCCTTTATTCCTTATTTCACGCTCCGGCGTGTGTTTTTCTTTATTTGCTTAGCTTAGTCTTGATTGAGATAGTATGCCCATGCTAGAGCTTGTGTTGGTTGCCTAGGTTCATGATTCGCATGTTCATAGGTTGATTAATTTCATTACTTGGCTCATTATTTGCTCATAGTTGGCATCATAGACCATCTTGCAAAAGAAGGGACACATTAAAACCAACATGTATGACTTCTAAACTCATGCTCTTCTTAAATTGATATACTATACGCACTGACACCATGGTTTTCTATATGCAGCTAGACCCCCAGGGCAGGATAGCGGAGCTCCAGGGACTCCTCCACGCTACTGTACAGCAGAGGGATGAGCTCCTGCGTGCGCTGGATCTTCTGGTAAGCTTCCCTGAACCTTAGACTTAATCGTGCTTATGCTTATGATGAATGTGACTGACTCTGATTTCTAAAATGCAGCGAGCCGAGGGAGCACAATGACGCGGACCAGATGCTCCTTCCTCTTCGTCACAGCCTGCGGGAGACCGAGCCGAGCAGGATGTGGACTTTGCTTGGGGAGTGACTCGGGCTGAGGAGGCCGAGACTACTCTCGCGGAGAGGGTAAGCAAAACCAACCGAGTTCTTTTAGACTTTAACCGCTTATGATATGCAAATGCCTAACTGTGATGAATGCTAATGCAGGCGAGAGAGCTGACCACGGCCTTGGCTGAGGCGGAGCGTGCTAGGGCAGAGACCGAGCGACTCCGTGCAGAGGTGGAGCGGTTGAGCACAGGAGTGGCTCGTCATCGTGTAGATGAGGAGGAGATGGAGCGACTCAGAGCGGACACCGCGCGGCTGAGGAGTGAGCGAGACTAGTCCCGAGTGCAGGTCATTGAGATGAGGGGAGTGGTGGCGGGACTGAAGGATGCCCTCCGACTTCTGGGAAAGAGGTCGGATGCTAGAAGGAGCCTGAGCGTTGCACCGATCAGCGCATATCGAGGCTACTTCACTGGTTCCTCCGGCCATCGGAGGAACGAGGAGGAGGAGAGACGATGCCATTGGGAGGAGGAGAGTAGCGTCGCGGAGCCGCCAGCGAAGCGGCTCGAGGGCACAAGTGACAGTTGTGGCCCGGGAGAGGGACCGGCCGAGTGATTTGTACTATTCCTTTTATTTTCTTGATGCACACTTGTACATGACTTTTGATAGTGAAATGAAATCTTTTTGTTGTTTTTATTTAAGATGCAAATGCGTATGAATGGGAATGCTAACTCACTGACCCACAACCCTAAGACTGACAGAGAGCACGGGTGAGAGAGACAGAGAGAGAACGGCAAGACTAGCGAGTGAGAGGGGAAAGAGTCAACCAAAATCTGACCAAAAACCTGACAAACGGTCTACTTTAAGACCGCCAGAGACAAAACAACGGTCAAACCAATGACCGTCAGAAGGACAGAGGAGGGCAGTGGATGAAGGGATAAAACGGTGTAATTGTACATCGCATGGGGACTCCTAGCGGTCGTACGATAGATTGCTAGTGCAGAAACCCTGTTAGTCCAAGCAGGACTCTTCCGTGAGAGTCCAAACTCGAGGATAAAGGCCTCTAATCTGCACTAGAACTCGTCCTGACTTAAACTAAGGCTACCCAGCCCTAATCCTAATGCACCAACACTAAAATCAGAGCTCTATAAGTAGGAACAAGCCCAGAATTCGTAGCTCACCATGATTCTCTGCTATAAGCTTTGAAAATTTCATCAAAACCACTCAAGAACATCATGAAGAGGAGCTTTGACATTAGTACCATGGGGGAGATGGTCTACACCGGGCCAAGGGCTGCTAAGAAAGAGCATGGGGAGCTACAGCGACTGACCTCAATCCCCAAGCACTTGAGCTCAAATTCCTCATGAGAGGTAAGTTTGCAATTTGATCAAAAGTTCACGTAATTCCTTAATTTTCCTTCTCATGATGATATCCCTCTCTTTCTTCTTCTTCTTCTTTTTCCTTTCTTTTCTTAGCTTCTTCCTGGCCCAAGATGCTACTCCAACCTAAAGTGGGTGGCTCCCATGATCAAGGAACTTCCTTTAGAGGTCCTCTCAATCCTAAGGGCATGGCACCTTCACCCTTTAGTGGTTCTAGCTAAGAATTTTCAGAAACTCTCATTGGATTGGTCAAGCATTTTAGCCCTTGTAGAGCCATGGAATCCATAAACACACACCTTCCTCTTCCCAAGCTTTGAGGCCACTATCCTATTAGAGGAGGTAGAGACCTACCTAACCCTTCCTTAGACTAAAGTGGGGGATGAAGACCTAGTGTGCCATACGGTTGAGCCTATAGATCCCTCACTCATTCTAGGGGATTTCATACACAATCTAAAAGATGTTAGGACCATGATCAGCCCGCACCTTATCCATTTGATACCCATGGCTCAATGGATAACCGCTTATTGTAAGAATAAGAGCAGAAGATTTGAGGCCATAGCCCAAGCTACTTCGGTTTGCTTGTGTGGGGTTTTCCTTTTCACCACCACCGACCATGTCTTGGACATCCAAAATCTTAGAATTATCAGTGGGCTGTGGCGAGGTTTATCTATCTCTCAAGAGGTCCTTTCTTACCTTTACGAAGGCCTTAGTTCAGCTTGCCTAGGAGGGCCTCTCTTAAGGTCCATGATCATCCTTGAGTGTTGGATGGGGGTGAGACTCAAATTCCTACCCAAGGAGGACTTACCTTCAACTAGCCGTATATTCGGGAGCCACCCACTATTCTTCATAGGAGGCGCATTTGGGTTTTCTTCACAGGTTGAGTGCCGGGTGACGGACAAGAGGACACGAGATGATTGGCGCCTTTACCTCAACACTTTGCCTATTGATAAGTTTGTGATGCAACCAAGAGCTCTTCAAAGCACTACCCTTAGAGTACCTCGGCGACCAGGCCTAGACCTGCAGCTAGTGGGGGACACTACCTTGGCGATCTACAACCCTCACCAGTGCTATCTTCAAGTAGGGCTACCCCGTACTACGGTTCCCGCACTATCATACTTCCCTCCCCTTCTAGCTTGGAAGATTGGGACCGAGGAGGATGAGCGAGTCATCTGGAACTCACTAATCATGTGGAAAATCAGTCGGGTGCGCGCTCTACAAGCAGAAGTGGCAGAGGATGAAGAGAAGTACCGTGCTTATGTGAAAGAATTGCGCAAGATCTGGCCTCACACAGACAAAAGAATGAATGTAATTTAAGCTTTTCTTCCTAATGTACTTGGAATTATCACTAGAATAAAATTCAATGAACTTGATTGAATGGAATAAGAGATTTGTGATGAGAAATGTGCAATGGATTGCTTGATTGATCTTGAGTGGATAGACAAATCAGCTTAGAACAGGGTTCTATGTCTGACAAACGGTCCATTATAGGGCCGTAACCAGAGACTAGCGGTCTTACGATAGACCGCCAGAGACAGCGCTCAGGAAAAACTAAGTTTTCAACTCTCGGGAGAGGAAAGCGGTCTAATTATGGGCCGCCAGAATAATCTTGATGGTTTAAACTAAGACCGCGAGAGACAATTTACTTAGAGTTGATTTTTCTAGCTTTCGGGAAAGGAAAACGGTCTAATTATGAACCGCCAGAGATGGTTAGCGGTCTAATGATAGACCGCGAGGGGACCAGAAATAGAAGACTTGTAAGCTTTGAATCTTGGGCGCTTGAACCTGCGTCTGTACACACTTAGACAAGAAAACAAGTTAGATCTGTTCTTAGACTCAACCCCTTGCCTGCAGTAAGTTAGAAAATGACTTGTTCTTGATATTTGGTCAAGGGGTGCAGCCTTATTAAATAGGCGAAAAATGAAATGAATATGAATGCAAATGCATGCTATGCAATGATGATGGCATTTTTGGAATCTTGGAGTTATTTTATTTTTTTATGGGTTTTAGAATATCTGAATATTTAAGGATTTTGAAATATATCATTTTTTGGAGTTTTGAAATATATGATTTTTTTGGATTTTGAAATATATATTTTTTTGGATTTTGAAATATATGATATTTTAAAATTTGAAATATATGTTTTTTTTATTTTGAAATATATGATTTTTTGGATTTTGAAATATATGATTTTTTGGATTTTAAAATATATTTTTTTTTGGATTTTGAAATATATGATTTTTTTTGGATTTTGAAATATATAATTTTTTTTGGATTTTGAAAGCCAATTTCATCCCGGCAACAAGAGCGCTTCCCGCCCTACTAGGATTCTCTTGAGGTTGGCGTGCTTTCGAAGTGACAACCCCTGGCCAGGGCCAATCTATATGACGATGCTTCTATCGAGGCCATACCCAGGGTACTGTCTGATATAGAATCCAAGAGAAAATAGAATCCAAGAGGTAAGCTTAGGCCAGGTGTAGAAGTTTTAGGGTTTGAGTCCTTCTCATGACAAACCGTTCAGAGATTTGGTCTGTTGAGCCGGGGCTTTGTGTCCGTCATCGAACCTTTATCCACCCTAGGCACGCATACGACCGGGCTCATAACGTCCCGCGGGGAAACTGTACTGCCACTCTTGCCATGCCTAGTTTCATATTTTGAGGAGCTTTGATTTTGAATTTCGAGCTTTTGAGATGGACTTTTAAAATAGGTCATTGTTTTTTGTCGCGATTGCTCCTCCTTCTCTTTCTTTTCTTTTTTTCTTATGGAATCAGGTCATAACGGACTGCCCCTATTTGAGACCTCCTCTCATTAGGATGTATAGATCAGTCATCGCCCCCTTATATACCTCTTGCCCCTAGATTCAGCCAAGGAGAGAAACAAACTGGGACTTTGACTTCTCCCAAGCATAGCCAAGGAGAAAATGGCGTTTTCATGACTGGGGAACCCGACCAGGGACGTCGTGAAGTGTGTGAATTGCCAAACTCGGGGTCCTCCTTCGTGATCGAGGAAAAGGGACAGTTTGCTACCGGGCTTTCATTAGTCTGACTCTAAGGAAAGAAATGCTTAAGATACAACCCATTCTAGGCGTGAGACAGGTCCTCACCTTTTACGTTGACTAAGCGATAAGCATTTCCTGAATAAGCCCCCTAACGACAAACGGACCTTCCCAGTTAGGTTACAATTTGGACCTAGGACCTCCGGATCGAATGAATTTTCGTTTCAAAACCATATCACATACCTGAAATTTACGTTCAATTACCTTCTTTTGAAAAGAACGTGAAACTCTCTTTTGATAAACGGACACGTGATCGGACGCATTCATCCTCTTCTCATCCAAGAGTTCTAGCTAGGCGAGCAACGCCTCTCGACGCTCATCGAGATTAAGTTCCTTATCGAGCTGCACCCTTAGGAAAGGGATTAAGATCTCATACGGGAGCACCGCCTCCATCCCGTAGGTAAGAGCATAGGGGGTTTGCCCTGTAAGAGTACGGACAGAGGTGCGGTAAGCCCATAGAGCTTCCACTAATCGTTCAGGCTAATCAGAAAATTTGTGAGATTCGCATGTTTTATTTATGATTTTAAGAAGGGTTTTATTAGTGGCCTCGGATTGACCGTTGCCTTGAGGATAATATGGACATGAATGATGCAGTGCAATATTGAACTTCTTACATAGGTCCTGGAGCTCTTGAGAGATGAATTGGGGTCCATTGTCGGTGACGATGCTGCTTGGCACTCCGAACCGCGAAATAATATTCTTCGTGATAAAGAGGCACACCATTGTTGCTTTAATCTCTGCGTACGCCTAGGCTTCGGCCCATTTGGTGAAGTACTCAATGGCGGTAAGAATGAAGGATTTTTGCTTGGTCTGAGAGTTGGGATCACCGAGCGGGTCAACAATGTCGAAAGCCCACATAGAGAATCACCAAGGAGCATAGAGAGGATGAAGAGATGAAGCTGGAGCATGGATTTTGTCAGCGTGGAGTTGGCATTTAAGACACCTCCGGACATAGAGGGAGCAATCTTCCTCTAGAGTGGGCCAATAATAACCCTGCCTAAGGATTTTATTTGCTAGAGCCTGGCCATTAACATGACCTCCACACTCACTCGAATGGACTGCTTCGGCCACCTTCCAAGTTTCATCATCATCTTGGCATCTCATGAGCATTCCATTGAGAGCGCGCCTGTACAATTTTCCAGCTTTACACTGCTCGGCGTTTGCCCCTTCAGGGAATGATCCATCTTTGCAATACAGTTCAATCTCATAATACCATGGCAATTCTTATTCCTCCAAGATCTCTTCCAATTCTGTTAAAGATACTTCCTTTAAATGTTCCTTCTCAGCCCTAGCCTCTACAGTCTTCCTAAGGTTATGATGCCAAGGATCCTGAAGAGAGGGTGCATCCAATCTCTGAACGACGATAGTCCTCAGTGCTCTGACTGAGAGGGAAAGATAAAGAGGAAGCGCGTGATGCCAATGCATCAGCAAGGATATTTTGAGATCAAGGGGTATGGATATAGATAAATTTGCGGAATTTCC